>SJYX01020039.1:0-65537 GCA_006410675.1 Oreotragus oreotragus
GATGCTAAAGCTGAAACTCCAGTACTTTGGCCACCTCATGCGAAGAGTTGACTCATTGGAAAAGTCTCTGATGCTAGGAGGGATTGGGGGCAGGAGGAGAAAGGGATGACCGAGGATGAGATGGCTGGATGGCATCACGGACTCGATGGACGTGAGTCTGAGTAAACTCCGGGAGATGGTGATGGACAGGGAGGCCTGGTGTGCTGCGATTCATGGGGTTGCAAAGAGTCAGACACGACTGAGCAACTGAACTGAACTGAATGCATACATATGGAATTTAGAAAGATGGTAACGATAACCCTGTATGCGAGACAGCAAAAGAGACACAGATGTATTGAACAGTCTTTTGGACTCTGGGAGAGGGTGAGGGTGGGAGGATATGGGAGAATGGCATTGAAACATGTAAAATATCATATTTGAAACAGATTGCCAGTCCAGGTTTGATGCATGAGGGAGGGTGCTCAGGGCTGGTGCACTTGGATGACCCTGAGTGATGGGATGGGAAAAGAGGTGGGAGGGGGGTTCAGGATGGGGAACACATGTACACTCATGGTGGATTCAAGTCAGTGTATGGCAAAACCAATACAATACTGTAAAGTAAATTAATTTTTTAAAAAAGTACTTCTTGGTGGATTTCTCCAAGGCTCTAATTGGACAACCCTAAATTAGGACTTCCCTTGTGGCTCAGATGGTAAAGCCTCTGCCTACAATGCAGGAGACCTGAGTTCAATCCCTGGGTCAGGAAGGTCCTCTGGAGAAGGATATGGCAATCCACTCCAGTACTCTTGCCTGGAAAATCCCATGGATGGAGGAGCGTGGTAGGCTACAGTCCATGGAGTCACAAAGAGTCAGACATGACTGAGCGACTTCACTTGGTCACTTGGTCTTAGAAAAATTACTCTAGAAGAAAGAAGTTATATTTCTGTTTGAGCCACTTTTGATATTGCTAGATTGGAGGCCTTCACTTGGCCAACCAATCATACTTGTTCTGACCATAGTCATAAATATGAATTACTTAAATCTTCCTTAATCACCCTTGTTTACTGTTGCTTTTCCTGGTAACCTCCCATAGTCGACTCTCCCTACCCTCAAAAGCCTATTTTGTCTTTAGCTGAGGATGGTAATTAAGGTAAGGGTTTTGGCCATTTTGGTGAGTTACCAGTTTTTCTTGGTCTCTTCCCAGAAATGTTATTAAACCTTGTTTGATTTTCTCCTGTTAATCCTTCTCCTGTCAATTTAATTCTTAGACAAGCCAGAAGAATGTAGATGAATAGAGGAAAATTTCTTCTTCCCTAACAGTAGCCTTCAAATCCATTCAGTACCTTGGGGGTGGGAGGGGAGGATAGCTCTTTGTCAACTCTTTTTTTTTTTTTTTTAGTAACACATAACACATGTATATAGTAAAAATTTCAAACTGGATGAAAGGTCATACAATGAATAGCCTTCCCTTGAAAGTCAATAAACAGTCCCTCCCACTTTATTGCCAGTCCACCAGTTTCTCCCTCAGAGGCAACCACTGTTACCAGTTTCTTTGTAGCCATTGGGACATAGTCTGAATATTCAAATACATGGATATACATTCCCTTGTACTTTTTAAAAGAGATGATAGCATACCATGTAAACTGTTCTGCACCTTGCTTTTTATATATTAAAATTTATTTTCTTCCAAAATTTTGTCCTAATGAAATATGCTGCTTCCTTTTTGAGTTAATTTTGACCATTTCTTCAGGAAACTGCCTGTTTCCTCAATATTTTCCAGTAGTTTTCAGAGTTAGAACAACTAACAAAGTTCTTCATACCCATGGGTCTGTTAATCCCACTTCCACCACTTACAAAGTTTCTAAGCTATTTGGGGCAAGTCCTGTGACTCCTGATGTGGGGTAAATGTTCACAGAGGGTAATGAGTGTAGCATATTAAAGAGTAATGATGAATCAGTTTGGAAATTTTGTGAGATATGATTGCAATTAAGAACATAAAATAATTACTATTTTAGGAATGTAGCCCTATACCACCCCCTTCCTCTTCAACTTTCTTTCCTGAGTTTCTCTCTTCATAGCATATTATCTCACATTCAACTTGTACCCTATTAGTTAAATGAGGAACACTGGCATTTTTAGACTGAAATAATGCCTAGGTAAGCCAAACACTGACTTTCTCAACAATTGTTGTATGGCTTGTCCTCCTCTTAAGCCAGCACCAAGGCCATCTTGAAATTAGTGGCAAAGAGGCCAAGAGATAAGGTTAGGTGTTATAGTTGTGGGTTTCAGTTGGAGAGAGAGAACTTACTTTGGAGGTTGGCAAGGAAACAGAAAACGTTACTAAAGGCCTCAGGGAAGCCAGAAGGTACTTGGTAACCTGATAAGAGTGCTGAGGTCAGGACAGGGTAGGGGTGGCATTGAGGGTGAGAATGGTACTGGCAGGGATGGTGGAGGATGTATGGGAGGCTGAAGCTGAGCCTGGGGAATTAATAGTACCTCATATTCTCTTATAACAGTTTTTTAAAGTTTCATATCTACTGGCCTAATTTGTAATATTATTCCCATCAGTATTTGCACAGGTACTGAAAATGTGCTTGGTCTGACAAGGTGAATTATAAGAATATTTCAACAGAACAACACACACACACACACCTCATTAGTTTCGGAATTTTATCACACTACTGCCACATTCTTTTACGTTTACTACTTGTGTGCTTTCCTAGATTGCCCAACCAAAAAATAAAAAATAAATCTCCCTATTTTATATCATCTCCTACCCTGTTTGTTAAAAGTGGAAAACTAGTATTTATTTGCCCCAACTGGCACTCTAGCATATATTGCTCACATCAACAATGGATGTATTGCCTGATCTCATTTTAGCCTGGGGAGAGGTGAACTGGAGTCTGAAACACTGAGAAAGTCCCGAGATGAGACAGAAAAAGAGATAGGGACATGCAGGAGTATTCTTTAAAAAGTCACTTTAATATTCACCCTCTTTCAGCCTTGAACATCTTCAGTACTTGCCCCAGATCACTTAGGGGCAACAGTAGAAGGAGCAGGAGCAGTTGGTAGGGAAGGCTTCATCTTTTTATTCAGCAGCTGGTAAACAGTCGCTCGGTCGCTGGGGGAGGAGCAGGGTCTTCCCCTAAGGTGCAGTTGTGGGGTGAGGTTGGGGGCGGCACACTGAGCCTCCGCCTGAGAGCCGGAAGCAGGCACTGGAGGGGGAGTGGCGCTGAGCCGGGGGAGGAGTGAGAGAAGGAAACAGCAGTCCCCTGGCATACGGAGCTGACTGAAAGTCAGGGTTGAATGTTAAAAAGAGAGCTTATTTAGCGACACTCCTGGCCCCGAAGAAAAGAACTGAGGCGACATGAATCCCCTGTCCAACACCCAGAAGACGAGAGACGAGTGCCAGGGCCGCCAGCAGCTGTTAGGCGCTTTTTGATGACGCGGCCGCCGCGCGCAGACGCGCTGACGGGCCGTGGCCTCCACGTCTCAGGTTGTGCAAAGGCCTGTGGGAGCAACCGGGAGGAGGGCCAGGATGGCAGAAGCGGTGGAGTCTCCAGGAGACCCGGGGACAACAACGCCCAGGCCCCTGGTGAGCTTGGGATCTGCGACAAAGGGGACCGAGGGTGAGGCAAAGTGCCCCTTAAGGAAGTAGGGTGACGGGCTTGTACTTGTGAGTACTGGAATTCCTTCCTCCCGACAGGCCCTTCCTGTATCAGATGCCAGATCCAGTCCTAACCGTCTACCTGTTCTTTGGGCTAACTGCCCAACCCCCCATTCCCCTCGCCGCCGCCCCCCTCCCTCTTTCCACGCCTTCTTGTGAAACTCTCAATTCATTTTCCTTTCACAGGCTCTCACCACTTGTCCTCCTCCCCTTCGTTTTGTTAAATGCTGTGCTTTAGGCGATTTAAGTATCTTTGCATCTGCTGTCCCCTATTTTATCGAGACTTGTCACTAGTCCTTGAGGGAGTAGCAGGATTCTGGGATTAATGAGAGACTGATTCTCATGGGACATTATAACTTGATTATTTATTTGTTCAGTGAACCCCAGTCGTCCTGTTTTAATCCCTGCCCTCTCTTGTCACAGCTCTTGCAGTCCTCTTCATGATGATCTCTTGCTCCTGTTTCTGCAGAGGACAGAATTTCTATTGCAGGTACTACAAGTCCAAAGCCTGGACATGTATTTAAGAACACAGGGTTTGGAGTTAAAGTTACTTGGCCTGGAATCACCTATTCTGGCACTTGTGTGAATTTGGGCAAGTCATTTAATGGAGAGTATTTCTTCATGTGTAAAATGGAGATAAAAATACCTGCCTCAAAGAGTTTTTAGGAAGTTGAAATGACATAATTTATGTGAAATGTCTAATAAAATTAGTACCATAACTGAGTAGTGTCAACTCAACATTCTGCCCCCCATCCCACCTCCCAAACAACATTTAGTCATGTCCCAAATAGTGTTTATGAGTAGGTGCTCAATAAATGGTACATTCCTTTTCTCTGTTTTAAATTGTCAACATAGTAGAGGACTGACCTGGGAGTCAGGAAAAACTAATTCTAGTTATGGTTCTGCTTACTAGCTTTATTTGTTCATCTCTTCATTCTTTTGTCAAATATTTATTGAGCATCCACTATGATCCAGGCACTCTTTTAGGCATGGTGGATTCAACAGTGAAAGAGAGTGAGTAGGTCCAAGTTCTCATGGAGTATTTGTGACCTTGAGGAAATCACTCTGAACCCCAGTTTTGCCTTTTGGAAAATGATAGTAAGTCACCAAAGAGTCAGAATACTAAATGAACTAATATAAGCATAGGGCATGGTATGCCATAGTTACAGGAGTTTAGATGCTTTTAGCTCCTCTTTTTCGTCTAAACTGCCCCACTTCTTTTTTATGAAGCTTCCCCCAGTTAATTTTAGTGGTTCTGATTACTCATTACTCAGTATCCAATACACTTCTATTCAGCAGTGTTTGTTGAACTCCCACAAAGTGTAATACACTGTGCTAGTTGCTTTAAGAAATACAAGAGTCCTGTCCTTACGGTGCTTACAGTCTGATTTTAGGCATAAGACAAACATACAATGCCAACATAAGACATTATGTAAGAAAGTTACACATAACATTTTAACATAATTTAAAAGGTGCTATCATGTCTTGTTGAGGTGATGAAGCAGGCAACATGATAAAAGTTATATTAGAGGGAGCCTCAAACGATGGGTAGGATGTGAGCATAAGAGCTATGAATGATTGATTACCTGATATGTGCTAGAATTGTGCTAGACATCCTTTGCATATTTTCTAAACTTTATAGCAACTATTTCAGTTAGGTGGTTTTTAGACTGTGTTTTACTTGCAGGTGAGGAGATGAGACTCAGAGAGATTTGATGATTTCCCTAGGGTGACCAGGCTGAAATTTGAACCTGGGTCTGCTTCTGAAACCAAGACTATTACCATTAATGCTACACAGACTCTCATTGGTGAAGATACAGAGGTTAGGAGATACTAATGTATTTGTAGAACAACAGAGAGATTACTTTGGTTGAAACACAGGGAGGTATTAGAAAAGAAGCCTTAAAAGATAAAGCTATTGTAGTAAAGAGGCAGTATAGAACAGTCGCTTTGTGTGCTCTGGGGTTCAATTTGTCTAGGTTTGGTTCTATGGCCTGTCATTAACTAGCTGTGGGATATTGGGGAAATTACCAAAATCTCTCCATGTCTCAGTTTCCCTATCTGTAAAATGGAGATAAAGTAATACAGGGTTGTTCAGTGGATTGAATAAGTTAATACACATAAAACACTTGGTAGAGTGCCTGGCACATAATAATCATGCAATACATTTCCTTTTATTGACTACTATGCTGGGAGGTTTAACAGGCAACAATGAGTCAGTGGAAATTTTTGAGGAGGGAAGGGTTTTAAATCATGAATTTGACAACATAACAAAGGAAAAGTTACCATGGAAAATGTGTGGAATCTAGAATACCATGCAATTGTTGCAGTAGTTCTGGAATGAAGTGATGGCTACCTGGATTATAGCAGTGGTAGATGGGAAGATTTGAGAAAGGCAGAATCCTTGAGGGTTTGCAGTGCTAGGGATAATGTGTCTTAGTGTTTTTCAAACTTTAACGTGCTAGCAATCATCTGGGGAATCTTATTAAATTGCAGATTCTCTTTTAGTAGGTCTGAGATGAGGCCTAAGATTCTGCATTTCTAATAAGCTCCCAGATGGTGCTGCTGCTCCCGGTATCACATTTTGAAAAATGAGGCTATAGATAAGTGGGAGGAAAATGATACCCTGAACAGAAATACAGAAGAAGATGAGGGCCCTAAATGTTGATTCATTCACTTTTGGAAATGTTCAGTTCCAGATATTGATTGGCAGGCCATCCAGTAGATATCCAGCAGGTAGTTGGACACTAAAATCTGGACTTCAGGGCTCACAAGAGGTCAGGACTAGAGAGATTGATTTGGAATCATCTGTATAGAGTTGAGAATATAGAATCTTGGGTAATGCTTGTCTATTGCCTATCTATTTAAGGAGCAGAAAAAAGAGCCATAATAATCGCTGTAGCCTAGGGTCTGGAAGGATGTTGGTCCCAAGTGGACCATGACACTAAGCCCCTACCCGCCTGCTTGGACCAAGTTGTTTTCCTGCTTGATTTCACACCCACCCNGGAAACTGACCAAGTCCTGTGGCCATGGCTGAGTTTTCCAAATTTGCTGGCATATTGAGTGCAGAACTTTCACAGCATCATCTTTTAGGATTTGAAACAGCTCAACTGGAATTTCTTCACCTCCACTAGCTTTGTTCGTAGAGATGCTTCCTATGGCCGACTTGACTTTTCATTCCAGGATGTCTGGCTCTAGGTGAGTGATCACACCACCATGATTATCTGGTTCGTGAAGATATTTTGTGCTCAAATTAAGTCACAATCTAAACACTTAACTTTATCAGCCATAAAGGTCCAGTTTTGTCTATTCAACTCTTTATAGTCTATCTCCCTGTCTCTTATACACATCTCACCCGCCAGCCCACTTGTTGACGTTGTTGACTTATTTTTCTCTTCAGAATTTTGGTCAGTAGTTGGTCATCTGTTCCCAACTGCTTTCTTAAGGCTGCAGTCCCCACATTTACTGTGTGTTCTTGGCCCTGCCTTTACTTGCTCCCCTCATTGGCCCAAGTCAGGCAGCAAAGTGTGCACATGTGTTTATATGCACACATATGTATGTATGTGCACAAGCCTGCCAGAACAGAGGAAGGGGAGGAACATGAGGTCCAAGTCAGCTTTTATCCTCACCAAGGGGCTAGTCAGAGAGCGAGGTCCACTAGCTGAGGGCCTGGTAGCACTGTCTCATATATGGGGCTGGAGAGCTTCAGATCCTGGCTCAGTTCACTGAGCAATGTTAGTGATTCTCTGGAGAAGAGAGATTGAGGAAGGGTTGGGATGAGAGGTGAGTGGGAATCACATGGCACTGTGGTGACTACTGCTGCTGCTGCCAAGTTGCTTCAGTCGTGTCTGACTCTGTATGACCCCATAGACGGCAGACCCTGGTGGGCTCTGCCGTCCCTGGGATTCTCCAGGCAAGAACACTGGAGTGGGTTGCCATTTCCTTCTCCAGTGCATGAAAGTGAAAAGTGAAAGTGAAGTCACTCAGTTGTGTCTGACGCTTTGCCACCCCATGGACTACAGCCTCCCAGGCTGTTCCACCCATGGGATTTTCCAGGCGAGAGTACTGGAGTAGGTTGCCATTTCCTTCTCCATTAGTGACTGCAGTCACTTCCAAAACCAAATAACTGGAGTTAGGCCAAACCTCCCCAGTTAAGGGCCCAGTCTTCCAAAAGATTGGCCACTTCATATACCAGCCACAGGTTTGGAGGTTCCCAGGACCACCCTCACTTCTGAACTACTGCCTACAAATTCAAGGGTTCCTATGGTCAGGCTCTGTAATTCACTAGAATGACTCACAGAACTCAGGACAATGGTATACTTAAAATTACACTTTTATTATAGCAAAAGGGTACAGTCCAAACCAGCAAGAGGGGGAGATGTGTAGGTTGAGGTCTGAGATAGTTCGTAATACAAAGCTTCCTTGTCTTCTCTCTGTGGAGTAAAGGCAGGACCTTGTTACAACCCTCCTGATACGTTGATGTATGACAGTATGTAGGATATTGCCAACCAGGCAAGCTCACCCACATATCTAGTTTTTAATTGAGGTTTCATTACATAGGTGTGATTGACTGGATCGTTTTTTCTTCCACTCCCAAGAGACCAGGTTTGTATCATAGTACTCAAGTGAAGTCGCTCAGTTGTGTCCTGCTCTTGGCAACCCCATGGACTGAAGCCTACCAGCCTCCTCCATCCACGGAATTTTCCAGGCAAGAGGACTGGAGTGGGTTGCCATTTCCTTCTCCGGGGGATCTTCTCAACCCAGGGATCAAACCCAGGTCTCCTGCATTGTAGGCAGACGCTTTACTGTCTGAGCCACCAGGGAAGTCCTCACAGTACTCAAACTTGACCTCAATCCTCTAATCTTACATTTGGTCTTTTAGGAGTGGTTAGCCCCCTATGCTCGGAGAAGGCGATGGCACCCTACTCCAGTACTCTTGCCTGGAAAATCCCATGCACGGAGAAGCCTGGTAGGCTGCAGTCCATGGGGTTGCTAAGAGTCTAACACAACTGAGCAACTTCACTTTCTCTTTTCTCTTTCATGCACTGGAGAAGGAAATGGCAACCCACTCCAGTGTTCTTGCCTGGAGAATCCCAGGGACAGGGTAGCCTGCTGGGCTGCCATCTCTGGGTTTGTACAGTCGGACATGACTGAAGTGACTTAGCAGCAGCAGCCTCCAGGAGAATTGCACCCTTAACCAAGGCTCTCTACAAGCGACATGTTGAGCATTGATTGTGTGCTACATGACTTGCAGGTGTTACCTAATTCTTATAGCAGTGTTGTTTCCGAGGGAGGGCCATTCGGCTTCAAAGCTTTGCCTACCCTAGCTGTAGCAGGCAACAAGAAAACTCAAAACACGAAATCCTGGAGTTTGAAAGGACAGTATCATAGTAGTGAAGAGAGAATAATGACTTCAGAATGAGGTGGTTCACACATTAAGTGCAAAAGAATATTCAGAAGTGGTTCCTATGGTCAGGCTCTGTAATTCACTAGAATGACTCACAGAACTCAGGACAATGGTATACTTAAAATTACACTTTTATTATAGCAAAAGGGTACAGTCCAAACCAGCAAGAGGGGGAGATGTGTAGGTTGAGGTCTGAGATAGTTCGTAATACAAAGCTTCCTTGTCTTCTCTCTGTGGAGTAAAGGCAGGACCTTGTTACAACCCTCCTGATACGTTGATGTATGACAGTATGTAGGATATTGCCAACCAGGCAAGCTCACCCACATATCTAGTTTTTAATTGAGGTTTCATTACATAGGTGTGATTGACTGGATCGTTTTTTCTTCCACTCCCAAGAGACCAGGTTTGTATCATAGTACTCAAGTGAAGTCGCTCAGTCGTGTCCTGCTCTTGGCAACCCCATGGACTGAAGCCTACCAGCCTCCTCCATCCACGGAATTTTCCAGGCAAGAGGACTGGAGTGGGTTGCCATTTCCTTCTCCGGGGGATCTTCTCAACCCAGGGATCAAACCCAGGTCTCCTGCATTGTAGGCAGACGCTTTACTGTCTGAGCCACCAGGGAAGTCCTCACAGTACTCAAACTTGACCTCAATCCTCTAATCTTACATTTGGTCTTTTAGGAGTGGTTAGCCCCCTATGCTCGGAGAAGGCGATGGCACCCTACTCCAGTACTCTTGCCTGGAAAATCCCATGCACGGAGAAGCCTGGTAGGCTGCAGTCCATGGGGTTGCTAAGAGTCTAACACAACTGAGCAACTTCACTTTCTCTTTTCTCTTTCATGCACTGGAGAAGGAAATGGCAACCCACTCCAGTGTTCTTGCCTGGAGAATCCCAGGGACAGGGTAGCCTGCTGGGCTGCCATCTCTGGGTTTGTACAGTCGGACATGACTGAAGTGACTTAGCAGCAGCAGCCTCCAGGAGAATTGCACCCTTAACCAAGGCTCTCTACAAGCGACATGTTGAGCATTGATTGTGTGCTACATGACTTGCAGGTGTTACCTAATTCTTATAGCAGTGTTGTTTCCGAGGGAGGGCCATTCGGCTTCAAAGCTTTGCCTACCCTAGCTGTAGCAGGCAACAAGAAAACTCAAAACACGAAATCCTGGAGTTTGAAAGGACAGTATCATAGTAGTGAAGAGAGAATAATGACTTCAGAATGAGGTGGTTCACACGTTAAGTGCAAAAGAATATTCAGAAGACAAAACCGAGGAACAATTCTTATATTTCCCTTTTTTTAATTGCAGATTTTATTTATTTATTTATTTTTTGGCCACAACCTGTAGCATGTAGGATCTTAGTTCCCTGACCAGGGATCAAACCCATGCCTCATGCATTGAAAGTAGAGTCCTCTTGACTGCCAGGGATATCCCAGGATTCACTGAGTGACTTCACTTTCACTTTTCACTTTCATGCATTGGAGAAGGAAATGGCAACCCACTCCAGTGTTCTTACCTGGAGAATCCCAGAGATTGGGGAGCCTGGTGGGCTGCCGTCTATGGGGTCGCACAGAATCAGACATGACTGAGTGACTTAGCAGCATATATTTCTTGATTGTGAGGTCACTGTTGGCAATGTCAGTAAAGTTGTGGGAACACCAGTACAGATTAAAAAGGATTAAGCAAGTAAGAGAGTGAAGAGCAGTTTGATCAGAGAAGAGGAGAGCAGTTTGAGGTGGTGACAGAAGTAAGGAAGTGAAATATTTTACCATATTTACTTTTATTTTTAAAAATGTTTGTTTGCTTGCTTATTTATTTGGCTGTGACAGATATTAGTTGTGGCATGTGGGATCTAGTTCCCTGACCAGGAATGGAACCCTGGGTTCCCTATTTTAGGAGTCTTATCTTAGCCACTGGACCACCAGAAGAGTTCTTCAAATATTTAAGTAAAATAAAGAGTAAAGTAAAATAACAAATCTCATATAACTTTCAGCATTCTTGTATTGTTTCATTTATTTCCTTATCACATTTTTTCTAAAATAACCTTTTTATTTTGAGCTAATTTTAGACAGAAAAATTGCAAAAATGGCAGAGTTCCTGTATAGCCCTCACTCAGCTTCTTTTAGTGGTAACATTGTATATAACCATAGTACAAAGATCAGAACAAGGAAGCTAACCTTGATACAACACTATTAAACTATAGTTCTTATTTGAATCTTATCAGGATTTCCACAAATGCCCTTTTTTGTTCCAGGATCTTACCCAGGATCTCACATTGCATTTAGTTGTTATTTATCCTTAGTTTTCTTCAGTTTGTAATGGTTCTTCAGTATTTCCTTGTCTTTCATGATCTTTTTTTTTTTATTTATTTTTTTACACGAACTCCCAAACATGATTTCATGATCTTTTATGAGTATCTTAAAGCAAATCCCAAATGTATCCCTTTACCCATAAATACTTCACTATGTTTCTGTAATAGGTAAAGACTGTTTGTTTTCTTTGGTTATCACACATAACATAATAATAATCACTCCTTAATATCATCTAATCTGTTCACCTTCCAATTTTCTAAAAAAAAAAAAAAGTGTGTTTTTACAATTTGTGCAAATCAGGATCCAAACAAGGTCAAATTGCACTTGGATAATAAATCTCTTTTAATATATGTGTCCTTCTCTTTTTGATGTAATTTATTTGTTTAAAGTCATTTCTTTTGTAGAATTCTCCACTTTCTGTATTTGGCTGTGGTATTTTTAGTAGGTGCCTCTGTCCACATATTTCCTGTAAACTCTTAAGATCTAGAGATTTGTTTATATTTAGGTTCATTTTGGCTTGGGTAGGGGAGGCAGAAAGAAAAATGAACTTAGGTGGCCCCTAAAATTAGGAATTTTTTGTTTATTTTTTAACTTTCTGTTGAGAAAAGTTTCAAACATATACAAAAGTAGAATAGTAAAGTGCACTCTTGTGTACCCAACCTTCAATAATAATTACCAATTTATGGCCAGTCTTCTTTCTTCTTTCTTCTGTAGCCCTACCCATTTCCCTTTTATGCTATTTTAAAACAAATCCCAAGCATCATTACATTAATAAATATTTAATATGTATCTCTAAAAGATAAGAATTCTGTTTTAAAGGACATAACCACAGTATCATTAGTACATGTAAAAATTCAATAATTACCTAATATCAAATATCTTGGCAGTGTTCAAATTTCCAGCGCTCTCCTAAATGTTTTTTATAATTTAAAATCTGACCCACCACCTATTTTTATAAATAAAGTTTCATTGGAATACAGCTGCACTTCATTTTTTTATGTATTGTCTTTGACTTCTTTCATGCTACAGAAGCAGAGTTGAGTAGTTCCAACAGCAACCATTTAGCTTTCAAAACCTAAAATATTTACATTTGGATCTTTCACAGAAAAAGTTTGGTGACCTCTGCTTTAGGCAGTTATCTTTTAGAATCATTAAAAATAAGAAACAATGCTTTTTATGTTGACTTTCATTTAAACCACTTCTGGAGATCTTCATTTCTTTGTGTAAATCCAAACTTCCTTCTGATACCATATTCCTTTCTGAAGATTATCGTTTAACATTTCTTGGAATGCATGTTTCAGCTTTTTGCTCATCTGAGAAAAGTCTTTATTTTGCCACCTTTTTTTGGGGGGGTGGTTATTATAAGACTTTTATTCAGCAAAGATAGTGTTACCTTGAAAGTTGGTTAGAGTATGTTTTATGTGTATAAAGTAATAATTCATGTTTTGATGCTGTTAAACTTTAATTTTATTTCATTTTATTTTAGGGAGCAGGAGAGGTTTACAGTTTTCTTTGAGAAACCAAAAGGGAAAGCAGTTCTCCCTCATCCAAGGCAAGAAATAGTCAATCATTGCTTTACAGCAGCATTGTCGTTTCAAAGAAGTTAGAACTAGTCCTTTAAATGGCTTTTTAACCCAATCAATGTTACTGCAGTGTAATGCCTGTTCAGTAAAATTCACCCATTTAAAGTATGTAGATGGTTTTCAAAACGTACTTGATTCTAAGATCATACTGGGAGAATGAATAAAAGTGTTTGGAGTTTGCCATCCTGAGAAGCATCTTCGTTATCTGTGATTCTGGTTCTTTTGCATGGCAAAATCACATATGCCTGAAAAGACAGCTGTTATTTCAACTTTCATTGATGTCCTATTCCTTGGGACATCAGGAACAGGAAGTCAAAGGATATTCTGGAAGGCTCCAAGTCTCTGGGCCTTTGAGTTTAGTATAGATGACCTCAGGGCCTTTTCCCTCTGCTCCATTTTTTTCCTCTTTCTGGAGGAGAGGCCAAAGGCACAGGCGGATGTGTCCTGCATGGAGCCCCCATGGTCCATGGATGTAGCTGGTGGTCTCCCATGAACCTGAGACATGTATTGCGTTTCATTTTTAATAGCTATTTTTGTTGTTTTTTGAGTTGTGGGTTGACAGTTTTATTCATTCAGCACTCTAAAGGTGTGTTTGTCTTCTTTCTTACATTATTTTGAGTGAGATGGCGATTGTGTTTTTCTCCTGGTTGCAATGTCTTTTTTTCTCTGGTTGTCTCTAAGGTTTTCCTCTTTATCTTTGGTTTTCAGTAGTGTGAATGTGTCTAGGTTTGTGGATTTTTGCTTTTGTTTTGTCTTTAGGTATTTATCTTGATTGGGGTTTTCTGGGCTTGGATCTATCATTTGAGGTCTTCTATCATTCTAGAAAACAGTTCAGCCTTTACCTTTTCAAATATGTTTACCCATTGTCTCTCTCGTGGGATTTCAATATGCAAATTAGATTATTTAATATCAACCCCACAGTTCTTGCATGCTGTATTCTGTTTGGGGTGGTCTTATGTTTTTTATTCCTGTTTTATTGAAATATTGACATATAACGTTGTATAAATTTAAGGTATACAATAGAATGACTTGATATATGTTTTTTTTCTTTTCCACCTCTTGTTTCTGTTTAGATAATTTTCACTGACCTATCACTGATTTCTTTATTTGACCTTGTTGAGTCTCTTACTCTGTTCTTTTATTTCTAGCATTACCATTTGACTCTTACAGTTTCTATCTCTTTGCAGAAATTCACCATCATTTTTGCATATATCTTCTACTAGAGCCTTTTAACATATTAATCATATAGTAACTTTTTCTGCTGAAATTATAACGTCTGAGTCACCTCAGAGTTTGGTTTAATTGCTTTGTGTTGTCAGAGTGTATTGTTTTTCCATGTATGTGTTTATGGGGAAGAGGTAATTTTTTATTGATTGCTGGCTATCATATTTAGTAGTAGAGACTGCCTGGAAATGGCACATCTTTTCTGTTAAGTTATTACTATAGGGGTTAAGTCAATCTAGTAAGGAGTTGAACCTGTATTTGGCTTTTGTTCTTGATAGGGGAACTGTCAAATGCATCATCAGCTTCAAATTTCTCTCCTATTACTTTGTGCATAGGGAGGGCAGTAGGTTTGCTCAGTGTTTTTCTTAATGTTTCTTCTCCATGTTTCGTTTTCTGCATTCTGTTTGCCTCTGCATAAAATAGTGGGTTTCTCTCTAAGCTCTAGCCCCTCCCTTAGCACTAGATTGCTGGCTTTTGTTACTCCATACTTGCTAGCCTGGTGGTGGAGACCTGGGAGGTAGGGATTTTTTGTTGTTTTGATCCACCCTCTGGCCTGTGTCCCTGAGTCTCCTGGGTGAGACGTTCTCAGTGATCATGTCTCTTCCCCTAGCTGAAAGCGAAAGCTGCCCAATCGTGTTCAACTCTTTGTGACACTATGGACTATACAGTCTATGGAATTTTCCAGGCCAGAATACTGGAATGGGTAGCCTTTCCCTTCTTCAGGGGATCTTCCCATCCCAGGGATTGAACCCAGGTCTCCCACATTGCAGGCAGATTCTTTACTAGCCGAGCTGCAAGGGAAGCCCCTAGCTGAAGGAGACTCTAATAGCCTGCATTAGGATGATTTCCCATCCTTCCCCCAGGAGTAGCGAGGTGTGTCTTTTCCCTTTCCCCAGCCACAGTGGGTCTTCAGCTGTGCTCTGAAAACAACAGGGTTTGCTGATCTTCCCCCAACAGCTTTAAGGTTCTTTTTCTGTAGGGGAGAAGGGTATGAGCTGGGCTCTCTGCTTTTCTCAGAAGAGGCAGCTGCTTCCCGCCGCCACAGCTGGATCAGTGGAAGTCTGTGGAGAATAGCCTGCAAGTGGATGTGAACTCCCCCTATGTCTAATGCTTAAAAGGGTGCTATCCTGTCATAACAGTACACACGTGGTCTTTAGAAGTTCATTTTAAGTTTTAGCTGTATTCTTTACCATCTGTGATGCCCAGTGTTGTTCTCATGCTTTGCTGCAGATAAGCCAGTGCTCATGTCCCATCTCATCTTGGAAGTGTCTGTTTTTCCTTAGATTTCTTTCATGATACTTGGTTGCCCTAAAACCTCAGTTCTGATAGGGTCAAGGAAAATAATGATTTTTGTAATTAATCTAGCTTTTTCTCATTGTTCTAGTGGATGGAATGCTCATTCCAGCTTTCTATATCCTGATTAGAAATCAAACTACAGTGTTGTAAACTCACTTGAGATAGTTGCTCTTTGTGTGGTTATGTATTTAATTTAGCAGGTTCATTTGTTCCATTTTTCTTTCAGTTTTAGGGACTACTTTTAAATTTTAATTTTGTTTAATAGCTCTGTCATAAATACAGATCATTGTGTATTCTAAGAAGCCTAACTTCTCTCCTTATTTCCTGCACCTTTTCCCCTCCTTTCCTAAATAGGAAGCTTTAAAAAAAATCTATAAATACTACTTACATTACATGTGACTTAAGTCACTTTGTGTGTGCATGCTCAGTCTCTCAGTCATTCTGACTGTTTGTGATCCAGTGGACTGTAGCCTGCCAAGCTCCTCTGTACATGAGTTTCTCCAGGCGAGAATACTGGAGTGGATTGCCATTTCTTCTTTCAAGGGATCTTCCCAACCCAGGTCTCTTGCATTGTAGGTGGGTTCTTTACCGTCTGAGCCATGAGGGAAGACTATATTTTCAAGGATCATTTCTAAGTCATATTGCATGATTTATTTCTTATTTTTAAAAGGTAACATTCAGATATGTGTGTGTGTATGTGTATATACATAATATATATTTGTATCCCTTCCTTTCGTAGATGTAGCATGTATACAAACTTTTCTTCACATTCTTCTTTAACACGCCATAATATTGAGGTGGTGAAAAAGTTTGTTTGGTTTTATCTATAAGATGGCCGCAAGAAGTGCTTAGTTGTCTTTTTTAATTTTTATTTTTTTAATTATGAAAGTATGATAACACATTTATAGGAGACTTGGAAAATACAGAACAAATTTGCATATCAGGTCAGTTCAGTCGCTCAGTCTTCTCCGACTCTTTGCAACCCCGTGAACTGCAGCACGCCAGGCCCCCCTGTCCATCACTAACTCCCGGAGTTCACCCAAATCTATGTCCATCGAGTCGGTGATGCCATCCAACCATCTCATCCTCTGTTGTCCCCTTCTCCTCCTGCCCTCAATCTTTCCCAGCATGAGGGTCTTTTCCAATGAGCAGCACTTCACAAAGTATTGGAGTGGCCAAAGTATTGGGGTTTCAGCTTCAACATCAGTCCTTTCAGTGAACACCCAGGAATGATCTTCTTTAGGATGGACTAGTTGGATCTCCTTGCAGTCCAAGGGACTCTCAAAAGTCTTTTCCAACACCACAGTTCAAAAGCATCAATTCTTTGGTGCTCAGCTTTCTTCACAGTCCAACTCTCACATCCATACATGACCACTGGAAAAACCATAGCCTTGACTAGATGGACCTTTGTTGGCAAAGTAATGTCTCTGCTTTTTAATATGCTGTCTAGGTTGGTCATAACTTTCCTTCCAAGGAGCAAGTGTCTTTTAATTTCATGGCTGCAGTCACCATCTGCAGTGATTTTGAGGCCCCCCCAAAATAAAGTCAGCCACTGTTTCCACTGTTTCCCCATCTATTTCCATGAAGTGATGGGACCAGATGCCATGATCTTCATTTTCTGAATGTTGAGTTTTAAGCCAACTTTTTTACTCTCCTCTTTCACTTTCATCAAGAGGCTCTTTAGCTCTTCTTCACTTTCTGCCATAAGTGTGATATCATCTGCATATCTGAGGTTACTGATATTTCTCCCAACGATCTTGATTCCAACTTGTGCTTCATCCAGTCCAGCATTTCTCATGATGTACTCTGCATATCTTAGTGGTACAGAAAATTATGTTATGGTTTGCTGTCCTGGGAATTTTAGAATTAACGGAACAATGACATTTATCAAGCAATTTCGTTGGAGCAGCGGAGGCAGGAGTCTGACTGTAATAGGTTGAGAAGAGGACATTTCATGAAACAACTGGGTCTAGATGCTTGCTCCTTGGAAGAAAAGCTATGACAAACCTAGACAGCATATTAAAAAGAGATGTTGCAGAGTCAGACACAACTGAATGACTTCACTTTTTCACTTTACCGACAAAGGTCCATATAATCAAAGCTATTATTTTTCCATAGTTGAAGGAGATCANACAACTGGGTCTAGATGCTTGCTCCTTGGAAGAAAAGCTATGACAAACCTAGACAGCATATTAAAAAGAGATGTTGCAGAGTCAGACACAACTGAATGACTTCACTTTTTCACTTTACCGACAAAGGTCCATATAATCAAAGCTATTATTTTTCCATAGTTGAAGGAGATCAAACCAGTCAATCCTAAAGGAAATCAGTCCTGAATATTCATTGGAAGGACTGATGCTGAAACTGAAACTCCAATACTTTGGCCACCTCATGCAAGGAACTGACTCATTGGAAAAGACCCTGATGTTGGGTAAGATTGAAGGTGGGAGAAGGGGACGACAGAGGATGAGATGGTTGGATGGCATTACGGACTCAATGGACATGAGTTTGAACAAGCTTTGGGAGTTGGTGATGGACAGGGAAGCCTGGAGTGCTGCAGTCCATGGGGTCGCAAAAAGTCTGACAGGTCTGAGTGACTGAATTGAACTGAGATCAAAAATGTCAACATCCAAGAGTTCCCTGGGTGGCCCTGTGATTAGGATTCTGGGCTTTCACAGCCACTGCCTGGGATTCAGTCTCAGGTTGTGGAATCAGATCCGGAAAACCAGCGGCACAGTCCCCCGCCTCCCCCAAAAAGTATCACCAGTGATTCCCTGCCAAAAACGGAGGAAATTGTTTCAGATTAACAGAGACCACAGAGACATGATGGCTAAACACCACGTGTGATCCTTGATTAGATCACTGATCAAAAAAATCCAACTAACTGGGATAATTTGGTAAAACTGATAACAATTAAAAATCCCTGGTGGTTCAGTGGTAAAGAATCTGCCTGCCAATGCAAGAGACGTTGGTTCGATCCCTGGATCAGAAAGATCCCTGGAGAAGGAAATGGCAACCCACTCCAATATTCTTGCCTGGGAAATTCCATGGACAGAGGAGCCTGGCAGGCTACAGTCCATGGGGTCACAAAAGAAACAGGACTTAGCAAGTAAGCAACAAGAACTGGGATAGTTTAAAAAAGCAATACAGGTTAATATTGTTTTGATGTCAATTTCTTGACCATAAAAATCCTACTGTTGTTATGAATGAGAAAGTCCTGTTCTCAGAGCTAAGTATTTAGGAATGAAGATTAATGATATATGCAACTTACTTTAAAATAGTTCAGGAAAGAAAAATGTGTGTGTGTATATATATATATGTATGTGTGTATATATATATATCTTTTTACATATTTTAACATTTTGCTACATTTGCTCTCCATGTATGTAAGGCCTACATAGATGTATATATGCTACATATACATTATATGTATAATATGCATATTAAAGAAATAAATTTATGGTTCCACTGGGTCTTTAATGCTGCATGCTGGTTTTCTCTAGCTGTAGTGAGTGGGGGCTACTTTCTGCTGTGGTACACAGGCCTCTCATTGTGATGACTCCTCTTGTTTCAGAGCAGTGCTCAAGGGTACATGACTGATGCCCCGCTGCATGTGGGATCTTCCTGGACCAGGGATCAAACCCTTATTCCCTGCATTGGTGGGAGGATTCTTCACCTCTGGACCACCAGGGAAGCCCTGCATATGTTTTTATACAGAGTCACAATTTAAAAGAGGAGCCTGGCAGGCTACAGTCCATGGGGTCACAAAAGAAACAGGACTTAGCAAGTAAGCAACAAGAACTGGGATAGTTTAAAAAAGCAATACAGGTTAATATTGTTTTGATGTCAATTTCTTGACCATAAAAATCCTACTGTTGTTATGAATGAGAAAGTCCTGTTCTCAGAGCTAAGTATTTAGGAATGAAGATTAATGATATATGCAACTTACTTTAAAATAGTTCAGGAAAGAAAAATGTGTGTGTGTATATATATATATGTATGTGTGTATATATATATATCTTTTTACATATTTTAACATTTTGCTACATTTGCTCTCCATGTATGTAAGGCCTACATAGATGTATATATGCTACATATACATTATATGTATAATATGCATATTAAAGAAATAAATTTATGGTTCCACTGGGTCTTTAATGCTGCATGCTGGTTTTCTCTAGCTGTAGTGAGTGGGGGCTACTTTCTGCTGTGGTACACAGGCCTCTCATTGTGATGACTCCTCTTGTTTCAGAGCAGTGCTCAAGGGTACATGACTGAGGCCCCGCTGCATGTGGGATCTTCCTGGACCAGGGATCAAACCCTTATTCCCTGCATTGGTGGGAGGATTCTTCACCTCTGGACCACCAGGGAAGCCCTGCATATGTTTTTATACAGAGTCACAATTTAATAGCTGCCACTTACTCTGATTATCAGTATATAATATATAGATACACATGTATTTATATTATATATATATATGCATGTGTATGTATGCATACTTACTCTGATTATGTGTATATAAGAAATATATGTAGATATACAAATGTTTACATATATATTTATTATATGTATGTAGGTGTGCAAATGTGACAAAATGCTAGGTCAATGGTTTCAACTTGGAGTGACTTTGCCTCCCAGATATGATGATGTCTGGAGGCATCCGTGTCTTCCTCAGTTGAACTGGTGCTACCAGCATCTGGCAGGTGGAGACCAGGGATGATGCTGAATATCCCACAGTGCACAGGACAGGCTTTCATGACAACCAGTTATTCTGCCCCAAATGTGAATAGAGCCAAGCTGAGAACTGTGATTTAGGTAAAAGGCCTAGGCGTCATTGCACTTCCTTACTCTTTTGGTAAGCTTGAAATTAAAATAAAAACAACTCTTATTGTCCTTTTTGTACTGTGTGCAGTGCTTAGTTGCTCAGTCGTGTCTGACTCTTTCCCACCCCATGGACTGTAGCCCGCCAGGCTCCTCTGTCCATGGGATTCTCCAGGCAAGAATACTGGAGTGGGTTGCCATGCCCTCCTCCAGGGGATCTTCCCAACCCAAGGATCGAACCCAGGTCTCCTGCTTTGCAGGATTCTTTACTGTCTGAGCCACTAGGGATTTTTTAATTGTCATCAATTTTGCAAGGGCTTCCTTTCTAAAAAATGTCCTCTAGGAAATTCCCTGGCGATCCAGTGTTTAGGACTTTGTGCTTTCCACTGTTGAGGGCCCTCAATAGCGGCCAAAATAAATATACATATCCTCTCTCCACATGCATTGCCACATCTCCCTTCCCCCTTCCATGGACATTTTGCATGTTCTTGGAGTTTCTGGCCATGGGCCCCGCCTCCTCCCTTGCACTGGAACAGAGCTTCCTTCACAAAAGGCTCCAATAGCCTCACAGCAAGGAGGCTTGCCTCCCACAGCCCACGTGTGGCCTGTGTGTGGACTTTCCTGTCACGGCTCCTTTCACAGGCTCTCCTTTGAATTCTCATCCATAGGAAGGATCAGGATCCTGGCTGAGTTGGGTTTAGGAGAAATAAAAACCGCAGGGTTCAACGACCTATTTTATCATCAGAGGCCCCCCAGGTGTCCTGTAAAGGCTAGTCTCACCCTCTTCTTAATCACCTGCATAAACCAGACGATGAATGTGCTTTGTCCAAGTGGAAATAGAAATGCAGCTGGCACCACAGTGGAACCTGGGCATCAGCCCCCTTCACCAGGCTGGGAGCACCTGAAGGGTAGGGACCCTGTCTTACCTTCCTAGCAGATACTCAATAAATTGTCAAAATGAGATAAATTTTATTGAAGAAAAATTTAGAGTGTTTCACCAAAAAAATTTTGAAGTAAAATGTGCCACAACTTTTATATGGCTTGCATGTGGTAGTTCATGTCATACACCCACTATACCTCCGCCACAGCTATTCAATTCAAAACTCCTGAGGGCTTCTCAGAGCCCCAGCATTGCAATGAGCACAATACTAAATAGCCACTCTGCTAAAACCTGGGTGGAGACTCCAAGTACACAGCGCCCCATCCAAGCAGGTCAGTACTTCCTCTGTTCAAATGCTTCTAGTCCTTTCTGCGCGCTTATCATATAAGGATCTCAAAAGAGGAAGGCATCGCCACCTCCAGATGATCCACTCAGCCCACAGAAGTCTGTGACTGGCACTCCTGTCCTCCCTTCAGCAACGTTCTCCTGCTGTGGAGAAGATCAGAAAGCAGCAACGCAGTTGCCACCTCCCTAATGTTCAGATAAACACAACGGCTCGGACACGAGCTCCTGAACCCCAAGAGAGGCAGAGTAGGGCCTCAGACATCCTACAAGGTCAGAGATCCTCAGGTCTTTCAGCATCTGGTGAGGCAGCAAGAACTAGAGTGGGGCTTCTCCAAGGGTCCTGCAGCAGCGCAACCTGGGAGTTTAGTGGAAACGCAAGTCTTGAACCCCACCCTTCCTGCTGGGTAGGGCCCAGCAGCCTGAGCTTTTGGGAGTCTTCTGGTGACCATGGTGCACGCCCAGGTTTGAGGACTGGACTAGAGCGGGTGTGTCCACAGAAACTGCTCGGATACAGCGCCGCAGTGTCAGCAGAGTGGGAAGGTCGCCCCGTTTCTCAGGAACAGACAGGGTCCTTTCAGGTTAAGAGGAGCACCATCTTTCCACCTGACCTGAGTCAGGGTCCCCTGACAGCCAGCCAAGGGCTCACACTAAGTCCACACAGATGACACAGCCAGCCAAGTGTCACCCCCAGCTCGCAGGTTCTGAGCAAAATCCCCCTTCTCTGGTACAAAGATTCACATACTTGCTTTTTTTCTCTGATATTTACAAAATCTCTGATAGTTATGGGATTCAAAGATGCTGCTTATACTTAAAGGTGCCTTTCCTTCCATGTTACATATTTGGGACGTTTAGGTCTTTGGGGGCGCCAAGCAGAACCAATTGCGGTTTTCTCTCTTAAGTGTCTCCACACAGGCTGGGGAGATCCCAGAATATCAGTAGAAGGCAAAAGGCTCATTTCCAGTAGTGACTCCAAGAGTCAGGGTCAGCCAAGCTTAAAAGAAAGGGCTGCAGAAGGTGGGAAGATGTAAATGTGGAGAAAAAGAGGATGAAGAGTTCAGTGAAAGAGAAAGGAGGGAGGGACGAGGGCCAATTTATCTCCTTCTCCCTGTAAATCCCATGGAGAGAGGAGCTGGCAGGCTACAGTCCATGGGGTCAAAGAGTTGGAAATGACTTAGGGGCTAAGCATGAGCACCCTGCACCTGGACCACTGACTCTGTCTTTCCTTTGAGCTACTGTTCCCGAGCCCGAGCAAGGTCAGAGCAAGGCTGACCACCCTGGTCTCCATCGGTGTCTGTGGCTAATTCAGGTCAGACAAGAGTCAGGCTGCTGAGGAGAAAATGCTAGTAACAAAATATTTATTACTTTTCTAGAAAAAGATGAGGAAAGGAAACTGTGGTCAAAAAAGCACATGAGCAAATGCAATGCTTTTTGTCATGTCTATTTTAAAAAACAAAACCCCTCTGGGCAAAAGAAAACTCGTGAAAGCTAGAACTGCCCTTGGACAGCGAGGTTCAATTCTAACCCAGATTTATATTAACTTTTAAAAGTTCTATCAATTCCACCACATTGTGTGGGAATTACCGCACACTTTCTCTCCCCCCCACCCACTCCTTCTGAAAAACCCAACTGGCTCACTCACTCATATCTGGGTTTAGCTGAGAAAGTAAAATGCGTTTATCATTATCTACCACAGAAAAGCACACTCAGTTTGCATCTCAGATTGTCTTCAGTAAAGTCTATTTTGCTTGCAACGCTGACATAATCCTGCTTTCTCTTCCCCGGGCTCTGTTCTCTGCAGGATAGAGGGGCTGGGAAATGCTCTCGCTTAAGTCTTGCCTTTCCCCTTCTTTGTCTTGGCAGCGCCTGGCCAGCGGAAGCCGCGCAGCTGCAGGCAGTCGGCCACGTTGTGCGCGATGTAGTAGAGGTTCAGCATGGCGGCGGGGCTGAGGATGTCCACTTCCGGCTTCTTCTGCTTCTTCCCACGCGACTTGCCCCGGCCTTTCTTCTTGCCTTTAGCTGGCTTTCAAAGACAAGTATATACAACGAGGCAAAAGTTAGTTCTTATAACCTTGAAAATATGTTGAAAATATATAATTTTCAACATTTCCCACCGAACTTAAGGGGAAAAAAAACCTGTGACAACAAAAAACGTTTGTATAAAGTGGTAAGAGAAGTCATATGCAGTCCGATGCAGCGACTGCCTATCAAGCACCGTCCCCAGAGACCCACCGTGACTTAAGCGCCCAGAGACTGGGAGAGCAAGGCGGAGAAACTGAGGCACAAGACCTATACATTGCGGGCTGTGTCATTCCACCAGAGGGTGAAGTACAGGGAGAAAAACCAGGGCGGGGGAGAGAAGGCGAAGGGCCAGAGGGGAGTGCGTGTAGGGGGAGGGGAAGGCTGTGTTCCAGGCTTCCCCAGCTTTCATGCGCCTGCCCAAAGATGCCCTCCTAAGAGGAGAAGCGGTGTTCTGCTCTTTAATTTCTTTCAAAAACAAAACAAAAAACTCCAAAAAAACACACAAAAAACTAAACTAAAAGCCCCAACCTATGGCAATTAGTATGTGGGCCTTGTTTGCAGTTTGATTAGAACAAGCCATAAAAAGGCATTTTTTTTTAAAAAGCAATTGAGAAAATTTGACAATATCAAGTAATTATTAATTCAGTCAGGTCTGACAGTGGTTTCGGGTCATAGAAGAAAATGTTCACACATTTCAGACATGCATACTAAAATCTGTCGGCATGAAATAAAAGGAAGCCTGAGATTTTCTTTAAAATACTGCACCTTTCCTACCCCCACCCGACCAATAAAACACAGATGAAGCCAAGATGGCAAAATGCTTACAATTTCTGAATCTGAGATATGACTATATAGTGATTCATTTTACTATTCTCTGTGCATGTTTCAGAATTTTCCTAATAATGATTAAGTTAAAATGTATTGGCTAATTAGGATCAAATACATATTTTGGCATTTGTTCTGTGATACTCTCAACCTCATTAAGCACTCATGAGGATTAAGGGAGACAGGAATCTCAGGCACATAGCAAGTGTCTGACACTAAGCACTTAATAAAGGAAGTTGCCATCACTTTTATCATCGCTAATCCTCATGAGTTTCAAGGGAAGGAGGTATATTCGCATCTTAAAAATGGAAAAGCAGAGGCTCGGCAAAGTCACAGTGCAAACCGGCGTTCACCAGGCTTGGGAGCAGTGCTCTTGCCACAAACACACTGCCTGGTTAAGGCCCTGTGGGGTATCCAAAGGAATGGATACCATCCTAACCTGGGAACAAATGATTCCCGAAGTTTTGCTACAGCCACACAAGGCTGCGAGGAATTCTCTGTTCCTATGACCCACCCATACAGAAAATAACAGATGGGAGTATACTACAGAAAAGGTGCCTCTTCTAGGCAAGGGAAAGGAGGAGTGTGTAAGCTATCAAGGATGCCTGTAAGGACTAAATGTTTGTATAAAATATACGTCCTGTTCATAGCACCTCACTTTAAAAATGTCCTCAGTTAAACAAAGAGAAACATAGTCAATGTGTTAAAAATACTAAAATACATTTTTGTTAAGTGAAATGGAGGATGTTCCTAGATAGAAACGCAGGAATGATGATGAGACATTATGTTACAACACAGTGGCCTGGCTTCTGTGAGGAAATCCAAATGAAGAGAAACAGTATGGAGCCCCATATGATAACTGCATCTCCGATAAAGCATCCTTGTGGGGTGTTGGATATGCACTGCCATAAGCTCTTAAGGATTCTGAGTCTTGGCTTCCTTTCTGATTTTATACTCTTTTGCATGTCAAACACACTTGACTTACCTGGAATAACTGCCAAAAAAAAAAAAATGTGTGTTTTAATCTCTAAAATGGTTTGAGAACTAAGATTCACACAAGAGTTTGACATTTTTATTCAAGGTTCTCATTTTTTTGTAGAAATTGGCAAACTGATTCTAAAATTCATATGGAAATGCAAAGGATATAAGACAGAGGTTTGACAATTTTATTCAAAGTTCTCATCTCTTTGTGGAAGATTCTAAAGTTCATAGGGAAATGCTAAGGGCTTTGAAAAAGAAGAACAAAGTTGAAGGACTAATACTGCCTTATTTCTAGAATTATAAAGCTATAGTAGTCAGATGGTATTGGTGTTAAGATAGACAATTAATTAATTGATTGTTAATAAAGTGCAAACTAGACCCACATGTATATTTAGATAACTGATTCAAATAACTGATTCAACTGATTTTCAACAGAAGCGCCAAAGCAGTTCAGTGGAACAAGGATAGGATAATCATTTCTATAAATGCTGCTGGAACAATGAATATCCATGTGCAAAACAATGAACTTCAATCCGCATACGTTCCATATGCAAAAATTAACTCAGAATGGTTCACAGACCTACATGGCTCAAACTTATAAAACTTACAGAAGAAAATACAGAGAAAAGCCTTTGTGACCTCGGATTAGGCAAAAATTTCCTATATATGATATCCAATTTGATGTCTGTAAAAGAACAAATGGGTAAATTCACCATCAAAATGGAAACGTATGCTCTTCAAAAGATTCTGAAAGAATGAAAAGCAAAACCACAGTTGGGAGGAAATATTTGCAAATCATATGTCTTGAATGTGGTGATGGGTTCATGTCTATATACGTATGCCAAACTTATCAAACTGTACATTTTATATATTACAATCTATTGTGTATCAACTCTAGCTCAATAAGTCTATTAGAAAATTACTAAAAAGGAATGAAAGTTTTCAGTTCTGAGCTGGTTGGGTTGGTTGACTACAACCCCATGGCTCTTGGCTATTTCTGGTCTCAGAACACAGAGCTCTCGACTTAAAACTCTCTCAAATCCTTAATGAAGACCACTTCAGCTTCAAGCCACACTTGTCTTCCTTCTAGTACCCAAATGCGCCAAGCTCCTCCCTGCTCCCTCCTCTTCTTGCAGATCTCCACAGCGGGCCTAATTTGTTTCTTATCTTTGTGCTAGCCTCTGCTCAAATACTACCTCTTCAGAAAAACCTCCTAGACACCATGCCTGTGTTCTTTCTACTACTAAGGTGACCATATAATTCATTGCCCAAATTAACACACTTCAGCAAGCATTAACTGGGACTGTCCCAGGCAAAGAGGGAGGAAGTACAGATGGCCTCCCAATAACCCTCCCAGCACTGTCACCTCCTATCTCCTTGCCCCAAGCACTCTTTAGTATAATTTAATAATCATGAGGATGTGATCACTAATCTAGAGCCAGACATCTTGGAATGTGAAGTCAAGTGGGCCTTAGAAAGCATCACTAAGAACAAAGCTAGTGGAGGTGATGGAAATCCCGTTGAGCTGTTTCAAATCCTGGAAGATGATGCTGTGAAAGTGCTGCACTCAATATGCCAGCAAATTTGGAAAACTCAGCAGTGGCCACAGGACTGGAAAAGGTCAGTTTTCATTCCAATTCCAAAGAAAGGCAATGCAAAGAATGCTCAAACTACCGCACAATTGCACTCATCTCACACGCTAGTAAAGTAATGCTCAAAATTCTCCAAGCCAGGCTTCAGCAATATGTGAACCGTGAACTCCCTGATGTTCAAGCTGGTTTTAGAACAGGCAGAGGAACCAGAGCTCAAATTGCCAACATGCGCTGGATCATGGAAAAAGCAAGAGAGTTCCAGAAAAACATCTATTTCTGCTTTATTGACTATGCCAAAGCCTTTGACTGTGTGGATCACAAGAAACTGTGGAAAATTCTGAAAGAGATGGGAATACCAGACCACCTAACCTGCCTCTTGAGAAATCTGTATGCAGGTCAGGAAGCAACAGTTAGAACTGCACATGGAACAACAGACTGGTTCCAAATAGGAAAAGGAGTATGTCAAGGCTGTATATTGTCTCCCTGCTTATTTAACTTATATGCAGAGTACANCTTTATTGACTATGCCAAAGCCTTTGACTGTGTGGATCACAATAAACTGTGGAAAATTCTGAAAGAGATGGGAATACCAGACCACCTAACCTGCCTCTTGTGGGTGGGGAGCTGTAAACAATCACATGTGTAGTTGTAAAAATCCGGGTAAACCTGTCAGGCAAGTTAGAGAGCCATCAGAGGGGTTTGAGCTCAGACACTCTTTTTATATGCAGGAGACTGTTAACTGGAGCTCTAAGTTAACTTTTTCCAGAGAAAGGTGGTCGGGGGTAGCCCCTGTTAATGTCAGAAACGTTGGTGAAAGTCATAAATTAATAGGACAGAAAGATTCTGGTTTGGGGGTAGATGCTCGAGAAGTCCCAGGGGGTTTTCCTCAAGGCCTGATCTCGCCTTTGCCTATGAGGCCTCTTCTTCATGACCTTTGCCATGGGCGGGATTCCCCATGCTGGCTCCCGGCACTAGAGTAAATGTATTCTTTGTCCCAGCCTGGAGTTTGAAGACCAGTGTTTTAAAGAGAGTCAGCAGTGCCATTTTGGTGACATGTGTGGGCATTCTACCTCAGTGAAACTGACAGATATTTAGA
The DNA here is from genome assembly GCA_006410675.1 of Oreotragus oreotragus. Lineage (NCBI taxonomy): Eukaryota > Metazoa > Chordata > Mammalia > Artiodactyla > Bovidae > Oreotragus > Oreotragus oreotragus. Next base: position 28,024 of record SJYX01020039.1, read on the forward strand.
ATTCACTCGCATTCTCTCCCAAGGGCTAGAAGCCCTTCCTAGGGTAATTTTCAGACCTGACCTAACAGCCAGCTCCTCTGTGTCCAGGGAGATGCTGTTGAAGGAACATGGGAAGCTCTAAACCCTGGATGCTCTCCCTGGTGCAAATGTTTGCAAATACTAGACAAACATCAAAAAAGCATCTAAGGTGTTGGAGAAATAGACAAATGTACTTTTCTGCTATAGTTGTTTGATTAAAAAAAATACTTAATTGGTCTATTTTCTAAAGGGAACTCTTCCCTTTTTACAGATGCAGGAAGAACTACTTATAGAAGGTTTTAAAAAGAAAGCTGAGGAGTTAAACAAAGAGATATGTCAACTAAAAGAAGACATTAAGACAAATAATAATAAGCCTTCAGTGACTGCACAGTACCTTGATGGGGCTAGCCTAGCATTAGTTGCTGTACTACCTGGGATTAATAAAGTATATGGTTTGATACTGAAAGCTATAAGTGAAATTATGAAAAACATTGAGATTCCCTGATGAGTATATTTTGAAAGGAATCTTTTGTCTTAATAGTGTAACACTGTAGCTCATTTTTGAACAATGTATGTCATGATAGCTTTTTTCAAGAAAACTTTAAAAATAAAAATCAATTATCAACAATTGTTGTAGTGTGTGTGTGTGTGTGTGTGTGTGTGTGAGCTGCTTAGTCGTGTCCAACTCTTTGAGAACCCCATGGTCTGTCCATGGAATTCTCCAGGCACTAGTACTGGGGTGGGTTGCCATTCCCTTCTCTAAGAGATCTTCCTGACCCAGAGATTGAACCCAGGTCTTCTGCACTGCCGGTAGATTCTTTACCTTCCGAACTACCAGGGAATCCCACTTACATGATTACCAACTGATTACCATGGTCTGGCACACAAAAAGTAAAAAACACGCAATTCTGATTGAATTAGTTAATTTAAAGAAATGGAAAACAAGTTGAAAGACAATGATTAATTCTGGTAAAGTGTTGAGAGGAGCAAGAAACAAATATAAGAGGAAGAACATTTCCAATCTATAATACAGTCCTGGAGATCAGATCTTTAAGTTATAATGAGCCCTTATATAACAGTGAGGAAACAGCAACAAACACATTTTTACATGGGCAAAAATATAGAAAGAGAAAGTTTGTTTAACTTTACTGATAATAAATGACATATAAGGTAAAATTAGGAGGGACCTGTGTCACCTCCCAGATGGGGCAGAAACAGCAGTTTAGACAGGACATTAGTTGTCAAGGGTTTCAGGAAATTGGGGGTCTCTGTAAACTGCTAGGGAGAGAGCAAATTGGTACAAATATAATTCAAAGATTTAAATGCAAGCATTGCTGATACAGAATCCACATTTAGTAATCCCTCTTAATGGATTTATTAACCCGAGTTGAAAATGGCATATGTTGTAGTATATTTGTTGCAGGATTGTTGTAATTTCAGAAGACCAGAAACAACTCTATTTTTTATAATTTTTACTTATTTATTTTATTTTAATTTTGGGTTGCGCTTTGTCTTTGTTGCTATGCAGGCTTTTCTTTAGTTGCAACAAGTGAAACCTCATCCTAAATGCAGAGTGCAGGCTTCTCATTGTGGTGGCCTCTCTTGTTGTGGAATACAGGCTCCAGGACACTCAGGCATCAGTACTTGGAGTACATGGGCTCAGTCATTGCAGCTCCCAACTCTAGAGCACAGGCTCAAAAGTTGTGATGCACAGGCTTAGTTGCCCCACTGCATGTGGAATCTTCTGAATCAGGGACAAACCAATGTCTCCAGCATTGGCAGTTGTATTCTTAACCACTGAGTTACCAGAGAAGCCTTGGAAACAACTTTCGAGCCCCTATGTCATATACCAGTGAGATAAATCCTGAAACACACTTACAAAGGAATACTTCACAGTCTCTAGAATGAAAAAAGGAAACTCTCTTTGTGCTTGTCTGGGAAAATCTAAGATATGGAAAGCGTGTATAGATGTATTACTGATTGAAAAAATAATGAATGTATGCATTAGTTATCATCTATCTTTGAAAATACAAAAGAAATTGGTATCCATGTGCACATGAATAGTCTTTCATGTTTGATGTAAGACATGAGAGAATAACTAACTTTGCATGACACTTTCTTCTGTGACATTTATATTTTGCAAGAATTCTTACATATTGAAACATAATTACAGTTATTAAAATTAAGAACAGAATAATGTATGGAATGAAATTCCTATGACAAGGTGAAAGGCTTATATACTACTAGAAATAACATGTCAGCTCAACAGGAAATACCTACTTGTTACAGCAGGAAATGGAAAACATATGATGTGCATCTGAACTTTCTTGTCATTTGGAGTTCTCACTAAGGCATTTAAATTTTTTAATATAAATTTATTTATTTTAATTGGAGGCTAATTACTTTACAACATTGTATTGGTTTTGCCATACATCAACATGAATCGGCCATAGGTGCACACATGTTCCCATCCTGGNAGCGTGTATAGATGTATTACTGATTGAAAAAATAATGAATGTATGCATTAGTTATCATCTATCTTTGAAAATACAAAAGAAATTGGTATCCATGTGCACATGAATAGTCTTTCATGTTTGATGTAAGACATGAGAGAATAACTAACTTTGCATGACACTTTCTTCTGTGACATTTATATTTTGCAAGAATTCTTACATATTGAAACATAATTACAGTTATTAAAATTAAGAACAGAATAATGTATGGAATGAAATTCCTATGACAAGGTGAAAGGCTTATATACTACTAGAAATAACATGTCAGCTCAACAGGAAATACCTACTTGTTACAGCAGGAAATGGAAAACATATGATGTGCATCTGAACTTTCTTGTCATTTGGAGTTCTCACTAAGGCATTTAAATTTTTTAATATAAATTTATTTATTTTAATTGGAGGCTAATTACTTTACAACATTGTATTGGTTTTGCCATACATCAACATGAATCGGCCATAGGTGCACACATGTTCCCATCCTGAACACCCCTCCCACATCCCTCCCCATACCATCCCTCTGGGTCATCCCAGTGCACCAGCCCCGAGCATCCTGTATCATTCTTTACAGTAAAAGGGTCCCTGGGCATGTTGGCTAAAATGTTCTCTAAGTACTAACTTTAGATTTAAAAAGATGGTGATTTCAAAGGAAAATTTCTCTTCAACTCAACTTTTTAGGAATTCTTCCTAGCTGTCTGATGCTTGACCATTGTACTTTGAATAAATTGCTGGCAATTCCCCAATGGGAGAAATTCTCTTGATTTTGGGAATTTGAGCCCAACACAGATATCCCTAACCCAGGTCCCCAGTCTGAAACCCTGATCTGTCACCATCTGTTCCTCCTTACCATCTCCGATTTCCTGATTTCCTAAAATTGGGTCTGGTTTCCTTCTCTGTGATGCCATTGTATCAGATTTCTCTCAGACCATAGGATTTTTGTGTAATTTTAATACTGAAATGATCTATTTACATTTTGTTTCCTACTGCTTCATGATCTTGACTTTTTTATGTTCTTCACTGTCTATGTAGCTCCCACCACAAAGCCTACCACATGAGCCCCAGGTATTCAAACAGGGCATGTGAATAAATACATGAGCGTCCACCCATCAGGGCCACAAATTGCTGTGGCAACCCACTCCAGTATTCTTGCCTGGAGAATGCCATGGACAGACGAATCTGGTGGGCAACAGTCCATGGGGTTGTAAAGAGTCAGACACAAGAGTGACTTTCTAAAGTCAGTAATACTAATCTAAACACATTACAGTTAGTCATCAAATCACAAGAGAAGAGAGCAAAAGATGAAGAAAGAGGAAAAGAAGACCTACAAAAACATTTCCAAAACAATTCACCAAATGGCCATAAGAATATACATATTGATCATTAAGTGAAAATATCCAAAACGCGTCAACCAAAAGACACAGAGTGGCTGAATGGAAACAAAAACAAGACCTGTGTATATGCTGACTACAAAGGCTCACTTCAGATCTAGAGACACACACAATGTGAAAGTGAGTGTATGGAAAAGAGAATTCGTGCAAATGGAAATCAAATGAAAGTCAGAGTATCAACACTTAGACAAAATACTCTTTAAAACAAAAGAGAGAAAGACACTACCTAATCAATAAAGGGATCAATCCAAGAAGAAGATGTAGCAATGCTTATCCTTTGGCTCAGACAATACAGGAAACCCAGGTTTGATCTCTGGGTTCTGAAGATTCCCAAGGAGAAGGAAATGGCAACCCACTACAGTGTTCTTGCCTGGGTAATCCCATAAAAAGAGGTCTATGGGTACAATCCATGGGGTCACAGACGAGTTGGCATAACTCAACAGTGAAACAACAACAAAAATGCACTTGCCCCCAGCATAGGAGCGCCTCAGTATACAAAGTAAATCTTAGACATGTAACAGAGTAAGATAATGGAGTAGTTTGTGTCTCCTCACACAGGGCATTAAGTAGGCACTGGTGGGGGTCCTCAGACACCTAAGGAGACAGGAGGAAGCCCCTCATGACCACATGAGACTTGGGAAAGAGGAGAGGAGGGAAAGTGGAGGCACGGTGAGACCAGTACACCTGTGGATTTAGGGGGTGCAGAGAGGCTCTGATGCTCAGAGGGGCCCACTCACCGAAGAGGGATTGGCAGGGGCAGAAAGGCAATTCTGTGGATCCAATGACTGGAAGGGAACTCTGCCAGTATATCCTCTCACCCTCTGAGGCTCAGGCAAGCCTGTTGGGGTACCCTGCCTGAACCCCTAGTCTCCTCTGCCCTCTCAGAGTGAAGGCACACTGAAAGGACTGGAGGGAATGGAGAGTGACCTGGAGGGGTTGGAGGCAAAGGCTGCTAGAAACTCTCCTGCCTCCTCAGGCCATGGCCAGCCTGATGGGGTCCCAGGCTTGAAATTTCAACCCCCAGGGCCCTTTCTGGGTGAATGGATCCTGGGCCAGAGCACCCCACCTTAGGCCTCTTCTAGCCATGTAGGTCCCCTCCGGGCCACACCCAACTTCTAAGGCCTTTCCTGGTGCCTGGGACCCCAGGTTTGAAGCGCACTCCCTGGGCCCGCACCCACACCAAGGCCTGTTATGGAAATATGGTTCCTGGCAGCCCGAGTGCCACCCTTGACAGGGCCTTCTGGCTGAGTGGATCCAGGAAGACTGAGCATCACCCCCTTCAAGGCTTATTTTAGCTGCACCAGCCCTTGCACAGGTGCCTGTGGAAATCTGCAGCCCTGATGGCCTGCACAGGCACCTGTGCTCAGAAGCAGCTCCAGGAGCAAACGCTGGTGAGAAAAGCACACACAGAGGTGGGCTGACACAGCAGGGCCAGAGACCTGCCTCGGAGCCTTGGAGGCCTGCCTGGGGGCCCGGGGGTTGGTTGTAGCTCACTGTGGGAGTAAGGACACTGAGAGAGAAAGCACCAGGGAATTTTTTATATTATTATTATTATTGTTATAGGTTTTTTATCTTATTTTTCAGTGTTTATTTATTTATTTATTTTGCTGTTGTGGTTCTCGTTTCTTTGTTGCTCTTTCATTTTTATCGTTATTTTTTCTAAAGTATGTTTTTTATTCTTTTCATTTTACCTTAGCTTTTATTCTGTGTTATTTTTCTTCTCCTTACTGCTTGTTGCTTTTTGTCTTTTTCCCACACAGCATGGCTTGCAGGGGCTTGGCTCTCAGGCCAGGGATTGGGCTTGAGTTCTTGCAGTAGGAGTGCTGAGTCCAATCCATTTGACTAACAGAGAATTTCAGGTCCCAAGGAATATTAATTGGTGTGAGATCCCCTAGAAGTCCTCATCTCACCACCAAGACCAATAGATTAAACATGTTCCAGGGTTGGAAGAATCAATATTGGTCAGATAACTGTACACTGCACAAAGCAATCTACAGATTAAATACAATCCCTATCAAGTTACCAACGGCATTTTTCATAGAACTAAAATATCTTAAAGTTGGGAAGGAGACACAAAATTAATAAACAGAAATCTATTGCACTCAATACACTAAAAATGAGCCACCAGAAAGAGAAATTAAGGAAACAATCCNCATTGGAAGGACTGATGCTGAAGCTGAAACTCCAGTACTTTGGCCACCTGATGTGAAGAATTGACTCATGTGAAAAGACCTTGAAGCTGGGAAGGACTGAAGGTGGGAGGAGAAGGGGGTGACAGAGGATGAGATGGTTGGATGGCATCACCTACTCAATGGACATAGGTTTGAGTAAACTCTGGGAGTTGGTGATGGACAGGGAGGCCTGGTGTGCTGCAGTCCATGAGGCCCAAAGAGTTGGACACGACTGACTGAATGAACTGAACTGATTTTTTTTTAATTGGAGGACAGCTGCTTTACCATAGTGTGTTGGTTTCTGCCATACATTAACATGAATCAGACATAAGCATACATGTGTCCCCTCCCTCTTGAGCCTTCCTCCCACCTCCCACCCCATCCCACCCCTCTAGGTTGTCACAGAGCACTGGTTTGAGCTCCCTGTGTCATACAGCAAGTTCCCACTGGCTATCTATTTTATGCATGGTAACGTATACGTCTCCATGCTANTAACATGAATCAGACATAAGCATACATGTGTCCCCTCCCTCTTGAGCCTTCCTCCCACCTCCCACCCCATCCCACCCCTCTAGGTTGTCACAGAGCACTGGTTTGAGCTCCCTGTGTCATACAGCAAGTTCCCACTGGCTATCTATTTTATGCATGGTAACGTATACGTCTCCATGCTAGTCTCTAAGTTCATCTCACCCTCTTCCTCCCACACTGTGTCCACATGCCTCTTCTCTATGTCTGCGTCTCCATTGCTGCCCTGCAAGTAGGTTCATCTGTGCCATTTTTCTAGATTCCACACATACATGTTAATATGCAATATTTGTTTTTCTCTTTCTGACTTTCTTCACTCTGTATAGCAGGCTCTAGGTTCACCCATTTCAGTTAAACTGAATCAGATTTGTTCCTTTTTATGGCTGAGTAATATTCCACTATATATCTGTACCACAGTTTCTTTATCCATACACCTGTCAATGGACATCTGGAAGATCTGACTCTTGATATCTGGGGCTCAGGTCATAAGCTGGGCTCTGTGGGTGGCGTGGCCCTGCCTGGTCCTGCAGGCTGGCTGTTCTCCGCTGAGGTGGTCAGGATCCAGCCCTTGGCAGGCAGCTGGTCTTACTCCTAGTGAACTTGCACAGCTGGCCTCTTTGGGGTTGTGATCACATAGACACCACCCTTCTCCATCTTCTGCCTACACTTTTTTTTTCTTCTGAAAGTATTTTGAGTGAACATACTATGTGATATACAGAAATTAAAAGAGAGATGTCTCAGAGTGTGACTGTCTCCTGTGCATGTGAGTGCTGAGTCGCTTCAGCCATGGCTGATGCTTTGTGACTGGCTCCTCCATCCATGGGATTCTCCAAGCAAGAATACTGGAGTGGGTTGCCATTCCCTTCTCCAGGGGATCTTCCCAACTCAGGGATCGAACCCACGTCTCTGTGGCTCCTGCATTGCCAGTGAATGCTTTACTGCTGAGCCACCAGGAAAGCCCTCGGATACCCCCTACCTCAAGTTATCACCAGAAACATAAAATAGTGTCTTACAAGGAGACTCCTACAATTATGTCTCAGCTTTTCAGGTTGAGCAGAAGCAAATTTTTATTATCAGTCAGTCTCCCAAGTCAAAACCTGGGACTTGATCTTTCTGTCCTCCCCTATTGGTTGGTGCTCTAACCAATCAGCCACTATGTCTAATCCATTTCACATATTTCAGACCTCTTGACTTGCTTCTTATTTGGATTTCTTATTCAAATTACCTAATCAGCTCTCTGCCTTCAATTCTGCTTACTTCCCGATCATTTCCCACACTTATGCCAGCATGGTCCAACCGAACCCCCATCCATCTACCTACCACCGTCACCGTCCCCCTTACCCTTGTGTTCTCGGTCTTGCCTTCTCCTGGCCCTGGATCCTCGGAGAACAAAGGGGCTGACTTTCAGGCAGAAGGTCACTAGGGAGGCCCTGATCTTTGGATCTTCTGAGCGGATCTCCCAGCTACTGCTCCTAGCTCAGGGCCACATCTGGATCAGAGACTGAGGTCTGCGGTCTCATGGATGGACAGGCAGGAGAAACTCTGCTCCTGGCAGCCTATATTTGCAGGGAACTGACTTCCGGGATTTTCCTCCAGAGGCAGATTGACTCCCCTCACCCTGATCTCTCTCACCTGCCTGCAGGGCTCCGGTCTGGCTCTTACACTGTACCCTCCATTTTTTATCTCATGGACTTAAACAGGGCAGTGCAGGTGGGGACGTCCTTGGCAGAGCTGGAGTCAAGGTCAAGGCTGTTTTCCATCCAGCCCAGTTTCCTGATGCGTTGCACGTTCTCCCGCCCATTCTTACGCCCATAAGCACAAACTGTGGCCATATTTATGCCCATCTGAGTTACTGACCAAGTTCTGGAGGCAGGGTGTGCTGAAGACGGACCTCTTAACCTTCAGAGAAGACTTTGCTCTGGCTTAACAGACATCCTTTAATGGGCACTCGTGGGTCCATTTTTGCAGCCAGCTATTCCTGTATTTCCTTTCTTTTTAAAGAAACCATAGGAAATTGTGTCAGATTAATTGCTGAACTCCAGAAATACAGTGTGTAAGTAGCCGATGTGTGGTAGCTGATGGTTGTTGCTGTTCAGTTGCTAAGTCATGTCCGACTCTTTGCGACCCCATGGACTGGAGCGTACCAGGTGTCTCTGTCCTCCTCTGTCTCTCGGAGTTTGCTCAAATGGGGTTTTGAATCACAGGTTCCTGACAAGGACGTGTGGCAGGCTGGACGATGGGGCAGTGCTTCTGGGCATTTCTGTCTGGCCTGAGGGAGCGATGACCTGGGGGGAGGTTCCAGCTCCACTGCTGTTCTCTTGTAGGACATTTGCTGATCGCTAGTGCTATTGTGCATGCCGGCGTAGTAGCAGTGATGATAACTTGTGCAAATGGCTCTGGAAATGTAGCCCAGAGGAAACACTCAGAAGTGGCAGCTCTTATTCTGGTTATAGTTTAGAGGCATCCCTGATGGCACTTCTGGGTAGAAATCAATCCTAAAGGAAGTCAGTCGTGAATACTCATTGGAAGAACTGATGCTGAAGCTGAAACTCCAATACTTTGGCCACCTGATGCAAGGAACTGGCTCATTAGAAAAGATCCTGATGCTGGGAGAGATTGAGGGCAGGAGGAGAAGAGGGGTGACAGAGGATGAGACGATTGGATGGCATCACCGACTCAATGGACATGAGTTTGAGTAAACTCTGGGAACTGGCTTTGGACAGGGAAGCCTGGCGTGCTGCAGTCCATGGGGTCGCAAAGAGTCAGACACGACTGAGTGACTGAACTGAACTGAACTGAACTGAACTGATGGCCTAGTGGTAAAGAATCCACTTTCCAGTTTAGGAGACTCAGGTTCTATCCCTGGGTTGGGAGGATCCCCTAGAGAAGGAAATGGCAACCCACTCCAGTATTCTTACCTGGAGAATCCCATGGACAGAGGAGCTTGGCGGGCTAGAGTCCAAGGGGTCGCAAGAGTCAGACATGACTTAGTGGCTGAGCAGGCACTAACCGTGACTTAACTTCGCTGCACCTCAGACCCCCAAGCACAGAACGGGAGTGCGCTACTAAACACCCACACCGAACTATTTGAGAAACGTGGGGAAATGCATAAGCCAGCCTCCAGCCCATGTAAATCCTCCATCCATGGTCCGGATTAAATTCCTCACATTCATTTCTTCTGTGCCCGCAGTAATATTCTACGAGAAGAGAAATGGTATGGCCTTGCTGTGTTAGGAAAGGGGCCGCGTGTATGTTGCTGGTATTCTATTGTAGCAGATTTCTTCCTGTGTTTTGGAAAGTGTGATGGCTCCTTGATTTCTCAAGTTCAATCCTCAGAGCGCACTCCAAAAGGGTTGGTAACTACGTTCTTGGCAATTGGTATTCTCCAGGGATTAATGTTTGGTGCCAGCTTTAATGTTAGAGCCATAATTAGAATATTCATTATGCTAATAATGTTATACCACTCATCTTATGTATATTTATGTATGGGAAGATATGATAATTCTGTGTAAGTTGCGGGCAGCAGGTAGGCCCTGGATCATGTGAAACCTTGTTTTCCTAATCAGCTGAGACAGGATGGAGGAGGAAATCAACCCCGAGGTGCTGTGATGCCCCAAGACCTGTGTTAGATGCTGTGAATACAAGATTTCACAGAATCCTCCCAGCCTGCTGTTCTCTCCATTTTAAGAGTAAAGGGAACAGAGGTTCAGGGCAGGAAGGGGCTGAATTCATGTCATAGGAGTTAATTGGTGCTTAATCCAGGGGGGTTCCCTGTTAGCTCAGTTGGTAAAGAATCTGCCTGCAATGCAGGAGACTCTGGTTCGATTCCTAGGTTGGGAAGATCCACTGAAGAAGGGTTAGCCTACCCACTCTAGTATTCTTGGGCTTCCCTGGTGGCTCAGCTGGTAAAGAATCTGCCTGCAATGTGGGAGATCTGGGTTCGATCCCAGGGTTGGGAAGATCCCCAGGGGAAGGGAAAGGCTACCCACTCCAGTATTCTGGCCTGGAGAATTCCATGGGCTGTATAGTCCATGGGGTCGTAAAGAGCTGGACACAACTGAGCAACTTTCACTTTCATTTTAAACCCAGGGGTTGAGCCCAAGGCACCTGTGAATCAAAATCACGGAAGATCACTCACTCTGTCTTCACCTTCCTGGTGAGTGGAGTGCCTGGGCTCGGCTATGATTTTTGCAAAGCAGTTGAGAAGATTTCAGAAAAAGAGGGACCGCAGCACACATGAAGCCCTGTTTCAATAAATGCAGGATCTCACAACGTAAGTCTTTTATTAAAGGCACAGGAACGTGTTACAAACCAGAAGCAAGTCTGAGAGAATGGCTGGATTGTCAGTTGGGAGCATTTTAAAGAGATTCTGAGAGGGATGTTGTCTTTCTGTCACTGTGAGGCCTGGTAAAGTGAAGCAGTCATGAAACTAAAAGGCGCTTGCTCCCTGGAAGAAAAGCTATGACAAACCTAGACAGCATATTAAAAAACAGAGACATCACTTTGCTAACAAAGGTCCATATAGTCAAAGCTATGATTTTTCCAGTAGTGATGTATGGATGTGAGAGTTGGACTGTAAAGAAGGCTGAGTGTTGAAGAATTTATGCTTTCAAACTTTGTTGCTGGAGACAACTCTTGAGAGTCCCTTGGACTGCAAGGAGATCAAACAAGTTAATCCTAAAAGAAATCAAATCTGAATACTCATTGGAAGGACTGATGCTGAAGCTGAAGCTCCAATATTTTGGCCACCTGATGTGAACAGCTGACTCACTGGAAAGGACCCAGATGCTGGGAAAGATTGAAGGCAGGAGGAGAAGGGATGACAGAGGATGAGATGGTTGGATGGCGTCACTGACTCAACGGACACGAGTTTGAGCAAAGTGTGAGAGAGAGTGAAGGACAAAGAAGACTAGAGTCTGCAGTCCATGGGGTTAAAAAGACACACTAGGCAAATTTCAAGTTAGCAACCCTATGATCTTGAATTAGATACCTTAAATTTTTTTTCTTATGGGAATATAATTGCTTTACAATGTTGCATTAGTTTCTATTGCACAGAAAAGTGAATCAGCTATATATATTCACCTATTGCCTCTTATTTGGATTTCCTTCTCATTTAGGTCACCATAGAGGAGCTATCCCACACTGAAGGTCAGGAAGGGCGGTGGTAAGGAGATACCCCTCGTCCAAGGTAAGGAGCAGCAGCTGTGCTTTGCTGGAGCAGCCGTGAAGAGATACCCCACGCCCAAGGTAAGAGAAACCCAAGTAAGATGGTGGGTGTTGCAAGGGGGCATCAGAGGGCAGACACACTGAAACCATACTCGCAGAAAACTAGTCAATCTAATCACACTAGGACCACAGCCTTGTCTAACTCAATGAAACCAAGCCATGCCTGCGCGGCAAACCAAGACGGGCAGGTCATGGTGGAGAGGTCTGACAGAACGTGGTCCACTGGAGAAGGGAGTGGCAAGCCACTTCAGTATTCTTGCCTTGAGAACCCCACGAACAGTATGAAAAGGCAAAGGACAGGGAGGCCTGGAGTGCTGTGATTCATGGGGTCGCGAAGAGTCGGACACGACTGAGCGACTGAGCTGAACTGAACTGGCCGAGAGCATCGAGTAGAGTTCCCTGCGGTCTATAATAGGTTCTTATTAATTACCTGTTTTACATAATGTCAATAGTGTTTATATGTCAGTTCTAATCTCCCAGTTCATCCCGCCCCTGTTTCCCCTCTCAGTGTTCATATGCTTGTTCTCTATGTCTGTGTCTCTATTTCTGCTTTGCAAATAGGTTTATCTGTACCATTTTTCTACATCTCACATATATATGTCAATACATATTTGTTTTTCTCTTTCTGACTTACCATTTTTAATGCACATAGGATAAAAAGGATAAAAATGTATCTGCCAAGAGAATCAGAGGCAGGAACTTTCCAAAGGTCTCCATATACTTTTATTTAGGCCATTTATGTGCAGAGAGCTGAAACATTGGTTATATTGGAGGAACCCACCAGTTAGCTGATGGGATCTGTTGAGTGCCTACAGGGGGCTGTCACAATTAGCAGGGCAAGAGGTGACTGGAAGGATGAGGGGTCCTGAGGTCTCTATTTACACGATTCGCTGCTCCTTAGCTCCTGCCCAAGTGGCTGGGGGGTGATAGGGCCGTTTCTTAAGGGAAAAGAAAGGAGAGGAGACCTGGTCCTGGTGATGGGCTTGTAGGGAAGGAGTGGGTGGCAGGGCCAATTAACAGGCTTTCTTGGGGCACGCGACATTTGAGATCCTGCTGGATGTCCTAGTGGGTAATAACTCACTCATGGGCAGCTGCTTAGTGACGACTGGTGCATTTTCCTGAAGATCCTGGAATACGATGTATTCTTAATTTTGTTTAACTTTTTGCCAATGAATGCTCCTTCACATACCATCTCATTCCTCCTCCTGCTCCTTTCATCCTTCTTATTTATTTATTTTTCCTTTCTGCTAATTTGGAGGAAAAAAGTAAGCCCAGTGCCTTTCCACTCTTCCTCAGATCTGGTATTTCTATCCAGCAGAAGCCTGCAGTGCATTCGTTCAGTCAAGAGACCTATCCTAACCTCCTCACTCTACACTGGGCTCATGTGAGGAGTCTCAAAAGGGATAAATACGAAAAATACAGCTGAATGTGGAGTGATTTGAGGAGACAGAACAGCAAATATGTAATTGGGACTTGCGTTTGCAAACATAAAGGGCAGAGGGAACCTGCAAAGTGGGTGACTATGAGGTGCTGGAAAGCTGCTCAACCAACATGTTTGAGGTGCTCTTTGAAGAATGGGGAGCCATGGAGCAGAGGAGGGTGGGAGCAGCCAGGGCCAGAATGGAAGAGCCTTGGGTGCTAGGCTAAGGGGTTTGGGCTTTGAGAGGTTGGCGCTGGTCAAAGTTTAATAATCCAAAGACACCCTCAAGTTGGATGACATCTTACCTCCTGATTCCACAGTAACCCTGTGTCTGGGGAGAAACTGACTGCATTTCTTCTTTGTTCCCTGAGACTCTGAATCCCAGAGCCTCCTGCACCTGCAGACTCTTCCATTCTGGGAACACAGATCCCCAGCCATTATGCTCTCACCATGGGAACAGAGTTAGCTCTCTGGCCCACTGTTTTGCTGACCCTCACTTCCAATTCTAGAGGGAATAAAATGTAAAGACTACCATTGGTGGTAAGATTGTTCATTGCTTTCTGTGGCCAACACAGTGGGGGTTCCATCTGCCAGGGTTTCACAATAAGTATTCCATTTTTCATGCCTGGTCAGACCCCACCCAGGTGGTGATGTGCCAGTGATTGTGTTACACGTATTTTGTTGATGTTGTTGTGGTCATGTGTTGTGTGTGAGTGTGTGTGTGTATGTGTGTCTCAAGGTGACTACTCTAGCAGCCACAACTGACCTACTCTGAAAGAACTCATGTCAAAGTCAAGATGAAAGTGTGTGTCGAGGCAATTTACAGGCAAAGAAAAGGACCGTTTTTGTCATGAGAGCAATTTCAGACAGTTTAGAACCAGAGGCTTCCCAGACATGATTGCAAGCTCTTCTGGGCAGGAAACATAAACCTCCCTTGCAAACATCCTATGAAGGGCACTCCAACCATAAATATTTAGGATTATTAAATGCAAGTATTTATGAAAAACATGGGACTTTATGTTAAAGGATTTCCAGGCTTATTGTGCTTCATGTCAACAAACGTTAGCATGGATGGCTTTACCTCCCCGAGAAAAGCTTCAGTAGTGGGCATTGAGTGAGGTCTGCACACCTACACGTTGCAGATGGTCTCATTTTATAAGAGATGAAGCTGCATTTGGTGGAGCTGATTAAATATAAAAACACCACCATCTGCCATTTATTCTAATGGAGAAGAGTTTGGGCAGATGCTGACATCTTTGGAGATGATTCATTCATCCCTGACAAGAGAAGATGCTCAGAGCTGTCCAGCTGCCCGGTGCCAGACATCCTGGTTCACAGCGCCAGGCTCAAGCCTGACGCTCTGATTTGGATGGAGCAGGTGAACAGACAGCACTTTAATAATGAGAAGCCGGGAATTTCTAAGCACAGCGACTGACTGTCTTCTCCTGGCTTCCTGCCTCCCTTGACTCCTGGCCCTTTTCTAGCTGGAAGAATATTCTATCCACACACTGAATTCTCTTAAGTGCTTTTACTTGGGCACTGGGATACCTGGAGAAGTCGATTCTCGTTTTAGTATTAAAAACTTTCAGATGCTCTCTACATGCACTACTGCTGGGTATAGAGTTAGTTTCCCTAAGTGAACTGTAGGGTTTCATTAAAAATATATTGTTTACAAAGAAACCGTGACACATGTTCCAGACCTGACTTAGCTGCATCCACACGGTAAAACATTCATGGTGATCTAAGGACCTTTACAAGGTGGTAACACATTGTGTCTTTGTGTAGGAATATTTTCATAAAAATTTTTTTACAGCCCACATATTTTTAGAAAGAAAATTGAGACTTGGAGAAGTTTATTTGGTGTCATGTTTATAAAATATTTTTCTATTTATGTAGCAGTTGTTAGATGGTAACTGAATTTTTTCTTTTCTTTGATAGACTCAAACGCAGAGGTAAAGCTGGCTTTTCTTATCTTGTTCATCACATTTTAGAATATTTGAATTCTTTATGATGCATTAGGCAAAATGACTTAGGACTATTTCTTGATATTAATTTCAACTAAATACAACCAACCTCTATCCCAAAGCATTTGTGATGCGATTATCTATATCTATATGTCTAAAATTATGCCTGTTTATACAGATAGGTTTCTATTTTGTGCTCATAGAAAATTCTGTAATTTTGAGTTAGATGCTTGTCCACTTAGTCCCTCTCTATTTCCTGTTGTCTATTTCTTCTTCTAACCACTCTCTAGTAGAATTAACCAACCTGCCAGTGGACTTTCCTGGTGGCTCAGACAGTAAAACATCTGTCTACAATGTGGGAGACCCGGGTTCAGTCCCTGAGTTGGGAAGATCTCCTGGAGAAGGAAATGGCAATCTACTCCAGTAGTCTTGCCTGGAAAATCCCATGGATGGAGGAGCCTGGCTACAGTCCATGGGGTCGCAAAGAGTTGGACATGAATGAGTGACTCCACTTTCACTTTCTTTCAGTAGAATTAAAGTCCGTCTGTTTCTCTGCCAGCATTTAAGTGAGACATGTCGTAAGGGGTACCAGAAGCTGCATCTCTCAGTCACAGTCTCAGCATCTCTCCTCTGCTTCCTCTCTTATCTTTCTGATGGTCCAGCCTTTCAACCACTTTCATGTCCTGCCGACAACTTTCTTCCCCACCCCGCTGGCCCACATTGACCACTGGTCTTCTCTACACTGTTCGCGATCTTCTTTCTTTCTTATTCCTCCAGCTGATGGCCGTCCTGGGAGTCACCTTTTTGGAGCAGTGGGGAGCTCTGATAGGGTAGTTTTTTTCACTCTTTCACCAGAGTTATCCCCATAGCCTTTGGTCTCCTGCCCACATCTTCTTCTTTAACTTTCTCCTTCTCTTTCTATACACAGTAGCATCCTTTTCTTCCCTTCTTCTTTCTCTCCCGTCTCTCCCTCTCTGGCCTCAATGGCTCCTCTCTCACTTCCAAGGAGACCAACACACTGAGAGCTGGGAACACCAAGAAATATAAGATGCTGCTATGGGTGGAATTGTCCCCCATCTCATCCCTGTGCTGAAGTCTTAATCCCCAGGACCTCTGCATGCAAAGGAATCAGGTTAACATGAGGTCACTGGGGTGGCCTGACCTTGTCTGACTGTGTCACATATTATTGGCTACTCCAGCCTGGCCAGGATTCAGAGAGGGGCTGCAGGGGGCCGTGTGGACTGGAGGTGTGGCAGATTAGAGTCACCACAAGCATTTTCCAGGTCCTGTTACTGGTTTGTGTGTTGCGTTCCATATTCTTTGTGGTTAGTGAAGTGAAGCTAAGTGAGATCGTTGTCAGGAACTTGAATTAGTAACCAGCACAGCAAAATTGGATTTTATTTGTGAGAACACTGGACCAAAGGAGTGTCATATTTAATAACTAGCTTCCCTTCATTAGAGCCAGATGTCACAGTCTGGGGCTCCCTTGGACAGCTCATCTGGAGCCAAAGCTGGCAAGTAACAGAGATTAGAGACACCTTTCTGGCCAGTTTGATAGTTCTAAGGTGACTGGAGGAAAAAAGGGCATGTTTCGCAAAGCGGAGAAGCCTTTTTTTGATGAATGAGGCTGTTAGCATGGTCGTCCTGCCTCTTTTTGGGAGGTGTCTGGGTGTTCCCTGGTTCTAAGACCCATGAGTAGTATTGGGGAAGCATTCAATGAAATTCTTTTTGAAGCCAAAGTAACTAAATATAAGTCAAGGTGAAAAATGCTAATTCTGCTTCTGTGAAGTATCTTTTAATCCTAGGTAAAAGGAGTGATTCTTCCAAGCAAGGAACCTTGTTTGAGTAATCCTTGCAGGAGACATCAACATCAGTAGGGATGGGAAGCTGGATATTTGGTTGCAGGCAGAAGCCAGGGGTGGTCTGAACTCCCAGCACTTGCCATCTTCCCCGGGGTGGCCCCTAGCTCTTCATCCTCTGGTTGGGCATCGCTGTGTCCACAGACTCGCAGATGACTTTGCCTAAATCGTACCATTTCCCTGTGATATTAGTTTTCGTTTTTCATTTTTTTTCCCCCCTGTGAGCAGATTTTTCCTGCCATATGCTCACTTAATTCTAATTGTGGTACATGAACATCTTGTGCAGTAAGTGGCCGTGTCCCTGGAGGCTCCAAGAAGCGGAGCGCTGTGTGACCCAAGACACCCTGTCAATGTGAGATTCTCGCTGGGCAGGTCCCAATAACGTGGATCTCCCATCCCCAGTGAACAGAGTGCAGGGTTTTCTTATTCTTTTAGTAGGAAAGACATGTTGTTTGATTGCTCCCAAATTACTAAAACATTTGTTAGGGAAAAAAGATCTCTATCTACTGTGTTTTTGGGAGCAGGTTTCCTGAGTTCTGGGCCCCAAAGTTTGAACCTGGTGAGTGAAGGCTGAAAGAAGGAGTGTTTATTTTCAATTTCTCATAACCAGCAGTAGAAGTTTCTTGGGCCCAGCAAATAAGACAGAGATAATCCTGGAGAAGACTCTGGAGAGTCTTTTGGATTGCAAGATCAAACCAGTCAATCCTAAAGGAAATCAACCTTGAATATTTGTTGGAAGGATAGATGCTGAAGCTGAAGCTCAAGTCCTTTGGCCACCTGATGTGAAGAGTCGACTCACTGGAGAAGATCCTGATGCTGAGAAAGAGTGAAGACAAAAGGAGAAGGGGCAGCAGAGGATGAGATGGTTAGACAGCATCACTGACTTGGTGGCCATGAATTTGAACAAACTCTGAGAACTAGTGAAGGACAGGGAAGCCTGGTGTGCTACAGCCCATGGGGTGGCAAAGAGCCAGACACAGCTTAGAGACCGAATCTCAAAAATAAACGATAAACAAGACGATCTTCACCAGCAGATCTTCTTGGGAATGCCCAAGGCCGGCCTGCTTCCAAAAGTGCACCTTCTCAGTGGAAAGCTTGGCTTCTGTCTGTTCAATGTAAGGAAGAGGAAGGAGAGAGCCAGGCAATGACATCCTTTCCTTAAGATGCTGAACTCTCCTCTGAACTGAGCAGAGCAATGATTTCTGTACAAACTGTGGCATCTCTTACCCGTGAAACTGATCAATGACTCCTTGTTTCTGGTTTGACCAATGGTCAATTAACCTTCTCCTCCCAGGAGTGTCCTCTTTCCTCTCAGTGCCCATCTTTTTAAGGATTGAATCCTACTCATTTCTAAAAAGTTCCCCCATATAGATTTGCATCAGCCTCCACTGACTGTGTGTATATATGCGTGTGTCACACCAACATGCAACAGATATCAACCGTGGTAGATTTTAATGATCTCCGTTTCTATTTGCACTTTAATGCCTTTGTAAATCTCAATCAGTTCACTTCTCAGTTTCAATATTTCCAAACTTCACATTTCTTTCTTCAACCCTGTCTTCATCTCTGCCACGTTCATCTTATTGGTCCTTCAGCTCCCATTTCCATTAAGGATGATGTTGTCAACCCAAACAGTCCCTTCTCTGGCCCTTAAAAATGAATATCCTTTTCACATGCAAAATACACTTCTACCCAAATAGTCAAAGATCCCTGAAGTGTGAAGCATTAGTTGCTTAGTCGTGTCTGATTCTTTGTGACCACATGAACTGCAGTCGGCCAGGCTCCTGTGTCCGTGGAATTCTCTAGGCCAGAATACTGAAATGAGTTGCCGTTCCCTTCTCCAGGGGGTCTTCCCGACCCAGGGATGGAGCCCTGGTCTCCTGCATTGCAGGTAGACTCTTTACCATCTGAGCCACCAGGGAAGCCAAGCTAACCACAGTTGGGCCCTGAAGGGGAGACTCTGTCTGGGAGACAGGCGTTTTCAGGTGGCTGTGCAGTACCCAGAATGCTTTTGCGTCACAAATTTATTTGATACAACTGCAGCAGACAAACCAAACCTGACACAGATGGAGCAGACGTTAAAAAAAAAAAATCCATTTCTTAATGTGGAAACAAGGCCCAGGGGTTTCAGTGGGAGGTTGAAGGTCACATGGCTGGTGGCAGAGGGAGGGGGGCCAGGTCGAGGCCCTTTCAGGCATTCTGTCACATTCATTGGTCTGCATCTTGTCTGCAGAAATTGATTTAGTCTTCAGAATCAACATGATTTTTTCAGGTCAGTTATGTATTATGCATGGTGTGGGGCAGAACCGGTGAAATTAAGCCACTGAAAAGGCTGAAACCAGCCTGCAGACTATCACCAGTCTGGGTTCTTGAAACAGGGGGATCTTCTCTAGCATTAAGCTGGTTGGAATTTGACTTCAGGCGTCCACTGTGTTGAACCAAACGGCTAGGAAAGCCCACAGCGATGCATCTGGACGTGGACGAATTTTCTCTTCCTGCCCGGGAGCGCCTGGGGTGCTATTTCCGTTCTATTTTGCACCTCACTTTGTCACTCTGTTCTCATCACAGCCTGGCTGGGACCGCCTCTAACTCTTTGTGCGAGGCAGCTGCGGTTTCCTTGGCCTTTGTCCGATGACCTGGAGATAACACACAGTCTGTAACTGTTCCAACGATGCTTTTCCTAACTATCACCTCCATGTTTGTTTCCACTGTTACAGGCTTTGCCTCGGCAGGTAAGTAAGATACAAGGGGCCTTGGGGTTCGGTAAGGCCGAGTAAGTGGGCAGTGCAAACAGCGTGAGATGCCACGGCCCTGGATGCAGCTCTCCTTTCTCTGTAGCCAGGACACCCTTCTGGCTTCACTGCGTATAAGTCACTTAAAAATCTTTTATTTTCCCTCTCGCTTCCTCCCTCTTTCCCTTCTGAAATTCATTTTGTAGATCAATACTATCTTTTCAGGGTCAAATAACTGATACAAACTCCTCTTCTCATTTAGAGGCCATTTATAGAAAAGAAAATCATTTCTCTGTTGAAGATGAGACCTGAAAGTTTTTGCCAGGGTGCCAGCTGTAGGAAGGTCGCTATTAGGGAGTATCCACTGTAAATCAGGCAAGTATAACACTTACAGCTCATTAAAGTCACACTTTACTATGCAAAGCAATTTTTGGCTGTTGCAAATGTGCCTTATTTGTTTTGTATCATCATGTGTTCTGTGTCGTTGGGTGGCGTTTATAAGTCTTATCAGATCCATGGATTGAAACTGAATCCTGTGTGTGTGAACACTTGAGAAACTCATGCTGCTATGTCATCAGCAGAAATTTGGAAGAAGAGGTGAAGTTGCTCAGCCGTGTCCGACTCTTTACGACCCCATTGACCATAGCCTACGAGGCTCCTCTGTACATGAAATTTTCCAGGCAAGTGTACTGGAGTGGGTTGCCATTCCTTCTCCAGGGGATCTTCCCGACCCAGGGATTGAACCTGGATCTCCCTCACTGCAGCCAGACACTTTACTGTCTGAGCCACCAGGGAAGCCAATTTGGAAATTTGGACAAGAGGTTAAAAGGGACACATCAAGTCTCCATCTCTAATTTTTCCTCTCAACATTTTACCCTGCTACAGCCTCCTATCCAGCCATGTGCCTCAGTTTCTTCATCTGTATCTGCATCGTGTGACTGTTGATAGGTTAAGTGAAAGCACACAGTGTTTGAAAGCATGCCTGGCATGCAGTAAGCACACACCAACAACGTGTGCCCTTACTGTCATTATTACTAACATCGTTCCATCAGTGGCTCAGACTCAGATTGGGTTCTGCTTCTCCAAGATGATGCTGGGCAGAAAGGTATTTCTTTCTGTCACACTGGTCCTTCCCTGAATGGGATGGAGAAACACCAGTGATGAGGGTTATAAATGTAACTGGCCACCAGCTCCAACAGGGCAGGTACAGGGCGCCCCGCCTCATGCGAGTTGCACCTGCATGTCTGTGTTATATATTTGTGTTGCATTTATAATTTACACTAAAAGGTTTAAGTGAAGAATTGGGATTGAAATCACCAAAAGAAAAAACACTGGTCCTTCCCTAGGTCTTGTCTACCTCAGAAAAGGAGTGTGCAGTGCTAGAGAGCATATATGACCAACTGTGGGTTCATCTACAAATTGGACATTCAAGCTTCTCGGAGTCTACAAGCCGTAAAAACTGCTTCAAGCAAAGCCCACTCTGAGATGTCAGGATAATCAGAATCAGATGCTTTCCAGCCTTGTGCAGGGAGGTGGGGCCCTAACAGAAATTGCATCTATCTTGATCATTTTATGAAAATCCTCCCATATTTTATGACAAGAACTTCCTGTGTCAGTCTCATCAATACATACACTGTCAGCTCAGTGATCACAGCGATGTATTCTGACAGCAGCATGTGTCACTCAGTCCTCGACCTCGGTTTACTTGATGTAACTGACGATGTGGGATCCTGTTCTTCCTGCTCCTTCCCGTAAAGTTCCCCAAACTCCACACTTTCTCCGAGTAACAGCCNGAGCCAAAGCTGGCAAGTAACAGAGATTAGAGACACCTTTCTGGCCAGTTTGATAGTTCTAAGGTGACTGGAGGAAAAAAGGGCATGTTTCGCAAAGCGGAGAAGCCTTTTTTTGATGAATGAGGCTGTTAGCATGGTCGTCCTGCCTCTTTTTGGGAGGTGTCTGGGTGTTCCCTGGTTCTAAGACCCATGAGTAGTATTGGGGAAGCATTCAATGAAATTCTTTTTGAAGCCAAAGTAACTAAATATAAGTCAAGGTGAAAAATGCTAATTCTGCTTCTGTGAAGTATCTTTTAATCCTAGGTAAAAGGAGTGATTCTTCCAAGCAAGGAACCTTGTTTGAGTAATCCTTGCAGGAGACATCAACATCAGTAGGGATGGGAAGCTGGATATTTGGTTGCAGGCAGAAGCCAGGGGTGGTCTGAACTCCCAGCACTTGCCATCTTCCCCGGGGTGGCCCCTAGCTCTTCATCCTCTGGTTGGGCATCGCTGTGTCCACAGACTCGCAGATGACTTTGCCTAAATCGTACCATTTCCCTGTGATATTAGTTTTCGTTTTTCATTTTTTTTCCCCCCTGTGAGCAGATTTTTCCTGCCATATGCTCACTTAATTCTAATTGTGGTACATGAACATCTTGTGCAGTAAGTGGCCGTGTCCCTGGAGGCTCCAAGAAGCGGAGCGCTGTGTGACCCAAGACACCCTGTCAATGTGAGATTCTCGCTGGGCAGGTCCCAATAACGTGGATCTCCCATCCCCAGTGAACAGAGTGCAGGGTTTTCTTATTCTTTTAGTAGGAAAGACATGTTGTTTGATTGCTCCCAAATTACTAAAACATTTGTTAGGGAAAAAAGATCTCTATCTACTGTGTTTTTGGGAGCAGGTTTCCTGAGTTCTGGGCCCCAAAGTTTGAACCTGGTGAGTGAAGGCTGAAAGAAGGAGTGTTTATTTTCAATTTCTCATAACCAGCAGTAGAAGTTTCTTGGGCCCAGCAAATAAGACAGAGATAATCCTGGAGAAGACTCTGGAGAGTCTTTTGGATTGCAAGATCAAACCAGTCAATCCTAAAGGAAATCAACCTTGAATATTTGTTGGAAGGATAGATGCTGAAGCTGAAGCTCAAGTCCTTTGGCCACCTGATGTGAAGAGTCGACTCACTGGAGAAGATCCTGATGCTGAGAAAGAGTGAAGACAAAAGGAGAAGGGGCAGCAGAGGATGAGATGGTTAGACAGCATCACTGACTTGGTGGCCATGAATTTGAACAAACTCTGAGAACTAGTGAAGGACAGGGAAGCCTG
This sequence comes from Oreotragus oreotragus, assembly GCA_006410675.1. Taxonomy (NCBI): domain Eukaryota; kingdom Metazoa; phylum Chordata; class Mammalia; order Artiodactyla; family Bovidae; genus Oreotragus; species Oreotragus oreotragus. The sequence continues at coordinate 50,927 of SJYX01020039.1, forward strand.
GTGTGCTACAGCCCATGGGGTGGCAAAGAGCCAGACACAGCTTAGAGACCGAATCTCAAAAATAAACGATAAACAAGACGATCTTCACCAGCAGATCTTCTTGGGAATGCCCAAGGCCGGCCTGCTTCCAAAAGTGCACCTTCTCAGTGGAAAGCTTGGCTTCTGTCTGTTCAATGTAAGGAAGAGGAAGGAGAGAGCCAGGCAATGACATCCTTTCCTTAAGATGCTGAACTCTCCTCTGAACTGAGCAGAGCAATGATTTCTGTACAAACTGTGGCATCTCTTACCCGTGAAACTGATCAATGACTCCTTGTTTCTGGTTTGACCAATGGTCAATTAACCTTCTCCTCCCAGGAGTGTCCTCTTTCCTCTCAGTGCCCATCTTTTTAAGGATTGAATCCTACTCATTTCTAAAAAGTTCCCCCATATAGATTTGCATCAGCCTCCACTGACTGTGTGTATATATGCGTGTGTCACACCAACATGCAACAGATATCAACCGTGGTAGATTTTAATGATCTCCGTTTCTATTTGCACTTTAATGCCTTTGTAAATCTCAATCAGTTCACTTCTCAGTTTCAATATTTCCAAACTTCACATTTCTTTCTTCAACCCTGTCTTCATCTCTGCCACGTTCATCTTATTGGTCCTTCAGCTCCCATTTCCATTAAGGATGATGTTGTCAACCCAAACAGTCCCTTCTCTGGCCCTTAAAAATGAATATCCTTTTCACATGCAAAATACACTTCTACCCAAATAGTCAAAGATCCCTGAAGTGTGAAGCATTAGTTGCTTAGTCGTGTCTGATTCTTTGTGACCACATGAACTGCAGTCGGCCAGGCTCCTGTGTCCGTGGAATTCTCTAGGCCAGAATACTGAAATGAGTTGCCGTTCCCTTCTCCAGGGGGTCTTCCCGACCCAGGGATGGAGCCCTGGTCTCCTGCATTGCAGGTAGACTCTTTACCATCTGAGCCACCAGGGAAGCCAAGCTAACCACAGTTGGGCCCTGAAGGGGAGACTCTGTCTGGGAGACAGGCGTTTTCAGGTGGCTGTGCAGTACCCAGAATGCTTTTGCGTCACAAATTTATTTGATACAACTGCAGCAGACAAACCAAACCTGACACAGATGGAGCAGACGTTAAAAAAAAAAAATCCATTTCTTAATGTGGAAACAAGGCCCAGGGGTTTCAGTGGGAGGTTGAAGGTCACATGGCTGGTGGCAGAGGGAGGGGGGCCAGGTCGAGGCCCTTTCAGGCATTCTGTCACATTCATTGGTCTGCATCTTGTCTGCAGAAATTGATTTAGTCTTCAGAATCAACATGATTTTTTCAGGTCAGCTATGTATTATGCATGGTGTGGGGCAGAACCGGTGAAATTAAGCCACTGAAAAGGCTGAAACCAGCCTGCAGACTATCACCAGTCTGGGTTCTTGAAACAGGGGGATCTTCTCTAGCATTAAGCTGGTTGGAATTTGACTTCAGGCGTCCACTGTGTTGAACCAAACGGCTAGGAAAGCCCACAGCGATGCATCTGGACGTGGACGAATTTTCTCTTCCTGCCCGGGAGCGCCTGGGGTGCTATTTCCATTCTATTTTGCACCTCACTTTGTCACTCTGTTCTCATCACAGCCTGGCTGGGACCGCCTCTAACTCTTTGTGCGAGGCAGCTGCGGTTTCCTTGGCCTTTGTCCGATGACCTGGAGATAACACACAGTCTGTAACTGTTCCAACGATGCTTTTCCTAACTATCACCTCCATGTTTGTTTCCACTGTTACAGGCTTTGCCTCGGCAGGTAAGTAAGATACAAGGGGCCTTGGGGTTCGGTAAGGCCGAGTAAGTGGGCAGTGCAAACAGCGTGAGATGCCACAGCCCTGGATGCAGCTCTCCTTTCTCTGTAGCCAGGACACCCTTCTGGCTTCACTGCGTATAAGTCACTTAAAAATCTTTTATTTTCCCTCTCGCTTCCTCCCTCTTTCCCTTCTGAAATTCATTTTGTAGATCAATACTATCTTTTCAGGGTCAAATAACTGATACAAACTCCTCTTCTCATTTAGAGGCCATTTATAGAAAAGAAAATCATTTCTCTGATGAAGATGAGACCTGAAAGTTTTTGCCAGGGTGCCAGCTGTAGGAAGGTCGCTATTAGGGAGTATCCACTGTAAATCAGGCAAGTATAACACTTACAGCTCATTAAAGTCACACTTTACTATGCAAAGCAATTTTTGGCTGTTGCAAATGTGCCTTATTTGTTTTGTATCATCATGTGTTCTGTGTCGTTGGGTGGCGTTTATAAGTCTTATCAGATCCATGGATTGAAACTGAATCCTGTGTGTGTGAACACTTGAGAAACTCATGCTGCTATGTCATCAGCAGAAATTTGGAAGAAGAGGTGAAGTTGCTCAGCCGTGTCCGACTCTTTACGACCCCATTGACCATAGCCTACGAGGCTCCTCTGTACATGAAATTTTCCAGGCAAGTGTACTGGAGTGGGTTGCCATTCCTTCTCCAGGGGATCTTCCCGACCCAGGGATTGAACCTGGATCTCCCTCACTGCAGCCAGACACTTTACTGTCTGAGCCACCAGGGAAGCCAATTTGGAAATTTGGACAAGAGGTTAAAAGGGACACATCAAGTCTCCATCTCTAATTTTTCCTCTCAACATTTTACCCTGCTACAGCCTCCTATCCAGCCATGTGCCTCAGTTTCTTCATCTGTATCTGCATCGTGTGACTGTTGATAGGTTAAGTGAAAGCACACAGTGTTTGAAAGCATGCCTGGCATGCAGTAAGCACACACCAACAACGTGTGCCCTTACTGTCATTATTACTAACATCGTTCCATCAGTGGCTCAGACTCAGATTGGGTTCTGCTTCTCCAAGATGATGCTGGGCAGAAAGGTATTTCTTTCTGTCACACTGGTCCTTCCCTGAATGGGATGGAGAAACACCAGTGATGAGGGTTATAAATGTAACTGGCCACCAGCTCCAACAGGGCAGGTACAGGGCGCCCCGCCTCATGCGAGTTGCACCTGCATGTCTGTGTTATATATTTGTGTTGCATTTATAATTTACACTAAAAGGTTTAAGTGAAGAATTGGGATTGAAATCACCAAAAGAAAAAACACTGGTCCTTCCCTAGGTCTTGTCTACCTCAGAAAAGGAGTGTGCAGTGCTAGAGAGCATATATGACCAACTGTGGGTTCATCTACAAATTGGACATTCAAGCTTCTCGGAGTCTACAAGCCGTAAAAACTGCTTCAAGCAAAGCCCACTCTGAGATGTCAGGATAATCAGAATCAGATGCTTTCCAGCCTTGTGCAGGGAGGTGGGGCCCTAACAGAAATTGCATCTATCTTGATCATTTTATGAAAATCCTCCCATATTTTATGACAAGAACTTCCTGTGTCAGTCTCATCAATACATACACTGTCAGCTCAGTGATCACAGCGATGTATTCTGACAGCAGCATGTGTCACTCAGTCCTCGACCTCGGTTTACTTGATGTAACTGACGATGTGGGATCCTGTTCTTCCTGCTCCTTCCCGTAAAGTTCCCCAAACTCCACACTTTCTCCGAGTAACAGCCACTTCATACAGAGAAGGGAGGGTCTCGGCCTCGGCTACCACTTCTAATCACATGCCCACGACCTGTCTTCCAAATACAGGATTGCATTACATTCATCAAAAAATATTTGCATACCCCTCAGCCCAAGGCCCTTGGGAAGACTAAATACACAGGATTCATAATGAGACTTGCTTATGGTTGCAGTAAAGATGAGAATTACCATAAAATCTGAAGCCAAACCTCAGTTCTCTGAGAGTGTGCAGCCGCCTCTCCCAAACCACACTTTTACCGAAGCTGTTAACCAGTCTGTCTATGGACACGTGTTAGTTTCATTTGTAGTTAAGGTGATACGGCTAGCCTTTCTTGTGCAGCTAAGACCTGCAGGGAGAAAACAAGACATGTTACCTGTTCCCACCCTCTAAGAGAGTGCCAGAAGTTGGGGTCAGATACCTCCACGCGCCCCACCAATGCCATCCACCACCCTCATCCGCAGGCTCAATTATCATCCTCCCCAGACTGTATGAGAAGAGGGGTAAGAAGCCAGGGATTACACGTGTGGATGTACCTGGGAAGAACACGCAAAGCAGGAAGAGAAGCTGAAGGGCCAGTGCCTGGGCTGGTGCCGCCCAGCATCACTCAGCAGATGCCGAGGAGTCTGGGGGAGGGGGCGGTGCTGTCATTTTGGGTGGAGGCGGTAGGCTTAGGTGATACCCAGACTGGAACGTCCTTCTGTATATTCCAGCTCCTAAATACGAGACAAGCGCCTGAAATGAAAAGCACCATGGAACTTGTATTTACTTGAGGGTTTGCACGGCCCTTTCAAAGACGTCACACAGGTCCTGAAGAGCCTAAGACACAAAGCCCTGAAAAGATCATTCTTGGGCAGGGCTCTGTCAGATGGAGACCTTCCAGAGTAAAGTTGACTGTAAATGAGTCTCTGCTTCCAAGTGTAATTCTGTAGATACACTTTGATTTCACAGCCATTGATCAATAATGCACTGGGCTCATGACTGCTGATGACATGATTTAATATGTCCAGCTAAATTATGTTCCCATAGGAACGCTCACGCATGCCACAGGAAAAAATTACCATTACTACAGTGCTGGCCCTGGATCGAAGCACAGCAGCATACATGCGTAGACACGAAGTTTGGAATAAAAAAGAGCCTGTGATCAAATCAACAGATGACCTAAAGCAGACAGAGCTCCGTGAGCCTGGGGCTGGAGAGCTTCTGTTGATCTCACCCTGAGTCTGAAGCGCCAAGCTTTGGTTAGTATTTGTCAATACTCACCACCGAGGGCTACCCGGGTGGTTCAGTGGTAAAGCATCCACTTGTCAATGCAGGGCACACAGGTTCAATCCCCTGGGTTGGGAAGATTCCCTGGAGGAGGAAATGGCAGCCCACTCCACAGTATTCTTGCCTAGAGAATTCCAGGGACAGAGGAGCCTGGTGGGCTCCAGTCCATGGGATCATAAAGTGTTGAACACGACAGAGCAATTGAGTACATACCACCAAGATCAGAACTGGGGCGACCAAGGTGAAGCATATCCAGGGAAATTAACATTGCTTGAGAGTAAGCCTGGGGCTTCCCTGGTGGCTCAGAGGACAAAGCATCTGCCTGCAATGCAGGAGACCCGGGTTCAATCCCTGGGTTGGGAAGATCCCCTGGAGAAGGAAATGGCAACCCACTCCAGTATTCTTGGCTGGAGAATCCCATGGACAGAGGAGCCTGGTGGGCTACAGTCCACGGGGTCGCAAAGATTTAGACACGACTGAGTGACTTCACTTTCTTTAAGAGTAGGCCTAGTCCTTTTTCAGACTTCTTAAGAAACATGTTCATCGTCTTTACTCCTTATGAGTCTCTGCCTGTTTCTCTGCAGTTCTCTCTTGGCCTCCCTTTGTTTCCCATGAGATGCTGGGTGAAATGGCAGAAATGGCCAGGCATGTGTGTGAGGACACTGAGGTCGTGGGTATGTCACTTGGAGAAAAAATACTACAAAGCTTGGTTTCTAACAAAAACAAGAACAGAAAAAAGAATCCAGGGAATTTAAAATTTTTTGGGGGGTAGAGTTGCTTTCCAATGTTGTATTAGTTTCTGTTGTACAGAAAAGTGAATCAGCCATACAGATACATATACCCGCTCCTCTTTTGGACTTTCTTCCCATTCAGTTTACCCTAGAGCATTAAGTAGAGTTCCCTGTGCTATGCAGTACGTTCCCATCAGTTGTCTATTTTATGCAGAAAATCAATAGTGTTCGGTCCTTCCTTGGTAGCTCAGCTCTAAAGAATCCGCCTGCCAATGCAGGAGAAGTGGGTTTGATCCCTGGGTGGGGGGAGATCCCCTGGTGTGGGAAATGGCAACCCACTCCCAATATTCTTGCCTGGAGAATCCCATGGACGGAGGAGTGTGGCTAGCTATAGTCCACGATGTCCCCAAAGAATTAGACACGACCTAGCGACTAAACAATAAAAATCAGGGATGTGTATGTGTCAGTCCCAATCTTCCAGTTCCTCCCACCCCACCCCTCGCCTCCTCGGCATCCATCCACTCATTTGTCTGTGTCTCCATTTCTGCTCTGCACGTAAGATCCTTTATTCCATTTTCTCTTAGATTCCACATATATGTGTCAATATCCGGCATTTGTTTTTCTCTTTCTGGACTTACTTTGCTGATCCAGGAGAGTTCGTGTGAGAAGAGGTTAAACACTAAAAGGGGCCAGGTCCTGCCCTGCCTTAGTTCTCACTGTGGTTCAGCTTTGGAGCCGTATCTGATGCCTGTCCCCTCATGTTGGGATCTCTTCTTTCCTTGTCCGCTGTCACTGTCTCTGAGGGTAACGGTGATCACAGCGTAAGACTGGGAGTGAGGCACGTGGGACCTGGCATCAGACTGCCTGGTTTCAAACTGGATCTCTGCTGCTCACACTGGCTGTGTGATCTTGGCAAGTTACTTGACCTGTCTGTGCTTCAGTTTTCAAGTCTTTTAAATGAAAGTGAAAGTCGCTCAATCGTGTCTGACTCTTTGCAACCCCATGGACTATACAGTCCATGGAATTCTCCAGGCTAGAATACTGGAGTGGGTAGACTTTCCCTTCTCCAGGGGACCTTCCTAACCCAGGAATCAAACCAGGGTCTCCCACATCGCAGGTGGATTCTTTATCAGCTGAGCTATCAAGGTTGTTGTGAAGATTAAATGAACTCCAATGCAATTGCATTATTAGTGCTGTGCTTGTTATAGACTTGAAGTGGAGTGAACTGGAGTCGCTCAGTCGTGTCCGACTCTTTGCGACCCCATGGACTGTAGTCCACCAGGCTCCTCCCTCCATGGGATTCTCCAGGCAAGAGTACTGGATTGGGTTGCCATTTCCTTCTCCAGGGGATCTTCCCGACCCAGGGATCGAACCCTGGTCTCCTGCATTCCAGACAGCTACTTTAACCTCTGAGCCACTTTGATACAATAAATGTTAATAATGCATATTTTTTAAAATTGACTTATTTTTTTTAATTGGAGATTAATTGCTTTACAATATTGCAGTGGTTTTGCCACACACTGACATGATTCAGCCAAGGATGTCCGTGTGTCCCCCATCCTGAACCCTCCTCCCACCTCCCTCCCCATCCCATCCCATCCCTCTGGTTTGTCCCAGTGCACCAGCTTTGGGCTCCCTGTTTCATGCATCGAACTTGGACTGGTCATCTGTTTCACACATGGTAATATACATGTTCCAGTGCTAGCCTCTCAAATCATCCCACCCTCGCCTTTTCCCAGAGCCCAAAAGTCTGTTCTTTACAACTGTCTCTTTTGCTGTCTTGCATAGAGGGCCATTGTTACCATCACTGTAAATTCCATATATATGCATTAATATACTGTATGGGTGTTTTTCTTTCCGACTTATTTCCCTCTGTATAATAGGCTCCATTTTCATCCACCTCATATTCTTCTTTTGTTGTTGTTTAATTTTTTAATGGAAGGATAGTTACTTTACAGAATTTTGTGGTTTTCGGTCATACATCAACAAGAATCAGCCATGGATATACGCATGTTCCCTCCCTCCTGGACGTCCCTCTTCATCCCACACTTTAGCCTGTCGCAGAGCCCCTGTTTGAGTTCCCTGAGTCATACAGCTAATTCCCATTGGCTATCTATTTTACATATGGCATTGTAAATTTCTATGTTACTCTCTCCATATATCTCCCCTTCTCCCTCTTCTCCTCTCACCGTGTCCATAGGTCTGTTCTCTATGTCTGTTTCTCCATTGCTGCCTTGAAAATAAATTCATCAGTGCCATCTCTTCAGATTCCATTTATTGTGTCAGTATATGATATTTTGTGAGAAGGAAATGGAAACCCACTCCAGTGTTCTTGCCTGGAGAATCTTGGGGATGGGGGAGCCTGGTGGGCTGCCGTCTATGGGGTCACACAGAGTCGGACACGACTGAAGTGACTTAGCGGCAGCAGCAGCAACAGCAGCAGCATATGATATATATATATATATATACTTTAGATATACTATATTATGATAGTATATTGTACTATTGTAATATGATATTTAGATATACTTTATATCAGTATATCTCTTTCTGGCTTACTTCACTCTGTATAATAGACTCTAGCTTGGTCCACCTCACTAGAACAGATTCAAATGCATTCCTTTTTACGGCTGAGCAGTATTCCATTGTATATATGTACCACAGCTTCTTTATCCATTCATCTGGACATTGAGGTTGCGTGCATGTTCTAGCTATTGTAAATAGTGCTACAATGAACACTGGGGTACATGTGTCTTTTTAAATTTTGATTTCCTCAGGGTATATACCTAGCAGTGGGTTTACTGGGTCATATGGTGGTTTTATTCCTAGCTTTTTAAGGAGTCTTCATACCATCTTCCATAGTGGCTCCATCAGTTACATTCCCACTAGCAATGCAAGAATGTTCCTTTTTCTCCACACCCTCTCCAGCATTATTGTTTGTAGACTTTTTGATGATGCCATTCTGACTGGTATGAGGTGGTATCTCATTGTAGTTTTGACTTGCATTTCTCTAATAATGAGTGATGTTGAGCATCTTTTCACGTGCTTGTTAGCCATCTGTATGTCTTTGGAGAAATGTCTCTTCAGGTCCCTTTCCCACTTTTTGATTTGGTTGGTTGTTTGTTTTGCTGGTATTGAGTTGAATGAGCTGCTTGTATATTTTGGAAATTAGTTCTTTATCAGTTGTTTCCTTGCCATTGTTTTCTCCCATTCTGAGGGCTGTCTTTTCACCTTATTTGTAGTTTCCTTTGCAGTGCAAAAGCTTTTAAGTTTAATTAGGTCCCACTTGCTTATTTGTGTTTTTATTTCCATTACTTTAGGAGGTGGGTCAAAGAAGACCTTGCTTTATGTCACTGAGTGTTCTGCCTATGTTCTCCTCTAAGAGTTTAATAGTTTCTGGTCTACATTTTAGATCTTTAATCCATTTTGAGTTTATCTCTGTGTATGGCATTAGGTAATGATCTAATTTCATTCTTTTGCATGTAGCTGTCCAGTATTCCCAGCACCACTTATTGAAGAGGCTGTCTTTGCCCCATTGTATATTCTTGCCTCCTTGTGACACCTTTTATTTCTGTGGGCTCCATACTCACTTCGGACAGTGACTGCAGCCATGAAATTAAAAGATGCTTGTTCCTTGGAAGGAAAGGCATGACAAACCTAGATAGTGTATTCAAAAGCAGAGACATCACTTTGCCTACAAAAGTCCATATAATCAAAGCTATGGTTTTTCCAATAGTCATATATGGATGTGAGTGTTGGACCATAAAGTAGGTTGAGTGCTGAAGAATTGATGCTTTCAAATTGTGTTGGATAAGACTCTTGAGAGTCCCTTGGATAGCAAGGAGATCAAACCAGTCAATCATAAAGGAAATCAACCCTGAATATTCATTGGAAGGACTNGGATGTGAGTGTTGGACCATAAAGTAGGTTGAGTGCTGAAGAATTGATGCTTTCAAATTGTGTTGGATAAGACTCTTGAGAGTCCCTTGGATAGCAAGGAGATCAAACCAGTCAATCATAAAGGAAATCAACCCTGAATATTCATTGGAAGGACTGACGCTGAAGCTGAAGCTCCAATACGTTGGCCATCTGATGTGAAGAGCTGACTTGTTGGAAAAGACCCTGATGCTGGGAAAGATTGAAGGCAAAAGGAGAAGTAGGTGGCAGAGGCTGAGATGGTTAAATAGTATCACTGACTCAACGGACACGAATCTGGGCAAACTCTGGGAGATAGTGAAGGACAGAGGAGCCTGGCATGCTACAGTCAATGAGGTCGTGAACAGTTAGACATAACTCAGTGACTTAACAAAAACAATAATGTTAAAAATACTTGAACATCTCCTCTGTAATGGAGGTTCCATCATTTTCAAGTTACCACTTGTAATGTCCATGAAGCCCTAAGAATGTTTCGACACAGTGTCCAGACAGATGCCTGGAGTAGGCAGTCTTTCTCGCCTAAAGCCGACAGGATTTCAGAGTCCTGGGTGAGCCACATCACGAATGCATGGCTGTCCATGTAAACCACGCATTTTATGAAGGCCAGGCTCACTACTATGATTTTGACCCTCTATACTCCAACCTCTGGAGGCAATTAAGTCACAGTGAAACCAACCTCCTATTACGGAGGAGGGGCAGGGACTCCTACCTGTCATTCCTGACGACACAAGAAAAGGACAAGAGCCAGCAGGGCAATTTCCCCAGCGGGCACTGCCTCTGAGGACATGGTCTCCGCAGTGAGCCACTCTGCTGATCTTTTTCCTTTCTACTTTCAGAGAATCTACTGCTCTCATGGGGAGTGCTTACAAGCACTGTCCCCCATGATGAGAGGGAAACGTGTGGATTAATATAAAATTTGGATTATGTGGGGACTGCATGGAGAAAAGTCCACATATTTTCTAAAAGGGGGATTCCCCCAGCTGGGATATTATCTCTTTGCTTTCCCATTCGTCTTGTCGTTAGTGACATAAAAAATTCAGAATAGCCTGATGCGCCTTCCTCTAAAAATAACCTGCAAAAATCAGTTTCTCGAATGAATCATTTCTCCCTTACTTTGAAAAAGAATTTTAAACAGGACCTTTCTCAAAAATAGTTCTTGACCCCCATGCAAAGAGTGCATGGTTTTCATAGTTAGATAGTAAGACTCCAGGACTTTCAACTAATAAAACCTTTTATTGTTTGACTAAACCAAAGCCAAAATGAAAATGTGGCTTGGTGATCCAGTTAACACTAATATATATAATATATATATATATTTTAGGATTTCCCTGGTGGTCCAGTGGGGCTTCCCCAGTGTCTCAGTGGTAAAGAATCCATCTGCAATGCAGGAGACACAGGAAATGTGGGTTCAATCCCTGGATCAGGAAGATCCCCTAGAGAAGAAAATGGCAACCTACTCTAGTATTCTTGCCTGGAGGATCCCATGAACAGTGAACCTGGCAGGTTACAGTCCATGGGGTTGCAAAGAGTCAGACATGAATGAAGCGACTTAACACACCAGTGGTTAAGAAGCTGCCTGCCAATGCAGAGGACACAGGTTAGATCCCTGGTCCAGGAAGATCCCACGTGCTGTGTAGCAACTAAGCCCATGTTTTACAGCTGCTGAAGGCCATGCACCCTAGTGCCTGTGCTCTGCAACTAGAGAGGCCACTGTAGTAAGAATCCCAGGCAGAGTAACTCCCACTCACTGCAACCAGAGAAAACCTGTGCACAGTAATGAAGGTGCCACACAATGAGAAACAAATAAATAGATTATAAAATCTACCTAAAAGTTAAATATATATATATATATATTAAAGGAATTAGGAACACTTGTTCTTAAGATAAAAGCTTAAAACTACCTGCATTAAAGCTAGAAGTTTTCATTTAAAATTTTAAAAATAGCTTTTATTAAAAAAAATCTTGAAGGTATTATGCTAAGGACGGAAGCCAATCACAAAAGGACTAATACTATATGGTTCTATTTCCAGGAAGTACCAGCAGAGGTCACATGCCTGGGGACAGAAAGTAGACTGTGGGTCCCAAGGGCTGGGGGCATGAAAGGGCAGGGAATTCATGTGTAATGGATGTACGTGATGCCACAAAACTGTATACTTAAAAATGGTTAAAATAGTGGTACATATATATACTGGACTATTAGTCATAAAAAGGAACACATGTGAGTCAGTTCTAAAGAGGTTGATAAACCTAGACTCTACTATACAGAGTGAAGTCAGTCAGAAACAGAAAAACAAATATCATATATTAATGCATATGTATGGAATCTAGACAGATGGTACTGATGAATCTATCTTCAGGGCAGCAGTGGAGATGCAGAGATAAGAGAACAGACTTGTCAACACACTGGGGAAAGAAGAGGGTGGGGCAAATGGAGAGACTAGCATGGATACGTATACAGTACCATATGTAAAACAGCCAGTGGGCATTTCCTGTAGGACTCAGGAAAGTCCATGCAGGTCTCTGTGACAACCTCAAGGGGTGGGATGGGATGGGAGGTGGGAAGGAGGTTCAAGAGGGAGGCAACATATGTATATCTGTGGCGGAGGCATGTTAATATATGGAGAAACCAACACAATATTGTTAAGCAATTATCCTTCAATTAAAAACAAATTTCAAAAATGATTAAAATGGTAAATTTTGCTAAATATATTTTATCACAATAAAAAAATTACAAGAAACCTCAACATGGTTTTGGACAGAGAAATTCTCATACGCTTTCAAACTTAAATAAGTTAACAAATATGATAGAAAGTCAGCTCTAGGAAGCAAGGCCTGCTCCTGCTTTTTTTTGGTCCCAGGGGGTTTGTAGGGAAGGGAGGAAGGGGAGATATTGTTTTCATTTCTTAAGCTGAAGTTTGAAATTTCAACCAGCCTCAAACTGTTCGTAGGCTGACTCTGGAAGATTTTTTTTTTTACTACAAGTCACTGTGGAGTCTAATAATTACAGTTCTGAATTATTAATTGATCTACAGTAAGTGCCTCAAATACATTCTGTATAAAGCAATCACATCCAGAGAAAGAAATTGTGTGTGCTATATAATTATAAAAATCAGAAACCTTCAGATTGTGTCAGTGTTTTAGGTAACAAATAATTTCAGCACTAAGATACCCAATTAACACTCATTCAGAATTAAAATGTTGACATATCACCAACTATGCTGTCTTGAGTTTTCTTTGTCACTGGTCCTTGTAATTTAATCCTCCCAGGTTTCTGCTCCTTCATACCACCCCCTCCCTGTTCTGCCCTGCAACCCACACACACACAAACACACACAGAAACACACACACACAAGCTCTGGGCTAGATCTTTCCTCTAATATCTTTCACAAGCAGTGGAAATATCATGTTCTTGGATTCTAATTAACATAAAGACAATGACCCATCCAAACAGCCAAAAGGAAGAGTTCAAGGACCCTGTGTATTTCATAATCATCATTTTCATTCAATTTCCAGATCCAGGTAGAAATTTAAACATGACATCTGAATTAGGAGCAAAGGTCATTTATGCTGGCAAACACAATTTTCAGAAACCTTAAAAAAATAGCTCTCTACACAAGGACATCTATAGTACATTCCCAGATTTTATACCAGGCTCAAGGAGATAGCATTACACATTTCCTGGTATAAAAATATCTTCAGGGCTCTAACCATACAGATTCTAGCAGGGACCTGCCAGCCCGCTGCCTCTTTTTGTATGCCTCGGGAACTAAGAATAATGTTTGTAAGTAGCTCAAAACAATCAAGAGAACAATATCACATGACATGAAAATTACATGAAATTCTCATTTGTGTGTCCATAAATAAAACTTTATTGGCACACAATCACACTCAGTCAATTCTACATTTCCTGTGGCTGCTTTTGTGTTACAAAAGTAAAGCTGAGTGGATAAGAGAGAATGTATGGCCTGAAAGCCCATAATATTTCCAATTTGGGCTTAACAGGAAGTTTGTCAACTTCTGTATTATGGGATATGCCAGACTTGAAATTATACAGCTCACATAGGGGTCGCACAGAGTCGGACACGACTGAAGTGACTTAGCAGCAGCAGCAGCATAGTACTGATACTTAATCAAATTATTCTGTATTCCAATTCCTTTTTTTTTTGTTTGTTTTTTACAAGAGCAAAAAGGGTATATATTTGGAGGACAATTCTGTGTCACAAGAAAAATTTCCTCCCTTTTAGAAATATTCCCTAACAGAAATTTATACTTAAATTAATATGTTAGCACAGATGGTTTTCAAACCAGTGACTGCCTCAGTGGATGAGAAAAGAGTTGTCTTCTCCAAATCCATGTACAAGGCATGTGGGGGCAGCTTCATGGTAGTTTTCAACACATTCTTAAACCAGGAAAATTAAACCACCCTTCAGATAGAGGCACAGGAACACCATTCATCCAGTCATTCACTGTCCACATCTACTGATAATCACATCTAATATTCACTGGAAGGACTGATGTTGAAGTTGAACCTCCAATACTTTGGCCACTTGATGTGAAGAGACAAGTCACTGGAAAAGACCCTGATGCTAGGAAAGATTGAGGGCAGGAGGAGAAGGGGACGAGAGAGGACGAGATGGTTGGATGGCATCACCGAATCAGTGGACATGAATCTAAGCAAACACCAGGAGATAGATAGTGAAGGACAGGGAAGCCGGGCATGCTGTAGTCCACGGGGTTTCAAGGAGTTGGACACAACTTAGTGACTGAACAACTGATTATCAAGTCCAGGCCTTTGAACATCAAGATCATGGATCAGAGACCAAAACCCCATGCATGCCATATAAAGCTCAAGGAGAACTGAATTTTCACTTCTCACTAGCGGTATTTTGTGACAAATATTGCCTTTTATTTCTCAGTTTCAAGGAATGAAATTACTTAGCAAAAAGTTTTGTTTTAGGTCTTCATCAGTTCAGTTCAGTTCAGTTGCTTAGTCGTGTCCGACTCTTTGCAACCTCATGAACCACAGCACGCCAGGCCTCCCTGTCCATCACCAGCTCCTGGAGTTCACCCAAACTCATGTCCA
>SJYX01020041.1:0-18539 GCA_006410675.1 Oreotragus oreotragus
TTTCGAGTTTCGCAGGATCCTGAGGAACTAAAGGTTGTCACAGATAACTTATATTTCCCGGGCTCCTTCAGTTCTGCAACAAATTCATGTGCTTCTTCATCCACTGTCAAATATTCAGTAAAGTTTTCTAAATCATTTAGAAAGAAGAGAATATATATGAATTGATATCTGGAACAGCCTTGGCTATAGACAAGTCAATTAATTTTTTTTAAAAGTATTTTCTTATATTGCCTCTTCCACTATGTTGAGTTGAATTATATCTCCAAACTAAAATTGCTATTGAAAAAAGATGGTTAAGAGTTCAAATTGTTTTCTTACAGCACTTTAAGATAACTAAATTAAAATATGGTGTCCAAATCAATAAAAATATGGATAGATATATACTGCATTCTTACATACTGTCAGCCAGTAAAATGATACACACAAAATGGAAGTATAATGTTAGGAGAAGATAGCAATGATCAACTTTCTCTTTTGGATATAAAGAATTAAAAGAAATAGTACCAAATGTTGTTCAAGTTCTTTGTGATAACATTAAATATCCGTAAGTATCTTAAAGTATATTGAATTATTTTCTAGTTAGAAATAATCCTCTGGGTATATTTTCTGACACATTATATTTTGCTTCATTGGCTGACTTCCAGAACTTTTAAAAGTAAAAATGATTTTTACATTGCTTCAAAGTCCATCTCCTGCTGCTTATTACTTCATTTGAAGTTTTTTTTTTTTTTTTTTTTATCATTTGGTGACCAGAGTAGCCTTCAACAGAACACACTGCAGTCAGATAAAAGCAAGATTGAACTTTCATGGAAATAGGCATTACAAAATATTCTAAGATATAAGAACTTAGAATTTTCCAGAGACTGTATTGAGGAACAGATAAATAAAAGACTAAGGGAACTTTTTAAAAATAGGCAATTTCAGGCAGATGTTAAGACTTTTGACTCAAATAGTTGTAAATGACAAAGGATTTCAATTTTATATAATATTTGGGTATTGTTGGTTGCT
This sequence comes from Oreotragus oreotragus, assembly GCA_006410675.1. Classification (NCBI taxonomy): domain Eukaryota; kingdom Metazoa; phylum Chordata; class Mammalia; order Artiodactyla; family Bovidae; genus Oreotragus; species Oreotragus oreotragus. The sequence goes on from SJYX01020041.1 coordinate 1,009, forward strand.
CTATAGTCCAACATAGAGGACTTCACAAATCTTGTATTTCATTCTATTGGATAAAATAGGGGCAGACAATATGTCACCTATGAGACTATATCATTTGAATACCCTAGCCTGTAAGTAAGGTTGTCAATTTAACCTCAAATTTTGACAGCTTGACAACTTTTGCCACTCAAACTACTAGACTGGAGAGCAAAAATTGAATTATGTCATTATAAAAATAAGATAAACAACAAATAACTATGAAAATCTGCCAAACAACAATTCAGATATGATTCATGACCCAAATTTACTGAATGCCATGGCCCTATTTTTCATAAAGTAATGGGCTAAATATAAAGAATGTCTCTTGGCTGCTAAGTGAATACAATATATATAATATGGCAGCAGCTAGAGTGAGAATACCAGTTGCTGTGTATTTTTATTCTACCACCAGTCCCTCTTTGGAAAAATGTGAGTTGTGCTGGTTGCAGGGAGCACCCCTGAGGGGAATAAGACCAGCCTGATCAGCAGAACACAGGTCTGATACTCTAGGGAAAGTAGCCACGTTGTCAGCAAGATTCTCTTGCTGCTTGCTTCACAAATTTGTGTACTGGGAAAACAGAACTCTTCTCCAGGATATTCTGTAATTTGTGATGGTTAGAGATTTAATTCAAAATCTATTCAAAGTGTCCTCAGTGGCCTGGGGGAGGCGAAATGTCAGCAATAAAATGTGTACAATTGCCTATACTTGCGATGTGTGAACTTCCCAAACCAGGTTCTGACCCAATCTGTTCATTTTCGTTTTTTTGGTTTCAGTCTGCCTTGGGATATTCAATAAGTTCTTCATTTTCTTTACCATTTTTCTTTATATCTTAACTGTCTGCCTTCAGTCTTTCTTACTAAATGTCATTTTTAAAAGTTCCCATTTCCTTTACCTTTGCACCATTTCTTACGTCCTCTGATTTCCTAGTACTTTACCTTCTCTTTCTATGTGAATATGGAACCCATCGAAGGCAGTGGGTGGTTTTGGTGGTAACCAACTCAGTATCATTTGTACAGGGAAAGAAGATAAAGAGCTGGATGCCGATTTCTCCACCTCACTGAGTGTATTGTTGTTCTCGTATTCTGTAGGAAGCACAGTGACAAATTCATCTTCACTTTCAGGAGTCGCAGATGCACTGTCCCACCAGTATGGCTGGGGTGTTGTTTCGAAATCACTGTTGTTAAAATCAGGCCAACCAGAAGAAATGTTGCCAGAGGGAATTTCAGGAGTGTCATCTGTAAAATGGAAGACTTTATCCTTTCCCGTTGTATCTTGTGACCTCATGAATGATTCCTCTGGGAAACTGCCGCTCTCTTCTTCCCAGTTGTTTTTGTTCAAGTTCACTATACGAACTGAGATATTCCGAGGTGGATAAGGGGCTGTAAGAAAGAGAATGATCATTTTATGTATTTTTTAACTATTATACTGAATACTTTATTAATGAGTCAAACATAAAAGCAGATTCAGAAAACAGCATTTAATTGTACTTTAAAAAAATTTTTTATTTATTTATTTATTTTAGAGCTTCCATCTTACTTTATTTTACTTTACAGTACTCTATTGTTTTGGCATACATTGACGTGAATCTGCCATGGGTGTACACGAACTCCCAAACATGAACCCCCCCTCCCACCTCCCACCCCACATCATCCCTCCGGATCATCCCCATACACCAGCCCCAAGCATTCTGCATCCTGCATTGAACATAGACTGGCGATTCATTTCTTACATGATAGTATACATATTTCAATGCTATTCTCCCAAATCATCCCACCATCTCCCTCTCCCTCTCCCTCTCCCTCAGAGTCCAATAGTCCGCTCTACACATCCCTGTCTCTTTTGCTGTCTTGCATGAGTATTACTCAGCCATTAAAAAGAATACATTTGAATCAGTTCTAATAAGATGGATGAAACTGGAACTGATTATATAGAGTGAAGTAAGCCAGAAAGAAAAACACCAATACAGTATACTAACACATATACATGGAATTTAGAAAGATGGTAATTGTACTTTTACATCAAGAACCAGTGTCGTTTCAAGTATATGTCTATCTAAGATTTTGTTCATGATGTGCACACATTATTGTATCATCAGTCACACTTCAAATACATTAAATAGTGGTACTATGTTAGTCAAAGTGGTGACTGAACCACTTCCAAAGTAGAGTTACTTTCATATTTTTCAGCTTATCACAATCTCCTTTCTAAAAAAATGAGTCTCTGTCACTAGATCTTTTTTACAAAAAAGCAACTATAGTGTCTTATAGCTATCAAGGCTAAAAATACTCCCTATGACACAGTTGCACTTAGGAGAGTTGCCTGTCGAAATTACCTTTAGAAACTTTAACACACAAGTTGCAAATATGGCTTCACTTCTAACCTCTCAAAATGAAAACTATGCCCACAAAATAAGCTTATGAATTATGGAAGCATGCTTTTCTAGTGGTAGAAAATTATGAAGGCCACTGCGTGGTCTCTACCTGCAACAAACTCTACATATCTTTCAAATAGCAGCTCAACACTCACCTCTTAGGAGCTCTTAATAAAATTAATCTTTTGCTCTTTCATGCTGCTACATAACTTTGTGTGTACCTGCTCAGCCACTTCAATCGTGTCTGACTCTTTAATAATATTTCTTGCATTCTGCCTTGTGTGATTGCCAATAGCTGTTTAGTTGCTAAGTCATGTCCAACTCTGTGACCCCATGGATGTAGCCCATCAGACTCGTCTATCCATGGGATTTCCCAGACAAGAATACTGGAGTGGGTTGCCATTTCCTCCTCCAGGGGATATTCCTGACCCAGGGATTGAACCCATGTTTCCTGCACTGGCAGGCGGATTCTTTACCATTGAGCCTCCAGGGAAGCTCATGAGTGCCAATAGTACCTCTACCATTTTTGAGGCCAGGAAACCATTTCAGTGGACTTTGTCTTCATCTCTCCCGGTACTTTAAAAATCTCCCAGGTAAAAGATGCTCAACTAGTTTCTTTACTTGAATAATGAAAACTACAAGTAGAATCTTAGGTGTTGATGTGAGGTGAATAAAATATTAATATTTAGCTGAAACAGTTTGTTTTGGCCTAAAGAATGAGAATCGTGACATCTTAAAATTTCAGATTGGCAGGGTCTGTTGGTGATCTATTATAACCCACTTCCAATGTTTGTATGAATTCTTCATGCTTATTGAATACTTAAGCATGTTTTTGGGGAAAATGTCAGTTATATTGGTATTGGTGATGGGTATTTAGCATGTGTGTATTTATTTTACCCATCCATTCTTTTACCTTCCTATCTGTCTATCCATCCTATAATTGTGCTTCATATTAGTGATGATACTAAAGTTAAGCACTGCCAAGTTTTAGGCGTATCTGAATCCTAATATTTTCTTTTAATAATCAGATAATCTATACTAGAACATCTCACATCTGTTCTTCTGCCATATGGTTATTATGTCATATTGTAGATTTACTGATGTCTACTTGATTCAGTTAAGTTACTTACTTATAGCTTTTGGTAATATCACATGCTATTTTATTCAAAGATTAAAAATCTGTGATTTCATTGACATTTAAATTTTCTATTGAGTATTTTGCTCAGTTCATTTTACATTGATAGAAAATTCATTTTAGATTATTGAAATATGTATTTTTTTTCTGAGTTCTGGAACAGAATTTTCCTTAGAATGACAGAAAGCATATATATAACAACAACATATAATTTAATTATTTTTTCACTAAATTTGATTTTTCAAATGACTTACCAGTTCTATGCTGTTTGGGTTCATGACTGACACCGCTGTACTCCACGAGAGTGCTTTTATTAAAAGTTGCCTCAGACACCAGCTGAAAGGTGATATTACTATAGCATATTCCTGGCAGCCAGTGATTAAACACTGTTTTTCCCTTTAAAAAATCTGAGAAAAAAAATTATATTAAATTTTTGGTTTTCTAAATGTCACAGACTTCTAGAAAGTTTTGAACAATTATGACTATCTGTCAAATAATATCTCCTGTGACTTCTAGTATGGTCAGTGATAAAAAATTGATTTAAGGCTAGAGATGAAAATTGAAATTTTTAGACTCAAAGGCTTTTTCTGCAAGAATTAGATACAATTGGAATTAAAATTTTATTATAGGAACATTTGATGTATTAAGTGGAAATGGTAACATATAGAAATTGTAGAGATTAGATTTATGCTAATCATTTACTGTAAGAACCCAAGGTATTTTGCCAATTTATTACTTAAGAAAAAATAATTTTACAAGAAATGTTTTCACTAGACTCACTTGTAAAATATAGTTTATTTTTAAAAAGAAAATGATTTGTCACTTGGCAAATGAGACCTTCCTGAAAAAAAGAAAATTTAAAAAATTGAATTTTATTTAGAAAATGTTTTTTTTTGGAAGATAATAATAAACTTAAAAAACCAATCCAAGTTGGAAAGAAATGAGGGAAAGGAACTGAAAATACCATTTATTGAATGAAAAGCCAAAAATACTTCTAAAAATTAATTAACTTAAAAAAAGAGCATACTAGTTAACATTTTTAAACTCAATGGAATTTAGTTCAACAAAAGTGTCAGTGATGGTTTTCAGTTATTTATAAACTTATATTTGCATGTGATCAATAAGCAAACAAGGTCCCAATTACTAATTTTCAGGTAATGTGGTTTCATTGAAAACAAAGAATGCAGTAATAGAGTCTATTTTTGTTTATTTGATTTTTTTTTTTTTTTTTAGTTTTTTAAAAAAAACCTGTAGAGTTACTGCTGCTGCTGCTGCTGCTAAGCCCCTTCAGTCATGTCCGACTCTGTGCGACCCCACAGATGGCAGCCCATTGGGCTCCGCCATCCCCGGGATTCTCCAGGCAAGAACACTGGAGTGGGTTGCCATTTCCTTCTCCAATGCATGAAAGTGAAAAGTGAAAGTGAAGTCGCTCAGTTGTGTCTGACTCAGCGACCCCATGGACTGCAGCCTACCAGGCTCCTCCGTCCATGGGATTTTCCAGTCAAGAGTACTGGAGTGGGGTGCCATTGCATGTGCCTTAAACACTGTCTCAAAAAAAAAAAAAAAAAAAAAAAAATCCATGGAAGATTCAGGAGTTTATAAAAGCAGCAAGTCAAAGTGCGATGTTTCTGGATATCATGCCTTAGGTGGTTGAGTAAGAATCCTCTACCTGGTTTTCATTCACAACTAATCAACTTTGAGACCAGAACCTACACTCGGTGCAGATAAATGTAGTGACTCTGTGTCCTGAGAATATTTGTCTCTCCAGTTCAGTTCCAAAACCTGAATGTCCTCTGTCCTCTCCCTGTCCCTTTCCCATTTGGCCCACTTCTGCCCTCTAGTTTATTCAGAGAAATTGATTGGGTTTCTTTAGAAATTTTTAATCCCCCTGGAACCTCTTCTCTCTCTCTCTGACCACAAGATTCCAATCAAACCAGTAAAAATAGTGAAACCCATTTTTGTATATTAATGCAGTCATTTAACTAGTCATACAGATAAATATACACAAAGGAACTAAAAAGTATCATCTTAAGCACTCAAGAATAATGTTGGACCATCTCCAAATGAAACTTTTTGAAAGACCCCCATCTAACTTCCCAGGTCTGGAAATGCCTTAATGCACTCAGAAGGAAATGATTAGGTGCTGTGCTTCTAAATTTAAATTTGTTTCCTGCACCAGACATGCAGGAATAATATTTGGCAAGAATAACATGTAAGTCATGATAATTTGAGTTTTTCTTATGTTTATGCATGACACATGACTCTAAAATAATGAACCAAACATTTTAAGTCTCCTCATAACAATATTTTCATGCATCAGTAACTATTTTTCTTGATTCATTATGATCAAACAGTGAATTATAAAACTTCAAAGCAAGAGCAAGACCGTTTGATAGAAATTATGTAAAATGTAAGAGTCATCACTTTTCATCTTTCTGTTGCCTCTTACCTTTATATAACATTGTCCGGAAGTCTTTACCTTCCCAATAGCTTATGTTTACTCTTGTGAAAACATTATATTTTTCTGGATAATGAATTTCAAAGAGGACTCCTGTTTCAGGAGAAGGTTTATAGTCATATATTGAAACACTGGTTACAGGAAGAGGTTCTGCAGAAGGAAAGTTAATGGAGAAAGGGGAATTGGGAAAAGAGCAAAATACCATTATTAATACTTGCAAGTGCCAAGGATGACACCTGTTAGCATTTTACACATACTTTAATTATCTGTAAGACACTAAACTCCTCAGTACTCCTGAGCTGACTGTTCTCCTGAGCAGTAATTAATAAAGCATATTTTATGTGGCGATTTCTGCTTTTCAAAAAACTTTCATATTCATTTTTCCAATTGTCTTTTGCAACAATCCTAAGATCTAGGAAGAGCAAATATTCATTTCACCATTCAACATATAAAAATAATGATAACTGAGACTTTAAATTACTTGCCAAAGGTAATTTAACAAGGACATGGCGGAGTCTGTATCTACAGATTCCTAGTTCATTTTTTGCCAAAGTCAAGAAAATTTGCTATTAATTACAGACAAGTAACAGAAAATAGGCTTCCTGGGAGGCGGGTGCAGTGGTAAAGAATCCACCTGCCAATGCAGGAGATGCAAAGGATTTGCATTGTTGGATTTCTGAGTGGAGAAGATTGCCTGGAGGAGGAAATAGCAACCCGTTCCAATATTCTTGCCTGGAAAATTCCATGGACAGAGGAGACTGGCAAGCTATAGTCCATGGGGTCAGAAAGAGTGGGACATGACTAAGTACAACAGAAAATATGTTTTGGCTCTGATCAGGCATACGTGTTTTAATAATCAGTTATTTCTTCATGTGAGCTTAGCACTTTTTAAATATTAAGTATAAGATTGCAAACCATCCTATATTATGAGAATTATAGTTCATGATATTTACCAACCTTTCTACAGAAGTTTAAAAATGTTTATTATTTTGTATGAGTTGTTAATTCATCACAAAAGTTTGTAAATAAATACTCATTTTTAAAATAACCAGTTGATTGATTTACGTCTGAATCTCCTCCATTCCCACTTTTCAGCCCAAGTCTTGTACAATGTCAGAGTCCCTTCACTCTTTAGTAGGGACTAAACTTCCCTGGTGGCTCAGACAGTTAAGCGTCTGTCTACAATGTGGGAGACCTGGGTTCGATCCCTGAGTCTGGAAGGTGCCTGGAGAAGGAAATGGCAATCCAATCCAGTACTATTGCCTGGAAAACCCCATGGACAGAGGAGCCTGGCAGGCTACAGTCCATGGGGTCGCAAAGAGTCGGACACGACTGGGCATTCTTCACCGTAATGAATGAGTCTTACTAGCATGCATTTCATTTAAGAAAACATTTAAAATAAACTGGCATGGAGTCAGCTCTTTATCGGCTTCCCTGATGGCTCAGCGGGTAAAGAATCCACCTGCAAAGCAGGAGGCACAGGGGTCATAGGTTCAGTCCCTGAATGGGGAAGATGAGAACCTACTTCAGTATCCTCAGCTAAAAAAATCGACACAGTCTGTGGGGTTGCAGAGTTAGATACGACTGAGCAACAAAACACGAATCAACTCCTATAGAAAAAACTGATTTTGATTCAAAGTTTTAGCATCGAGAGGATTCTTGGACATCTATAGCCTAAATGAAATAGACTTAGTTTAAGTTCTACACTTTGAAATTTCAATTTCAATAACATAAGAACCCAAAATTTGACTTAGTTCATTCAACAATTACCTACTTTGTCTCAACCTGTAGCTAAATATCTTTTTTGTTGTTTTTAAAAATCTAAATTTATATTTATTCTAAATGTTTCTGTTTTATTTTTTGCCAATTTTTGTTTCATTATTGCTTAATCTTTTAAAATAAGTATAATTCTTTCATTTATCATTTTATTGATGATAACATACTACACATTTTTATGTTGCTATATAAAACATAATCCAAAATGTGATAATAATTTTGATGTCTGTCTTGTTTAGCATAGATTTTGTTTGTTCTAAACCATAAACCCTTGGCCAAATTTTGCTTTCTCATGGTCCCATTTCTTGTTTTTTCTTCACTGTTTTGAGGCAGTTTAGCATCCTTTCAGCTCACCAGAAGCTGTAGTCTAGGGCCAGGGCATATAACATCACTTTGGGGTTCTTGATATTATGGATAATATAGCTGTTTTCACAAACTCATTCTCTGAGTAAGAGGGTAACTAAGCTTGGTACTTGATAGTAAAACTATGTGTCTCTTGCATCCTTAGGAGTCCACATGTGCCTTTTTTGGCAAGCAGGGAGAATCTTTGCTTTCAACAGTGAGCCTGGTTCTGGGTCATATCTAACGTGGAAAAATTCAATCCTTGACTCAGTACTGTCTTCTTTCAGACTCAGAGCACAAAGGCTCCATGACTTCAGCCTTCTTCCCTCTTTGAGTTTCTGATTCATGGAGACACCTATCTTATTTCTGAACCTAGAAATATATTTCTGGTTTTCTTTTCACTTTGTGGTGGGAGCAAAGAATATATGACAAAGCAGAAACTTACTGCATTATTTTTACTAAAAAATCCTACCATAGAGTCCCATTTTTTCTTTTAATAAAAAATTAAAAATAGCATTTAATAGGATTATTATTTCCTCATTAGGTGGCCCACATAATAAAAACTATGTTCAAACTGAATATTTCCTGTTTCTTAATTCACTTTGAACCATCATGACAGTTCATAAATAGGAAGACTCTTAAAGTTCTGGATGTGACTATCTTAGAAGATGAAAAAACAAAAGCAAATGCGGAGTAAGTACTGCTTTAAGAAAGCAGATGTAGGTTTGTACTTGTTAGTATCTGCTAATTGCTGAGGTGATTTCTTCCTGTGATTGCTCTGTTTTTAGGAACTAAAAGGAAAGCTCAGTATCCTTTGCTTCTTATGTGACCAACCTAAGGACATGTGTCTTCTGACATGATCCTCTTGATGGAGACAAACCTGGGCTTAGTCCCCCACTTTTGATGTCAGGAGTAGGGAAAGGGAACGATCCAGGTCCCAGGCCAGAACTCTTGTCTGATGCCTAGATACAGCCTGGGACCTGACCTAATGGTTCAGCGGTTTCCAAGCAGGCCACTGAGTTGAGCTGGCAGCAGCGGCCTCCTGTGGCCCAGGAAGGATGTTTAACATCGCATCTGCTAGCTTAGTTCAAGTCCTCATCATTTCTTTTGCAGGAGAGCAAAATTTGCCACCACAAAATGTTTCTCTTTGGCATGAGGCTTTTTTAAGAAACAGAAGAATCAGGAAGAAACTTTGATATCCCCCCTAACTGCCTAAAAGAATTTAGATAGAGGGCATGTTCCTGGAATAGAGTATACCAGAGGGACTGGCAAAGAATATGGGCTGGAAGCGGTGAGAGAAACTCATCAGGGCTTGGAGATCAGAGTCCTCTCTGTGTCCTGTGGTCTCTTCAGGGCCCAGCAAACATTTGTTTATCAAACATCTGCTTTTCCATCTTCATGTACATTGCCTCCCTCCTCCTTTATGGTCTCAAATCACTACCCCCAACATCTTCTTTTGTCTTTAGCTGAAGATGGTTTCTAAGGTGAAGGTTTTGGCCATTTTGGAGAATTCTTGTTTTCCTGGGTCTCTCCCATCTACACAATTGATTACATTTCAGTTTGATTTTCTTTTGTTCATCTGTCTCACATCAATTTAATTCTTAGACCAGCCTGAAAAACCTAGAAGGGTAGGTAAGAATTTCTTCCTCTCCAACATTTTCTGGAATATTTAAACAACTTTCTAAATTATTCTTCGTGCCTCCAACCTCACCTTAATTTTTCTTATCTCTGTTTAAATGTTTTAAGCTTTCAGGCTGCTTGATATTCTCACTTTTGTCAGTTTCTGTTTTAAATCTGTCACCTCCAACTCACTGAGTTTTCCCCATCCGATCTTTTCTGTTTCTCCTTTGCTCTCAGCTTCTTAAGAAAAATTTCTATTTAATGTCATAGGTATTAATTATACTTAGTGATCTTAAACTGGATGCTACAAACTATGTTAAGGAGTTTATTTAAAAATTTTTTAGTATAAAAATTTACATTATTTAATAGCACTCACTACCAAATCAGTCATCAACAGCCCACAAGCCAAATCTGGCCTGCCACATGTTTTTGTATGATTTCTGAGCAAAGAAGGCTATTTACAGTTTAAAATGGTTGACAAAACTCAACAGAAGAATACTATTTCATGACACATGAAGATTATGTGAAATGCAAATTTTGGTGTTTTTAAATAAAGTTGCCTTAGAACACAGCCATGCTTATTTGTTGACGTATTATCTATGGTTGCTTTTCCGCTAACATAGTGGAGTTGAATCACTGTAACACAGACCATATGGTCCACAAAGCATAAAATATTTATTACCTAGGCCTTTACAGGAAAAGTTGGCTAACCAGTGGAATAGATTATAAATTAGAAAACTAGAAGAATGGAATAATCTGCTGAAGTCTACATGATGGTTCCCAGATTTCTCTGACTCTAGAGTTCATGCTTTGATCCACTCTTCAAAATATCTGTGTGATAATTTGTCCATTCCAAGACAAGATTCAGAACGTGTGCCTTGCAGCTCTGTTACAAGAAGGAGATTTCCCCCAATCAAATTGTGTGTCATTCCTTTGTATAAGACCTGTCCTCATTCCTCGTCACTTAAAGATTAAGGTCTAAACACTTTTGTAAAGTATTCAAGGTTATTCCCAATATTTCTAGTGATGTTTTTCTTCATTTTCTGGACTCACAGATGCTTGCCATCTTCACTTTTGCAGTTCATAGGTGTGCCCTGCTACATACCTATGCCTGCATTTTTAAAAATCTATGATGCTTAGTGCTGGTGTATGGGGATGATCTGGAGGGATGATGTGGGATGGGAGGTGGGAGGGGGGTTCATGTTTGGGAGTTCGTGTACACCCGTGGCAGACTCATGTCAATGTATGTCAAAACCAACAGAGTACTGTAAAGTAAAATACAGTAAAATGGAAGCTCTAAAAAAAAAACCAAACAAATAGAGATTGAATCCAAAAATAAATAAATAAAATCTATGATTCACTTTAAGTCTGAGTATAACACTTTCCATTGCTTATCCATTGGCAAATTTTCACTAAATTTTTCATCATTGTTTCTTCTAAGGTGCCTTCCCAATGTTTCCTAAGAAGGCTGGGTAGTCTCTTACATAATTCTTTTATAGCACTTATCATATATTTGTAATGTTTTCTTTTTCTTTTCCACTATTGTATACCATCTTTGAGAGTGGGCATTTTATTTATTTCCCTGCCACCTAGGATGTGGCGTAGAGAATGTAGACGATATATAAAGTAAAAACTCAGACATTATTTTTATTTATCACGGCAGAATTTGTATGCCCCATGTATGTTCTGTAGTCATGTCTCTAGGACTTTACAAACACAGGAGACAGCAGTGTGTAAACAGGATTTCCCAACTTTCTAAGAAGTTGTTTTCATGTATTATTTTATCTCCTGAGAAAATACTCCTTGTTTCTAATGTGCCCATGATATGCTGAAGGTTTTCAAATAGTTAAAAATTAATCAGATGTCAGAGCCTAAGGGTTATGAAACTCTTGAACTGGCCAAATGACTTGTTTGTGCTGAATTTATTCTTTGCTATGTTCCTCAGCTTTCTCTGAGAGTGCCAGACTCAGAACAACTGTAGAGAAATATCAAAGGGGTGCCCTAGGGCCAATTGCTTTGTCATTGCTTATTTCATGAAGACAAAGATCTAACAGACAATAAATGACTGCATCAGATATACCCTTTTATTCTCAACTTGTCAGCTATGGGAGCAGATCCTACAAATGTTTCGTAAACTTTCAAGAAAACTTCCCCTTAGAAAAATAAAGATGGGAAACATACATCATTAGCTGATAAATAATGGTAATTTTAGAGCTCAAAAGTAATCTTAGTCATCCATTTTAACTCTCTCTTTTCTAAAAGAGGAAGCTGAAACCCAAATATCACTAATATCCCAGAAATATTTGTACAAAAAAAACCCAGTTCCTGTAGTCCCAAACTATTACTGCTTTCAAAACTGGGATGGTGTAATTAAGTATTTGAAAATGGAATAGAAGGTGAGAGACAATAAACCATCATTAATTAATTTTTACTCTTTAGATATCAATGCAGGTTTCCTCTTTCACTTAGGGTGTAGAAAACTGCAATTCAATATTATCCCTCAACATCTAAAGTGAGAAGAAAAAGCCAAATAATGCGTGAGACATAATTTTTCTTGAGTTTATCAGAAAGATGAGCTTGCAAGGCAATCAAATGAACTAAATTCCAAAGATGAGCCCCTCTGCGACACCAGAGGGGACACTGCCACTCTTTTCCCTTTAGTAGGGCACGGCAGAAAGAAGGAGCACCATTAAAGCCAGAGGGAAGAAAGCAACTACCGTTTTCCTGATCCTTACAGGCAGTGTGTGTGCATTTGTGCTCAGTCGTGTCTAACTCTTTGTGACCCCATGGACTGTAGCCTGCCAGGCTTCCCTGTCCATGGGATTCTTCAGGCAAGAGCACTGGAGTGGGTTGCCATTTCCTACTCCAGGGAATCTTCCCAACCCAGGGATCGAACCCACAGCTCTTGCAATTCCTACACTGGCAGGTGGATTCTTTCCCACTAGCATTTTCCAGTAAGTCCCTTCCATACATAGAAGATGGCTACATTCCTTGAGATATTTTATTTTCTTTTATTAACAATTGGCTGTTCCTACTATCTCCCCTTTGTTGCAAAACTCCTATATATCCTAGCTCCCCACTTGCCTCCTTGGAACAGTTTTCTCAGGGTTACTTGAGATGCTGCCTCTGGAGCTTGAAATTCGCAGTATGTCCCCTGAACAAAACTTAACTTTCAACTTTCAGGTTGTATGTACTTTTTTTAAGTTGACATGCTAAAACAATAATATTTTGAATGTAATTGGTTAAGTAATCTATGCTATTAAAATTTATTTCACCTTTTCAGAAAATATATGTCTAGCAGAAAATTTAATATTACAAATGTGATTATTGGCTAGTGTTAGTCTAAACACTCCAATTAAAAGACAGATTTTCAGATTGGGGAAAAAAAGCAGATCCAACTGTATGCTGTTACAAGAAACCCATTTACCTATAAAGATGTAAGTAGGTTAAAGTATAAAAATGAAACAAGTATACTATGAAAATATTTAAAGAAAACTAAAATGTCTATATTAATATCAGACAAAATAGACTTCAACACAAGCCATTTGATCAAGGATAAAGGGGACATTGCATACAGATAAGAACGTCAACCCATTTTCCAGGCAAGGGTACTGGAGCGGGTTGCCATTTCCTTCTCCAACAGAAAGACATAGCAATCCTAAAAGTATTTATTTACACCTAACAACATAACAACAGAGCTTGAAAGTAGATAAAGCATAAATTAAAAGAAGTGAAAGGTGAAATAAACAGATCCACACTCTGTCACTCATTGTTAGAACAAGTTGAAAGCAAATCATTAAGGATAGAAGACTTGAACAACCAACTGACCTACGTTGACATTTATTAAAACATCACTCAACCAGTGCTCACAGAATGCATAACACGATAGGCCATTCGATTGAATTTGCACAATTGAATTTGCATACGTGAAGAGGAACTAAAGAACATCTTGATGAGAGTGAAAGAAGAGAGTGAAAAAGCTGGCTTAAAACCTGACATTCAAAAAACTAAGATCATGGCATCTGGTCCCATCACTTCATGGCAAATAGATGGGGAAAATGTGGAAACAGTGACAGATTTTATTTTCTTGGGCTCCAAAATCACCGCAGACAGTGACTACAGCCACAAAATCAAAAGACGCTTGCTCCTTGGAAGAAAAGCTACTACATCCAAACTTAGGCAAACCTAGACAAAAAGCAGAGACATCATTTTGCTGACAAAAGTCCATATAGTCAAAGCTATGGTTTTTCCAATAGTCATAAAAGGACATGAGAGTTGGACTATAAAGAAGGCTAAGCACTGAAGAACTGATGCTTTCTAACTGTGGTGCTGGAGAAGACTCTTGAGAATCCCTTGGATAGCAAGGTGGTCAAACCAGTCAGTCCTAAAGGAAATCAACTCTGAATATTCACTGGAAGGACTGATTCTGAAGCTAAAGTTCCAATTTTGGCCACTTGATGCAAAGAGCTGACTCACTGAAAAAGACCTCAATGCTGGGAAAAGACCCTGATGCTGAAGGCAGTAGGAAAAGGGGAAACAGAGGATGAGATAGTTGGATGGCATCAGTGACTCGGTGGACATGATTTTGAGCAAACTCCAGGAGATAGTGAAGGACAGGGAAGCTGCCATGCTATAGTTCATGGGGTCTCAAAGAGTCAAACACGACTTAGTTACTGAACAGCAACAACGGTCTCTCATTTACTTAGATCAACAAAAAGGTCTCTGCAAAATTGCCCAGTTTTTGGATAGTCAACAACACACCTTCCTGCCCACATATCAAAGAATAAAATCACAAAAGAAAATAGAAGATACTTTGAATAGAACTTACTTCATGTGCTAAAATATCAACAAGATATTTCAGAAATCTTTCACTGTTTACTTACTTAAATTTCTTTGTGAACTATTAACTAAAAGCTGACTTCTCCAACTTTGTCTAATCCAGAGTAGCCGAGCTCATGTTAATGAGTGTTGGGTCAGCAAAAGTCACTACGGCTTTATTTTTCTCTGTGTCTTAGCCCTTTTTCCCCCGGCTCTCTTTCCTGTTACTTGCTTAACTAAATTGAACTAATATTTATTGATCACCAATTAAGCATAAGGGTTATACTAGATGTTCCTTTGATGTTATGAAGATACGTCCCTGTCCTTCACTATCTCCTCGAGTTTGCTCAAACTCATGTCCACTGAGTCACTGATGCCATCCAACTGTCTCATCTTCAGTTTCCCCTTTTCCTACTGCCCTCAGCATCAGGGTCTTTTCCCAGCATCAAGGTCTTTTTCAATGAGTCAGCTCTTTGCATGAAATCAGAGGGTTTCTGATTTCAAGGAGTTATATTAGAGGCATTATGTACCTAGATCTGCTACCTGGCTCTATTAGCTCCTAATTCACTATTTCTGAAGCTTAAGATAGTATTTCACCAGGCAAGTCCATTCTTTGATTTAGTGAGGTTATAGATTTGTTCATTATATCTTTAAACCTTGAAGGTCTTGGGTCTGTGCCATTCCTGATTTTTAGAACTCAGTACTGTTCCTGGCATTCTGCCAAGGGAAACTTTAATTAATTTTTGACAGACATGTTAAAAATAGGTCCTGTAGGTTGATTCTGCATTCTTGCTTCTTGGTGTTTCTCTTTCTTTTTACCCCAATGTAAATATCACTATGCCCTTTTCCCTAACTGTAGCCAGAAAGATCACTTTCAGATGGCAATTAAAAGGTTGCAGTCACTGGAAAATTTGCACTGAGGAACAATGAACAAAAAGAACTTTGCTGAGACATTACACTGCTTAAGTGATAAACTCTACCACTTATAGATAACAGTTGATGATGGACAGAGAGGCCTGGTGTGCTGCAGTCCATGGGGTTGTAAACAGTCAGACACGACAGAGCGGCTGAACTGACAACAGTTTTCATCTATACCTCAGCTTATGGGGCTTCTCCGGTGGCTCTGCAGTAAAGAATCCACCTGTCAATGCAGGAGACTCAGGCTCCATCCCTGGGTTGAGACGATCCCTTAGAGGAGGAAATGGCAAACCACTCCAGTATTCTTACCTGGGAAGTCCCATGGACAGAGGAGATTGGCGGGCTACAGTCCACAACACAACTTAGCGACTAAACAACAACCTCACCTTATACAGTAGAATTGAATTTTACTTTGGGATTAGGTTTTAAAATCAGAGAGTAAAGTAAAACTCATATATAGATGAAACCACTCCTAAAAAATTTTTTAATATCAGCATGACCTCTTAAGGCAAGCATTACTAAAGATTAAAATGTCAGTGACATTTTATTTTCTCAGTTTTTTTCTTGGGCATTGGAAACATAGGCTATTTTCAGGGTGAGGTGGGGAAAAGCAACTGATAAATGATGTCTTTTATTCTCTCTCAGCTAAAAATGTGTAATTGGAATTTGAGCCAGCTAAACACAAGTATAAATTCTTTACTTCAAAAAGCAAGTTGCTTAACATGAGACTATATGTTCTAGCGGAAAAAAAAACCTTAATTATGATCATACAANAAGGTTACAATATAATGTGATCAACTTCTGTGAGAAACTATATTCAAAGTGAAGCAGAACTTTGAACCTTGTCACTTGATTTGAAGGCAGTTGATCTTGCCGTTCTGGACTGACTCTGAGAACTACAAGAGAATACACCCAACAAAGAAACACAGAGGATCATATTACATATGATGCTTACTTGTTAACACAGTGATTGATCTGGATGGCTTGGTAACCACATTTCCATTTACCACTACCAGAGTGATTATATAATATAGGCCATGATAATTGGCCTTAAAGATAATGGGAGGAGGCAAAGTACTGTTGAATTCCTCAAATTCGAAGAAGTAATTTTTTGATTCACCAGTTATTTTCACAACATACACAGATGATGGACTTATGACGTCTGAAGCTTCTAAAGAGACAGCGATGCTATTATCATCTCGGACAGTTACGTGGAATGTGGTAGCATCCTGTTTAAGAAAACAGAGAAGAAGAAAGTGGAGGTCAAGTTTCAGATTATTGTCATTAAAATTATACTGAGATAATTTCCCCAAAACTAATGTTGTGACAAGCATTGCTTCCTGAAACAAGGTTACACAGGTATTTTTAGTATATGTGGAAAATAAAAAAGAGGAATATTAGTCCTATTGTGGCTATTGATCTTCTCAGGCTTTTTTACTTTTAGCGTTCTTCCGGATTGAAAAGCTACTTCCAATTCACGGATTGTGCCATGTAGTAAACACAAAAGAAAGACATCATGGAACTGTGTAAAAATAAGTGAATGAAAATCATCTTGGCACTCAACTTTCAGAGAAGTCGTTGTTTTCATTTTTGTTGAAAAAGCTATATGGTTTGAAGCAGCACTGTTTTACTTGGGAGGGAGTAGTCCTGCTGTAGTACTAGGAAAATTCTAGAAGAATGTTTCAACACAGTTATTTTCTCCTTGACATCTCACCTGCCAGTTCTGACAACTTTAAAAAAAAAAAAATCAGGGCTGAGAAACCTTAAAATCCTTCTCTTTAAATTTTAACCAGTCCTCATTAAAAGAAACCATGATGCTCTTTGAAGAAAGGACTGGACTGAAAAGCCATGGGCATAGATGGAAAAGTCCGCAGTCAGTGTACTGAAAACTTTGCTCCAATTCCCCAGGTAATTGTTTATGATCAGTATTTGAAAAATCATCTGTGTAGTTGGTTTAACTATTCCTTCCTGATTCTTTCCCACACTCCATAGGCAGACTGGGACTTCAGTTCTCTGATCTTGACAAGACTCGTGTACTTTGTAACATTTGCTGTTCTGTTTTACTTTTCCTTCT
>SJYX01020042.1:0-11260 GCA_006410675.1 Oreotragus oreotragus
GGATGCCATGATCTTCATTTTCTGAATGTTGAACTTTAAGCCAACTTTTTCACTCTCCACTTTCACTTTGAGAATAATCACTGATAATTTGTCAGCAAGTATAGGTCATCTTGAAATAGAAGTCCAAATAAAATGTGTCATTCACACCAAGAGAGAAGTTTTAGTATAATCATTGGCTGTCATTTTATGATAATGTCTAATTTAGTTCTATTTTATTAGTTCCTATAAATATGGATTTAATTACTAAAGTATTATATACTTTATAAATCATGTGTGTGTGCATGCATGCTCAGTCATATCTGACTCTTTGTGACTCTATGGACTGTAGCCCACCAGGCTCCTCTGTCCATGGAATTACCCTGGCAAGAATACTAGAGTGGGTTGCCATTTCTCCTCCAGGGATGTTCCTGACCCAAGGATTGAACCCACATCTCCTGTATCTCTTGCATTGGCAGGCAGATTCTTTACTGCTGAGCCTTTGGGAAGCCATTTTATAAATATTAGATTCTAATTATTTTGTGTTATTTACAACCAACCAGAAACAAATTTGTAGAAAGTGTCAAATATTTCAGTAACATACAATCTGAAAACTAAAATGTTATGTATTACTCATACTCAAGAATAATTAGTATCAATAGTCATACACTTGAGGCTTTCTCCCAACCTCAATATAATATAACCTTTTTATATTATACATAAAATGATACATATACAATATACGTTTACAATATGTACATTAAAGGAAAATTTGAGGATAGAAGGAAATAATTCTAGTTATAATACACATATAAAATTTTGCTTTAATATCTTAAACTTATTATATTCAAATGTCTGGTTCTTTTTAATAACTTCTCAGTATTCCATTTATTAAAATTCTATAGCATTCCTCCCCAAATTAAAATTTGCATGCTGAGCTGAAATTGTCTCCATCATGTTGTAGAAATGAAATGTACTTATTTATCACTTTTATTCAGTTGCATCTCCTAGGAAGTTTCCAGCAAATTTGCTCAGATATACAGCCCACCAAATATGGTTATACATTAAACAATCAAACTGAATTTCTTGGAGAAAATCTCCTCAAAGTAGAGTTCTCATAGAAAATCTTCATTGCTGTGTGCAGGCTTTCTCTAGTTGCAGGAAGTGGGGGCTACTTTTCCTTGCAGTACACAGGCTTCTCATCGTGGAGGCTTCTCTTGTTGCAGAGCAGAGTGTCTAGGTGTGCAGGCTTCAGTAATTGTGGTACACGGGATCAGCAGTTGTGGCCCGTGGGCTCAGCTGCTCTGCAGCATGTGGGAATCTTCCTTGATCAGGCACTGAACCCTTGTCCCCTGCATTTGTAGGCAGGACTATTATCCACTGAGCCATCAGGAAAATATTGAAATGAGGATTTGCTAGAATAAACCAAAAGACATTTGTTTGTATGTGCAGTTGATTTCAGAATGGTCTTCAAGATTCCTCTGGGACCTGGTTTGATCTGGAGAGGAAATTTTTCCCCGTTTAACCACTATAAAACTTATTTGAAAAAAAAAATCACATTTTCTTTTCAGATTGACGTATTTTGCAGAAATGTCTCAAGTGTTTAGGGGTTTCTTTAAGCTTTTAGGAGTTTGGATTCTTATGTTTCTGCACGGAGAGAAAAATAGGGCTTTAAAGCAGGAGCAGGAGAATGACCAGGTCTGTTTGCAAAAGGTCATTGTGGCTGACATGGGGAGTTGATTTTGGGAAGAGTAGTGGCCTGAATGAGGTTTCATAGATAATGCACAAGGAGGTCAAATCACTCTTTGATTCAAAAGCCTTCATCTCAGAGTAAAACCAAGGCCCTTCAGTGCTCAGTCCATTTCCCCATCTTCTTCCCTCCAGCATCTCCCACCCTGTCCTTGAGGTCTTTGCTAGGGCAGGAGTTTTATTGTTTTGTTCATTGCTATGGGGCCAGTGGGCTTCCCAGGGTGCCAAGTGGTAAAGAATCCTCCTGCAATGCAGGAGACACAGGTTCGATCCCTGGGCTGGGGAGATACCCTGGAGAAGGAAATGACAACCCACTCCAGTATTTTTGCCTCAGAAAACCCATGGACAGAGAAACCGGGCAAGCTACAGTCCATAGGGTCACAAAGAGTTAGATATGGCTTAGTGAGTAAACAACAATCACAGGGCCAAAAGCTTAGCAGAGCTGCACGTAGCTATGCTGATCACACTGGTAACTGAGTAAATGGTTTTTTGGTTTTAATATGAATTGAAAAATTCTTAGCCTGGTCTCCAAGGCCTATCTGGGGCAGTCACAGCTTCATCTTATCATCTTTGCCCAGGGATCTTGCTGTGACCTCACTGAACTTGCTTTGATTTTCTCACTCTTAGAATTCCCTGTAATCTCTGCCTAGAAGAATCTTAATGTCTTCTTTTCTCAGCCAACTCCCTTTCAAATTTCAAGTCTTAGCTCTTGCATGATTTCCCAAGACGCGTTTCTTGCCACCTTTACAGACACTAACAACAAACATCCAGTTTTTTGCCTTCTTATTGTTTATCATAAATAATTTTTGTTTTATTTACAATGCAAGCATTTAAATTGTTTGAGATTTTACTCTTTTGGAATAGTTTAAGAATAGTACTGAGTTCCCATATGCTTTCATCCCAACAATTTTCCCTTATATCTTATATTAAAAGGGCACATTTATTATAGCTAATGAACCAAGATGCATTTGTTACTTTCAATACGTTAATATTAATTAAATCATGTAGTTTATTCAGATGTCCTTAGTTTTTACCTCATGTCCTTTTTCTGTTTCAGAATCTCATCCAGGATACCATATTACATTTACTCATTGTCATGTGAGGTGATGACAGTTTCTCAGACTTTCTTTATTTTTGATGTTTTCAGGTTTCCTGTTCCCAACATATTGCATTATTTTTGTTTGCTTGTTTGTTTTACTTTTTGGTCATACTGCTCAGCATGTGGGATCTTAGTTCCCCAACCAGGCACTGAACCCACACACCCTGCACAGGAATCCCAGAGTCTTAACGCTGGACCACCGGAAGCCCCTACTTTTAAGTATAATTTCTTAATAGTAATTTAATCCTCTTTGTGAAATTAGTATCAGTCTTTCCCAGTACACTGTAATCAAGTTTACACCAATGTCTGACTTACAGCTGTGTCCCAGTGGCTAATACATAGCAGGCACTCAGTATAAATTGCTGAATGAATCCATTTGTTTGTGAAACTGAAACCATTCAACTCAGATTGGGAATTGAACTCACGTGCTGGGACTTGAACCAGGACCAAACCCACAGTCTTCCAATTGAAACCATACACTTGGTTCAGGACCTAATGAACCTGATCTTTCCCAGTATCAGGGTCTTGATGTCAGGTTATTGATGTCTTGTCTCAGACAGAATTCAGTGAGAGACAAACTGGAAGGTAAGAAGTGGATTTATTTAGAGAGGAATACATACTACATACAGAGTGTGGGCCATCGCAGAAGGCGAGTGTGGCCTCAAAGTGTGGCACGGTTAGCTTTTATGAGCTGGGTAATTTCACAGGGGACTTTCCTGGTGGCTCTGTGGTAAAGAATCCACCTGCCAATGCAGGAGACTCTGGCTCAGTTCCTGGGTTGGGGAGATCCCCTGGAGAGAGAAGTCACAACCCACTCCAATATTCTTGCCTGCAAAACTCCATGGACAGAGGAACCTGATGGGCTATAGACCATGGGGTCGCAAAAGTTGAACACAACTTAGTGACTAAACAACAAGAACAAATTTCAGTGGCAACCCACTCCAATATTCTTGCCTGGAAAAGTCCATGGACAGAGAAGCCTGGCAGGCTACAGTCCATGGGGTTACATGACTGAGCATGTGTGCATGAGGGTGGAGGGTGATGGGTTGGTAGCAATAAACTGGTAGAACTTAAAAAAAAAAAAAGAACACATTTTATAGGCTAATGAGTGGGAGGATTATTCCAACTATTTTGGGGAAGGGTTGGAGACTTATTGAAATTGGGCCATCANGTTACATGACTGAGCATGTGTGCATGAGGGTGGAGGGTGATGGGTTGGTAGCAATAAACTGGTAGAACTTAAAAAAAAAAAAAGAACACATTTTATAGGCTAATGAGTGGGAGGATTATTCCAACTATTTTGGGGAAGGGTTGGAGACTTATTGAAATTGGGCCACCACCCACTTTTTGGTCTTTGATGGTTGGCCTGGGAACTGTCATGGTGCCTCTGGATGTCATTTAGCTTGCTGATGTGCTATACTGAGTATATACTGAGGATCAAACCAGTCTATCTTAAAGGAAATCAACCCTGAATATTCATTGGAAGGAATGATGCTAAAGCTCCAATCCTTTGGCCACCAGATGCAAAGAGCCAACACACTGGAAAGACCCTGATACTGGGAAAGACTGAAGGCAAAAGGAGAAGGAGGTGACAGAGAATGAGGCGGTTAGGCGGCATCACCAACTCGTTTCAGTTCAGTTCAGTCGCTCCATCATGTCCAACTCTTTGCAACCCCATGGACTGCAGCACGCCAGGCTTCCCTGTCCATCACCAACTTCTGGAGCTTGCTCAAACTCATGTCCATCAAGCTGGTGATGCCATCCAACCATCTCATCCTCTGTTGTCCCCTTCTCCTCCTGTCTTCAATCTTTCCCAGCATCAGGGTCTTTTCAAATGAGTCAGTTCTTTGCATCAGGTGGCCAGAGTATTAGAGTCTCAGCTTCAGCATTAGTCCTTCGAATGAATATTCAGGACCGATTTCCTTTAGGATGGACTGGTTTGATCTCCTTGCAGTCCAATGGTCTTTCAAGAGTCTTCTCCAACACCACAGTTCAAAAGCATCAATTCTTTGGTGCTCAGTTTTCTTTATGATCCAACTCTCACATCCATATATGACTACTGGAAAAACCATAGCTTTGACTAGATGAATCTTTGTTGGCAAAGTAATGTCTCTGCTTCTTAATATGCTGTCTAGGTTTGTCACAGCTTTTCTTCCAAGGGGCAAGTGTCTTTTAATTTCATGGCTGCAGTGACCATCTACAGTGATTTTGGAGCCCAAGAAAGAAAGTCTGTCACTGTTTCCATTTTTTCCCCATCTATTTGCCATGAAGTGATGGGACTCAGTGGACATGAATTTGAGCAAACTCCAGGAGATAGTGAAGGACAGAGGAGACAGGCATGTTGCAATCCATGGGGTCACAAAGAGTTGGACAGGACTTAGAGACTGAATAACAACAAAATTATTTTACTTGACCGTACGTCTTTTATTTATTTATTGTCATGCAGCATGCAGTACTTTAGTTCTCTGACCAGGTATCAAACCCACACCCCCTGCAGTAGAAGCAAGGGGTCCTAAACACTGGATCACCAGGGATGTCCCTACAATATGTCTTTTATTTTTCTCAACTTGTTTAGCTTTCATTTTCACCTGTGTATGGCCTCAGTACTGCTAATCCTTACTGAACATTGTAGAGCATATACGAGGAGCTGAAACTACAGTAATGTATTAAGAAAGAAAACCTCCTTTTGAGAGACTTACAGTCTCCTCGAGAAGACTAGACAGGTACATAAAACCAAACATCAATAAATAAAACATTGTATAACCTGGAAAATGAATGCTATAAATCTGAAGTTTTTATTAGGTCTCTGGGAGCAGAAAACTGAATGGGACTCCAGAGAGCAGGCTTTGAAAAAAAATCCAGAGACAAGGCTCAACCTTCAGGGTTCTAAGAGCATTCTGTTCTGGTAATGGATATTCAGTTGTCTGCCCTAGAGCCTGAAAATCTCTATAGCACCTCTCCTAAACAAAAGCCATATGTCAGTGGTATATGGTAGAAGAAATATGAGCTTTGGAATAAAAATCCCAATTCTGTTTATTTATTATAAACTGTGTGCTCAAGAAAAAAGTTTGTAAAGATTCTCACACTTAATCAAAATTATCCAAAACATGGAAATAAGGCAAAAAGAAGGCTGTGTATCTTTCCAATATCACACTTCAGGTCTGTCTTACAGGCCTGCCCAAGGATGATTTAATTCTCTAGAGAAATGATCACTTTTGGGAGACTCTGGGAAATTACATGTTAACTTGTAGATTTTTGTCTGACAGACGAATGATTCCTCTCCAGCAAAAATTCTATCTCCAAATGGATAGTCTTATTGCCCTGTAGGACATTAACTAGTTTTGTCTTTCACCTTGCAAATTTATTTAGCGTGTCTTTCCTGGTTGATGTTGTTCGGTCACCAAGTCGTGTCTGACACTTTGCAACCTCATGGATTGCAGCACACCAAGCTTCCTTATCCTTTATCGTCTCCCAGAATTTGTCCAAGTTCATGTCCACCGAATCGATAATGCCATCCAACCATTTTATCCTCTGTCGCTTACTTCTCCTCCTGCCCTCAATGTCTCCTAGCATCAGGGTTATTTTTTTTCCAATGAGTTAGCCCTTTGCATCAGGTGGTCAAAGTATTGGAGCTTCAGTACCAGTCATTCCGATGAGTATTTAGGGTTGATTTCCTTTAGGATTGACTGGTTTGATCTCCTTAAAGTCCAAAGGACTCTCAAGACTCTTCTCCAGCACCACAGCTCAAAAGCACCAATTCTTCTGCACTCTGCCTTCTATATGGTCCAGCTGTCACATCTATCCATGACTACTTGGAAAGACCATGCCTTGACTATACGAACATTTGTTGGCAAAGTATGTCTTTGCTTTTTAACACACTGTCTAGGTTTGTCATAGCTTTCCTGTCAAGAAGCAATTGTCTTTCCTGGGTGACCTTATAAATCTCCACTCTTCAAATGGTCTTTGGAACAGCTTTACTCTCTGCCAGTTCCCTTTGTTGTTCAGTTGCTCAGTCATGTCCAACATTTTGTGACCCTATGGACTGTAGCCCGCCAGGCTCCTCTGTCCATGGGATTCTCCAGGCAAGAATCCTGGAGTGGGTTGCTATTTCCTTCTCCAGGAATCTTCCTGACCCACCAGTTCCCTTACTGGTAAGTTAAACAAATCTGTCTCTCACACACATATCTGGGAGCCATATTTTAACTTTGGGCAAGTAGCTAATAAATATTTTCCTTACTCATTGATTTCCTCTTTGTAGTCATGTGGGAAAAGACATTTTCTTTGACAAAAGAGATTTGCTCATTTTCCACAGCTTATGGGGTTTATTTTTTCTACTCATACCTTGCAATAAATTTTAATATTGAACATATGAATTTTATTTTATTTACTTACTTGTTTGGCTACACCAGGTCTTAGCTGAGGTACATGTTATCTTTGAACTTTGACGTATGCAAGATCTTTAGTTGTAGCATGCAGGATCTAGTTCCCTGACCAGGGATCAGACCCAGGGCCCCTACAATGGGAGTGTGGAAT
The DNA here is from genome assembly GCA_006410675.1 of Oreotragus oreotragus. Classification (NCBI taxonomy): domain Eukaryota; kingdom Metazoa; phylum Chordata; class Mammalia; order Artiodactyla; family Bovidae; genus Oreotragus; species Oreotragus oreotragus. Next base: position 7,358 of record SJYX01020042.1, read on the forward strand.
CCTAGCTACTGGGTCACCAGGGAAATCCCAAACAAAGGAGTTTTAAATGTTCATGAAACATACCAGTAGAGAAGTCAAGAAAGTTCTAAGCTTAGAGTTCAGCAAAGAGGCCTGGGCTGACAATATAAATTTGGGAGTTATTTGCATCATCAAGAAGATATTTAAAGTCATGAGGATAAACAGGGATGAAGGAGTGGGGAAAAGAATGAGAGAAGAAATAAAGGCCAACACAGAAGAGTTGATGTGATACAGTATCGAATTGGAAATCCAGTATTTAGAGACTCCAGTATTTAGAGACAGAGGATGAAGAGGTAGCAAAGGAGACTGGAGAGGGAACAGAGATATCAGAGAACAAAACAGTACAGTGTCAGAGAAACCAGAGGGCTGGGTCAAATGCTGCTGCGGAGAGGCTGTGTCAGATAAGGAGGCAGTTCAGTTGCTCCGTCGTGTCCGACTCTGCAACCTCATGGACTGCAGCATGCCAGGTTTCCCTGTCCATCACCAACTTCCAGAGTTTGCTCGAATTCATGTCCATCAAGCTGGTGATGCCATCCAACCATCTCACCCTCTGTTGTTCACTTCTCTTCCTGTCTTCAATCTTTCCCAGCATCAGGGTCTTTGCTAAAGAGTCAGTTCTTTGCATCAGGTGGCCAAAGGATTGGAATTTCAACTTCAGCATCAGTCCTTCCAATGAACGTTCAGGACTAGTTTCCTTTAGGATTGACTAGTTGCATCTCCTTGCAGATAAGAAGTAGAATGCATATACTAGATATGGCAAAATGGGAGACAGCCATGACTTTAAAGACGTCACAGTGTGGAGAGATGAAGACAGAAGTCTGGCTGGATTTGAATGGGTTGAACAAAAGTTAAAGACACAAAGGCAGGGACTTCCTGGCAGTCCAGTGGTTAGGGCTTTATGCTTCCTTTGCAGGGGACACAGGTTTGATATCTGGATTGGGAACTAAGATCCTGTATGCTGTGTGGCACAGCCAAAAAAAAAAAAAAAGGAAGGCTGCTTGAGACTTCTGGAAATGATTTAGACTCTACAAACCTTAATTACATCCCTAGCAAAATCCTGATGATTTCACCAATGTGAAATCCAACAAAAATGGATGCCTGCTACACACCCCACTGTGCTATGCTATAGAATTATTGAGAGCAATGTTTGAGGAAGCATCAACTCAGGTGGAATGTGGGTTCTAGGTCCTGACCACCTGCGCTCCAATCCCAGCCCTTTCACTAACTAGCTCAAGGACCTTGGGCAATTACCACAACTCTGAATCTCAGTTTCCTTGTCTATAAATGGGCGTGGAATGTAGCATCTACTTCGTTAGACTGTTGTAATGATAAAAAGTATTTAGAATAAGGCTGCACATGGTAAGTACTGAATAAATGTTTGTTGTTGTTTAGTTGCTAAGTTGTGTCTGACTCTTTTGCGACCCCATGGACTATAGCCCGTCAGGCTTCTCTGTCTATGGGATTTCTCAGGCAAGAATAGTGGAGGGGGTTGCCACCATTATTATTACGTTTTCCAATAGTTAAATAAGATTTATAAATACAAGGTATTAAATGTCATGATCAAAGCAGGCATTGGGGTTGTGAGAGCTCAGAGGTTGCTTGGCCTAGTAAGGGCCCAAGAAAGATCCCCATTGCCGTGATTCTTGATCTCTGTCTAGACTATATATATATATATATATTTTTTTTTTTTTTCCCTCATGATGATCCTATGAGGATATACTGCAAAGATATCAAGGCTTAAAAAGAATCAGAGAAAAGATACTGCAGTTTATTATGGAATCCAGAAATCTTTCTTAAATAATTTTTCTTATATTTAAAAAAACTGTAAAGGCCTGGAAGTTTGTAGCTTTGAGATCATATTAATATATATCTTGAGCAAAGACTGTATCTTTTCTTCAATACTTGATGAAATTTCTTAACGTGCACTTAACTGCCATGAGGGAGAGAGACAGAGATAAAGACTTTGCTATGGCCTTGTTGCAGTTTTCTGGCTACTTTCCCCAGTGGTTGTGTGTTGTTACTATAGAGTCCTGCCTTAACAAGAAAGGAATGATAGTAAACCAGTCTAATCAAGTTCCTCCTTGCTTAAAACCTGTCAGTGCTTCTTCACAGTAAAGCCTTCAACAAGTCCTGGCTTAAGATAATTTCTACTAATTTTTTTCACTCTTAAATGTCCCCTTATGAAAAGTTTTCCATGTAGTCTCTTCTTTTGAAACATGGTCCCACTGAGTTTTAAGAATTCTGTGATCTTAAGTGTCACACAGAACGTAGTTTACGGGCCAGCAACCCTGTTATCACCTGAGAGCTTGTTAAAAATCCAGAATCTGAAGCCCAACCCAGACCTACTGAATCAGAAATTGCATTTTGACAAGCTGTCTCTGCACATTAAAATTTAAGAGGTGCTGGTACAAAAGAGGTAAAAGGAACTTAGGAGAACTTCAGGAGAATTTTTCTGTGCAAAAACTCCAAGGTATTTTGCACAGAAGCAGAGCAAGTTAAAACTAAATCTACCATGGAAACGTTTTCCAAAAGCAGATATTTTTCAAAATCAATTTGTAAGTTCAAAGCATAATTTGTGACATTTGGTATACTCTTACTAGTGACTTGCTACAGAGTTTAAGCTCCTTTTTAAGTATTCAACTTTTTCAGAGAGCTGGCTTTTCATATTGATAAGTAGGAATGGAAGGGAAACATTATTTCAGACTTTGTCATGGGACAAAGTCATCTACAAGAACATGAGTCAAATAGAAGTCAAATGGCTTCTCTTGCCATATCTTCTTTCTTTCCTCCCAGAATCAATGGTAGCCACTTAAAAACATCTTTTTCTATTCCTAAAAAAAGGCAATGGCACCCCACCCCAGTACTCTTGCCTGGAAAATCCAATGGACGGAGTAGCCTGGTGGGCTGCAGTCCATGGGGTCGCTAACAGTCGGACAGACTGAGCGACTTCACTTTCACTTTTCTCTTTCATGCATTGGAGAAGGAAATGGCAACCCACTCCAGTATTCTTGCCTGGAGAATCCCAGGGATGGGAGAGCCTGGTGGGCTGCCGTCGATGGGGTCACACAGAGTCGGACACGACTGAAGTGACTTAGCAGCAGCAGCAGACAACTTAACATTTTCTAGGAGGATTTGTTNATGGGGTCACACAGAGTTGGACACGACTGAAGTGACTTAGCAGCAGCAGCAGACAACTTAACATTTTCTAGGAGGATTTGTTCTTGTACTATTCTACACAATCAAGAGTTTGATAATTTACCTTTCTACATCTTCAGTTCAGTTCAGTTGCTCAGTCATGTCCGACTCTTTGCGACCCCATGGACAGGAGCACACCAGGCTTTCCTGTCCATCACCAACTCCCAGAGCCTACTCAAACTCATGTGCATCAAGTCAGTGATGCCATCCAACCATCTCATCCTCTGTTGTCCCCTTCTCCTCCTGCCTTCAATCTTTCCCAGCACCAGGGTCTTTGCTAATGAGTTAGTTCTTCATATCAGGTGGTCCAAGTATTGGAGTTTCAGCTTCAGCATCAGTCCTTCCAATGAATATTGGAACTAATTTCCTTTAGGATGGACTGGTTGTATCTCCTTGCAGTCCAAGGGATTCTTAAGAGTCTTCTCCAACACCACAGTTCAAAAGCATCAATTCTTCAGTGCTCAGCATTCTTTATGGTCCAAGTCTCACTTCCCTACATGACTACTGGAAAAACCGTAGCTTTGACTAGATGGACCTACAGACCTTTGTCGGCAAAGTAATGGCTCTGTTTTTGAATATGCTATCTAGGTTGATCATAACTTTCCTTCCAAGGAGTAAGCATCTTTTAATTTCATGGTTGCAGTCACCATCTGCAGTGATTTTGGAGCCCCAAAAGATAAAATCTGACAC
>SJYX01020044.1:26058-92230 GCA_006410675.1 Oreotragus oreotragus
GGAGATCCAACCAGTCCATTCTGAAGGAGATCAACCCTGGGATTTCTTTGGAAGGAATGATGCTAAAGCTGAAACTCCAGTACTTTGGCCACCTCATGCAAAGAGTTGACTCATTGGAAAAGACTCTGATGCTGGGAGGGATTGGGGGCAGGAGGAGAAGGGGACGACCGAGGATGAGATGGCTGGATGGCATCACGGACTCGATGGACGTGAGTCTGAGTGAACTCCGGGAGATGGTGATGGACAGGGAGGCCTGGCGTGCTGCGATTCATGGGGTCGCAAAGAGTCGGACACGACTGAGCGACTGAACTGAACTGAACTATCTTTGACAAAGGAGGCAAGAATATACAATGGAGAAAAGATAATCTCTTTAAAAAGTGGTGCTGGAAAAACTGGTCAACTACTTGTAAAAGAATGAAACTAGAACACTTTCTAACACCATACACAAAAATAAACTCAAAATGGATTAAAGATCTAAACTTAAGTCCAGAAACTATAAAACTCCTAGAGGAGAACATAGGCAAAGCACTCTCCGACACAAATCACAGCAGGATCGTCTATGACCTACCCCCCAGAATACTGGAAATAAAAGCAAAAATAAACAAATGGGACCTAATTAAAATTAAAAGCTTCTGTACAACAAAGGAAACTCTAAGCAAGGTGAAAAGACAGCCTTCAGAATGAGAGAAAATAATAGCAAATGAAGCAACAACAAAGAACTAATCTCAAAAATATACAAGGAACTCCTGCAGCTCAATTCCAGAAAAATAAACGACCCAATCAAAAAATGGGCCAAAGAACTAAACACACATTTCTCCAAAGAAGACACAAAGATGGCTAACAAACACATGAAAAGATGCTCAACATCACTCATTGATTTTTTTTTTACTGGTAAGTTTTGCCTTTTCAAAAATGCCACACTGTTGGAACCATACAGGGTGGAATTAAACTGCTTCTTTACTGGGCAACATGTGTTTAAAATTCTCCATGTCTTTTTGTACCTTGATAGCTCATTTCATTGGTTGTTTTTTTTTTTTAAGATTTTATTTTTGATGTGAACCATTTTTTAAAGTCTTTATTGATTTTGTTACAATATTGCTTCTGTTTTATACTTTGGTTTTTTGGTCATGAGGCATGTGGTATCTTTTCTCCCCAACTAGAGATCAAACCCACACTCCCTGCCTTGGAAGGTGAAATTTCAACCAGTGGACCACCCTGATAGCTCATTTCTTATTATCTGAGAATAATATTCCATTGTCTGGATGTACCACAGTTTGTTTATACATGCATCTATTAAAGGATATCTACCAAGTTTTAGCAATTATGAATGAAGCTTCTATAAACTTTTGTGAGCAGGTTTTTGTGTAACATGTGTTTTCAGTTGATTTGAATATATACCAAGGACCATGACTGCTGTATCATACAGTAATAATGCAATTAAAAAAAAAAAAAAACCTGTTAAACTGTCTGTCTTCTAAATAGTTGTATCATTTTGCAGTCCCATCAGCAACGAATTAGAGTTCCTGTTCCTCCATTGCCTTGTCAACAAACTGGTGTTGTCAGTGGTTTGGATTTTAATCATTCTAAAAGGTGTGTAATAGGAATTAACTGTTTTAATTTAGAATATTCTAATGACAAATGATGCTCAGCATATTTTCATAGGCTTATTTACCAACTACATATCATCTTCAGAGAGCAGTCTGTTCAGTTCTCTTCCTCACTTTTTAACTGGATTTTTTTTTTCATATTGCATTTTTAAGAGTTTTCTATATACTGGATATCAGTTTTGTCACTCATAGGTTTTACAGATTTTTCTACCAGACATAATTTCTTTTTTCATTTTTCTTAACAGTGTCTTTCACAGAGCAGATTTTATTTCCATGAAGCCTTACTTGTCAGTATTTTTCTTTCATAAACTGTGCTCTAGTTGTTGTATATAAATTATTCACCAAACCCACGGTCACGTAGACTTTATCCTATGTGATCAAGTAGGAGCTTTTTTCTGGTTTTACACTTAAGTCTTTGATCTATTTTTGAGTTAATTTTTGTGACAAGTTTAAGGGCTGTTTCTAATTTCATATTTTTTGCATGTGGATACATAGCTGCTGTACTACCATTTGTTGAAAAGCTATCTTTTCTTCATTAAATTGCCTTTGCTCTTTTGTGAATGATGAGTTAACTATATATCTGTGGGTCCACTTCTGGATTCTTTTTCTGTTCCATTAATCTTGACAAAAACAGTCTGTCCACTCTTCACCAAATTCCATACTACCTTAACTCCTGTAGCTTTGTAAAATCTTGAAGTTGAGTAGTGTCAGTCTTAAGTTCTAGTTTTCTCTTAGAGTTTTATGAACACTAAGATACATAAAGTATCCTGGTGTGAGTAACATAATTTGAAATTGACTCTGATGATAATATTATAGGTTGTGTTATGAATTTATAAAAGCACTAACTATTGGCAGAGACAATGAAGCCTAGTAACCCGTTGCTACTTCTTCCTAGACATACCAAAAGAGGGCTATTCCCAGTTCTCCTTGCAGTGAGGTTGCAGAATAAGTAAGTCCTGCATTATGAAATGTGTCGGACCTGGCCCGCAAAATATAGCTCTTGGTCTTCTGCTGCTGCTGCTAAGTCACTTCAGTCGTGTCCGACTCTGTGTGACCCCATAGACGGCAGCCCACCAGGCTCCCGCATCCCTGGGATTCTCCAGGCAAGAATACTGGAGTGGGTTGCCATTTCCTTCTCCAATGCATGAAAGAGAAAAGTGAAAGTGAAGTCGCTCAGTCTGTCCGACTGTTAGCGACCCCATGGACTGCAGCCCACCAGGTTCCCCCATCCCTGGGATTCTCCAGGCAAGAACACTGGAGTGGGTGCCATTTGGTCTTCTAGCTCTCTTTATGCTACCATAGCAATGTTCTTGCTGTTGTTTAGTCACTAAGTCATGCCCAGCTCTTTGCAACCCCATGGACTGTAGCCCACCACACTCCTCTGTCCATGGGATATCCCAAGCAAGAACACTGGAGTGGGTTGCCATTTCCTTCTGCAGGGGATCTTCTCAACCCAGGGATTGAACCCTCATCTCCTGCTTGGCAGGCAGATTCTTTACCACTGAGCCACCTGGGAAACCCCACAGCAATATTAGTAGCAGCCACATATTCCAGAAAGAATAACAACACAATGGAAGTAACCTGGATCTACAAATAAGGTGTTAGAGAAATACTCAAGAAAATCACCTGATATGCATTCAGAACACAGAAGACAGCATTTTAAAATATGATTTTAAGACACAGTATTTTACTTAAAGTTAAAATCTGGAACAAAGTAGAATGTCCCTTCCTAAGATCTGGATATCCTTTTTTATCTCCTCCCTATCAAATAACACAAAACACCTAAGATACTAACTACTCACCTGAAATCACAACCTAGACTGGAAGATACCCATTTCATTCTTTCTAACTGCTATATATCATGCATAATTTATTTATTGGCATTAAATTCATAGGGCCCACAAGCACAGAGCCTGAGGTGATTCAGTTATCTTCCCCTCAAGTGGGACAAGTGAAAAAAAAGAAAGAAAAAAGAAAATAGGAACTCTAAAAAAATAAGCTGATCTTAGACAGCAGGAAAAGGGGTTTCTTAGAAAGCAGTAACTATAATGAAGATGTACAGCATTTCACATATTATCTTTTTTAGCAAAAGAGCTCATAGGATTTTAGACTTGATCTTGCTATTTCAATACATGTGTGGCTGTTTGAAAAAACTAATAGTTCTCTCAAAATATTCTCTTTGATGGCACCAAAGAGCAGGATATAATTATGTGTTCCAATGGACTGCTCACTTGAGTACACCCTGGAATAACCCATGCCCTTGGCAAAGAACAGAACATTAGTATTGTACTTCACAGAGAGAAAACAGATTCTGCATTTAAGTAGTCATTGTATAAAGTCAGGAGAGACAGTAAAACTATCTGTATGTATATCAAAAGTCAATACCAGGAATAAAGTTTACCAAGAGCCTAAGCATTCTATTCCTCTATAAATCTGGTCATTTAATAAAATAATCTTCATATGCTTAATCATTCTTAAACATAAGAGTTGGACCATTTTATATTTTGTTTTCATTAGGTTTTAGACAGGGTGAAGAAAACTTCTCCTTTCATGAGTTCTCCTACTCTCCACATTTGAGAAACTGGGCAGCAAGAGAGACTACCTATAATGCTTTCTACACCTTAACCTCCCATGACTTTTTGAAATTCAACAAGCAGAAGACCCTTTAATAGTGTATTGCATTTATATCTGTTTAAAGGTTAACCAGTGCATATACATTCAGCACACAAAGTGCCAAAAATAACTTAGATCCCAAAATGAATGAGCTTCTTATACATATAAAATTGCTTGCAAAGGAGAATAACAGACAAATTAACATAATTCCTTCTTTCCTCAATATATTTGGCAGCAGAGAACAACCCCCCACTGGTAAAAAGCTGTTCCATCTGCCATCCTATTGCAAGAACAGCTCGCTTTCTTGGAAAGATGATTTATGGGATAACCAACTCATAACTTGCATTTCTGAGGGGTGGAAGACTTTGTAGGGAGGTTTTTATGGAGAATGTCCATTGGTGAAAATAACTAAAAACCAGTACTCCGAATCAGTGAATTATCAGCAATCTGTCTTTTTGTTTTCCTGCTAACCTCTTTACTTTTCACTTTCATGCATTGGAGAAGGCAACGGCAACCCACTCCAGTGTTCTTGCCTGGAGAATCCCAGGGACTGGGGAGTCTGGTGGGCTGTCGTCTATGGGGTCACACACACAGAGTTGGACACGACTGAAGCGACGCAGCAGCAGCAGCAGCAACCTCTTTAAAGCATAAGGTTGTTATTCTTATCTGAAGACACTGTTATGCTAAACATGATTTATTAGAGTAGTGTACATGTATCAGAGATTCTTTAGTAGGATAAGTGATCATTGCTATATAGCAATAAGGAAGCATCCAGATGGAAGTACATGTCTTATTAATTTCAGACATAAATAAGGAGCAGATAAGATGCTAGTATCATACCCCAGCATGTTAAATCTGTAGAGGTTTGGTAGAGGGCAAAACAAAAAGTGTTTAAATGGTTTGACTCAAATCTCCACTTACAAATATGACAGAGCCAAATTAGGGTACCAGATGTCCTGACCTCAGATACTGAACCACACAGTGGACCAAGGCATCTCTTAATTTACCAAATTCATATGGATTTCTAGGAAAGTAATTGACAGATGTGACCTTCCTTCCTCCTTCCTGTCATTCTCCCTTCTGGAAAATCAATTAGAAATGAGCATCATTTAAAGCTTTACATTTGAATGACTCAAAGCATTTTGATATACTTTGAGGCCATATAATTTGAAGGAGTCTTTTCTCTATATGTGCAACAAAAATATAAAGAGCTTGCCAAACAAATAAATATTTTATTTTGTTTTTAAGACAAATAAAATACAAAGGCAAAATAGTATTGTTTTCCACTATTACCTTTCTAAATAAGACAGTAAACTATAATACTTATCATCAATCCAATAATGATGATTGTGCAAATTCCTGCTTCTGTGGCTTCATGACCTTCTGAATTACAATCTAATGAGAGTAAGATTTCAAAAACCATTTTAAGACAAGGTAAATCTTAGGAACTATTATTCCATTCAGTTTTACATATGCATTTTAATTTTTCTACTTTATGGCTCCATTAATCTCTCATTTCAACAGCCCCCATTTTTAATTAAAGTACAAGTTTTGCAGATCTTATTTTTATTGCTGACTGATACCTTCACTAATGGTTTTTATTTTATTGTGAACTTCAAATGCACTTATAGTGTCAGGATGAATTAACACACTAGCAGCTGACTGAAGTGAATGAGCAGGTTAAGCACAGCAAGTGTCCCGGAAGGAAGGCTTAAAAACATTAAACTATAAACACACAAACATTTTAGTGTCATTCACAGGGAAACCTCAAGGTACATAAAAACAATAATGAATAGTTAATAAAATTGGCCACCCTCCGTCCGTCCCTCTGTTCTCTTCCATCCTTGCAAGAAGGTGCTTGCGTTCCCCCAACACCCTTTCACTCTTAGGGGCAGAATCACTGGAAAATCCTACTATGTCTCCGTCCTATATTTGTTCCCCAAATAGGAGAAACAGAATTGGCAAGACGCTAACTTTAAGTACATCATATACTCAATTTCAGCAGAGGTAAAAATGTTAAGGTAACACTTCCATGTGGGTCTGTCCTTGGGCTCTTTCCCTTCTCCACACACCACTATGCCCTAAAGCATCCTTTTCTTCCCACTGGGAAGAGAATTACTAGGACAAGTCTTGAGCTTGCTTTCAGGGAGATAATGGTTCTCTAGCTCCTTCCTCTATAAAGAGGTCGGTGAGACCATTTCAGAGGGATAGTTTAAAACAGCACATTTTATTCAAGCTACCTTCTCTTAAATTAGCCTTGATGATTCAAAAAATAGTTTGATTTTAACTTGCCAATTAGTTCCTAAATGAGACAGAACTAAGGCAGGATTTGTGTACTATTCAACCTCACCAATGAGACAAAACATTAAATTGCTAATTATTTAATATCTGGACTACAGACACCACCATTCAGTAAATTATGATATATATCTTAATTGTACTTTAAACAGTTTTTTTAACTATATTACACGTATATAAAATATATAATTTTTCACCCATATTGTTTCCGCACTTTTAGAAACATCTATAGTGTTTGTGTACTTTCACACTTCATATCCCATTAAAATTGATATCTGTAATCCATAAACATTTGTCACAGAATAAGTCAGGTTTTCTTTCAAAGTAAAAGTCAATAATATTAAATCATTAAAATATAACAAATAACAAAATAGTTTTATAAAAAGTACAATCCTTAGAAAGATCCCTGTTTAAATTCTGGTTTAATTAATTCATTTGATATGTGAATTTGAAAAAGGTAATTAATATCTCTATTGGGCTGCACCACCACCCCAGGCCTACAAGATCTACTTGCCCAGATTTAAGACATAAGAGAGACTGGAGTCAGCAACAGAAACATCAGTCGTTTAGATGGATGAGGGAAGCTTGGATGGATGAAGCGAAGTCCTAGAGTGACACCCCATCTTCTGCATCCCAAGGCCGGAAGGACACGGTGGCAGTATAGGGCATGCTGGGGGGGTGAGATTACCAGTTAGAGGGGAACTGATGTCGGATGGGCTCACTAGTTACCAGGGAAACCAGGAGATGGGCACAGGCCCTCACAGCCCCTTTGATGAGAACAATCACTAGCTAGGTCCTGGGGCAAGTATCTAAGAAGGTCAGTCATATGTGTAGGATACAAGTGAAGCAAGGCCCAGGTCAGGAAGGAGACATACAGAAAGCCATACAATAGCCATTTTGAGTGGCCTGACTATACACTCTATAGTCCTTATTTTCCTAATCTATGAAATACAAATAAAAATACTACCTCTTAAATTAGATTGTGAGGTCAAAAATAGTATGTCAGAATAGCATCAGGCAATTAATAAATGAATATATTAATATTTTATTGAAGGTGAAGGTGAAAAAAAGCTGGCTTAATACTTATCATTCCACAAACTAAGATCACGGCATCCAGTCCCATCACTTCATGGCAAATAGGTGGGAAAACATTGGAAACAGTGACAGACTTTATATTCTTGGGCTCCAAAATCACTGCAGATAGTGACTGCAGCCATGAAATTAAAAGATATTTGCTCCTTGGAAGAAAAGCTATGACAAATCTAGATAGTTTATTAAAAAGCAGAGACATCACTTAGCCTACAAAGATCCATATAGCTAAATCTATCATTTTATCCAGTAGTCATATACGGATGTGACAGTTGGACCATAAAGAAAGTTGAGTGCCAAAGAATTGATGCTTTTAAACTGTAGTGTTGCAGAAGGCTCTTGAGAGTCCCTTGGACTGAAAGGAGATCAAACCAGTCAATCCTAAAGGATATCAACCCTCAATATTCATTGGAAGGACTGATGCTGAAGCAGAAGTTCCAATATTTTGGACACCTAAATGCGAAGAACTGACTCTTACAAAGAATTGATGCTTTTAAACTGTAGTGTTGCAGAAGGCTCTTGAGAGTCCCTTGGACTGAAAGGAGATCAAACCAGTCAATCCTAAAGGATATCAACCCTCAATATTCATTGGAAGGACTGATGCTGAAGCAGAAGTTCCAATATTTTGGACACCTAAATGCGAAGAACTGACTCTTAAAAAGACCCTGATGCTGGGAAAGACAGAAAGCAAGAGAAGAAGGGAGCAACAGAGCATGAGGGGGTTGGATGCCATCATCAGCACAAAGGATGTGAGTTTGAGCAAACTCTGGGAGATGGTGAAGGACAGGGAAGCCTGACGTGCAGCAGTCCATGGGGTTGCAAAGAGTTGGACATGACTGAGCAACTAAACAACAATATTAACATTTTAGATGCTGTTGTCACCATGTGGTTATCTAACCATACAAAACCATTTTTCATTATTATATTAATTTTCTAAAACACATTTCCAAGTTTATACTAGGAAAAAGAAATCCTTAATATTATGATTCTGGTTTTTCTTTCTCACCTTACCTACTAATTGTTTGACACTGGGCAAGTCATTCTTTCATTACAAGCATCAGTCCCTGCATCTCAATGCTTTAAAAACTGCACACAAGGCTTGAATAATGGATGTAAAGTGGTCAGCACAGAGTAAGCATAAGCAAATGTTATTTCCTTTCCCTCCATCCCTTGACCAAAGGAAGTTCACTTTGAGTTCATTTTGTTTTCTTTATAGCAGAAAATGCCCATTGGAAGTTTTAGCCCTTGGGCTTTAAAGATTGATGTAGAGACAGAATTTCTTTGTCCTTTATGAAAAGGTTCCAGAAAATGGTTGCACACTTGGAGAATAGGGAATTGACTGGAAAGGGGCACCAGGGAACTGTCTGGGGTGGTGAGAATGTTCTGAACCTGGTTTTAAGTGGTGGTTACCCAGTTGTATGTATACGATCAGAAGTCATTAAAGAGATGGCTTAAGAGGTGTGTATATTTCGTGTTAATTACAATCTCATTTTTTTTTAATTCAAGCTAATCTGAGACTCAGAAAATCAAAACACTTTATGGAAAGATACTATACATCTTTTCTTCTATGAACCACATATTATTAAACAATTTTTAAAAAATAGGAAGATTTACTTGGAAATCTAGATGCCCTACTTTTCTTTAAAAATCAGTCCTAAAGGAAATCAGTCCTGAATATTCATTGGAAGGACTGATGCTGAAGCTGAAACACCAATATTTTGACCACCTCATGCAAAGAACTGGCTCATTTGAAAAGACCCTGATGCTGGAAGGGAATGGGGGCAGGAAGAGAAGGGGAAGGCAGAGGATGAGAAGGTTGGATGGCTTCACCGACTCAATGGACATAAATTTGAGTGAGCTCCAGGAGTTGGTGATGGACAGGGAAGCCTGGCATGCTGCAGTCCATGAGGCTGCAAAGAGCCAGACACGACTGAGTGACTGAACTTAACTGAACTGAAAGACAAATAAAAGAGAACCTTTTAGAGTTTCCCCAGACCCTACCAACTCTAGCATTTCCTACACCAACATACCATACTTTTGTGAACCAAATTCTCACTCATATTATAATACAATCTANGGACAGGGAAGCCTGGCATGCTGCAGTCCATGAGGCTGCAAAGAGCCAGACACGACTGAGTGACTGAACTTAACTGAACTGAAAGACAAATAAAAGAGAACCTTTTAGAGTTTCCCCAGACCCTACCAACTCTAGCATTTCCTACACCAACATACCATACTTTTGTGAACCAAATTCTCACTCATATTATAATACAATCTACAACAGTATATAATATAGTTGTTTTGTTACTTTAGACTTGAACTTTCCTCAGAAGGAGCATGAGATGCTTTATAGGTTCTGGAATGATGTAATAATATAAAAAATTTAATACATGAGTATTAGTATTTCCTAATACCGAAGCTCCAAATGTAGATTAAAACTCACTTTTCATGGAAAAATATTAACAGTTAAAGTGTTGGAACTAAAGTATGGGGGCTTCCCTAGTGGTTCAGTGGTAGAGAATCCGCCTGCAATGCAGGAGACACAGGTTCCATCCCTGGGTCAAGAAAATCCTTGGAGAAGGAAATGACAACCCACTCCAGTATTCTTGCCAGGAAAATCCCATGGACAGAAGAGCCTGGCTGGCCACAGTTCATGGGGTCACAAAAAGTCACTGGACAAAACTGAAGTGACTAACCATGGACACTATGTCTTGTTTATTATAGACTTCAAGTAAAATAGTTGGAAAATATTATTTGTAAAATCTGCTGTTTCAAAGAATCAGTGGTTCAAATTATTCCAGTGAATGGTTCATTGAGGCATAAGGCTTAGGACTGATAACAAACACTAGCTGTTTGATCTTGAATAACAGAATCTGACTTCATAATTTAACAATTTAACCTTGCCTCATAACTTAATACATATGACCATGAACTCTGCTTTTTTGACTGAAATTTGAGCCAAAGACAAAGGATTCTAGGGTAGGCACTGGTGTTCCACTGTTGAAACTGATTCACTGCTAAGACTACCAGGATTATTTCAGGTAATTTTTAAGATGGGAAGAACCTTCCTATCAAAATTACTTTGCTCTGGGATTTTCCATAAATTCTGTATTACTAATACTGAGATTTAAATCAATAAGACACCCAGGAAACGTTATACCAAGGTCCTTTGGAACTTGTTAAAACAGAAATGATGTTGTTACAAGGAAGCACTCCCCCTTCTGCCTGCCTCCATGTGCACCACACAAACACACGCACACACACACACACACACACACACACACACACACATAACTTCTAAAATGAAAATCTGAAAATTTTAACCAACACAAGAAGAGGAAAGCACTAATTAGTATACAAAAAAAAAGCCAAAAAACATTCAAAGCTACTAAATGTAAGAATGCACAAAGTGACCTCAGGTATAAAACTTAAAACTTAAAACTAAATAAATAAGGGCTCTTCACTGCCTGCTACAATTCAAGAGTTTGTTTTTTAATGGCATAACCTAAAGGAGGGGTGAATTATTTAATCACTTTACCAAATAATATAAACAAACAAACTGGAAGTCCCAAGACCTCAAGAGCACAGGGAGTATTTCACCTACAATAGAACAATGTCTATTCCCTTGAGAGTTGCACAACTACTGGATTAAAATCAAATGCATTTCACTACAAAACAAAAAACAAGAAGTGAATCAATTACATGAGGGCAAAAGCAATCACACAATGAGGTCTTCACCACTATGAAAGCAGCAGAAGAGTCAGGCAGCAGGGCGACTGCACAAATATTCCACAATTAGCAGCAGCAGCTACACAAACAACATTGTAGCTCTCATTTACCTGGAGAGTCTGTCACATCTGTGCACAGCAGCCACAGCTGCTACCCAAGGCACAGAAATGAACATGTTCACACCCTTGAAAAAACAAGCTATCTATTATCATCTGCTAATACTGAACATAACGCCTGTGAAGAGAGTAAAGATTCTGTGTTGCAGTTAAACTGTGATTTCCACAAGATTTAACATATCTTTATTTTTCAACACATCCATGTTTTATGTAGCCATCCAAGATTGCTGTACACTCTTCAGTATTTACTAAATTAAATGAGGAAATCAAGCTATACTAGGTAGTTTGTGGAACCATGCATAAAATTCACTACTATAGTATATGAACACAGAATGACTTACTTTAAAACCTTGAGAAAGAAAGCTATGCTAAACTTAAAAATCTCACATTACAGGCATTTAATGATGCCACTTGAAATGCAAAAAAATGTATAAATATCTAATTAATTTTTTACTACAAAGTGTAAGACTCCTAACAATAAAAGGAAATTACAAATTTAGGCATATAACAGTGCTCTTCCAGAAAGAGTTTCTGTCATAACTACTTTCAGATGAAAATCACACATAGGATCATTGAATATTAAATTTGCTGGTAAAGAAAAAAAATTCAAATTTATCAGTATTAATAACTGTCAACATTAGATAACATTTCCCATGTTCAAGGCACCATTCTAAATACTTCACATTCACTGTTATTAATCTTTAAAACAACCTATGAGACACTCTTATTATCCCCAATACACAGATGAGGAATCGGAGTTATAGGAAGAAGTGATATTTTTCCCCTAAGACCACACAGCATGTAAAAAGCTGTGTGTGTGCTGCGTGGTAAATCACTTCAGCTGTCTGGCTCTTTTCAACACTATGGACTGTAGCCTACCAGGCTCCTCTGTCCATAGGATTTTCCAGGCAAGAATACTGGAGTGGGTTGCCTTGTTCTCTTCCAGGGGATCTTCCTAACCCAGGGATCGAAGATCGAACCCACATTTCTTATGTCTCCTGTATTTGCAGGCAGGTTCTTTACCACTAAGCACCACCTGGGAAGCCAAGGTGGCTTTTATCAGTAAAAGCTGAAGGTGGGCTTTCAAAGTAGCCATTCTATCTCACAAGCTCTGAGAGCCTAAGTTATATACAACTAGTATATAACTATTCTTTCAAGATGCAGATGTTTGTTGTTTTAACTCCATAAAGAAAAGTTATAAATTTGAAGTCATATGAGTTGATACTATGAAAGAAAATTTTAACAGTTTCTTAGAATTTATACATGATAAGGAATATGAATGATTCCTTATAACTTAAGAATTTATGCAATAATACAGCAACTTTTCCATTAATTTTTTAAAAAGATATGTTGGAACCCCTTTTTCAATTTAGCACCTCTGACAGAATTCATTTTCATATTCATTTCTCACTAAAGTTTCAGGGATACTGATGAGGTCCATATTACATTTCATAGTAACTGTAAGGAATAGATTTCACATTTGAAAGGCTAAATATATTTTGAGCCAAGTCAGATGATGATGTGACAGAAATATTTCATAAGTATTGACAAAACAGTAGTTCTTACTTTCTTATCTATTACCAGTTATAAAGACAATTCCAGTGAGAACTTCAAAAACGAGTTAGCAATATCCTTAACACTAGAATAAGAGTATAGTGTCTCAAAATGACTATTTTAAAAGATTGTCTTCTTTACATTAATTGTCACAATTCTGAATGGTTTTTTTTTTTCTAAATCACATTACTTTGTAGTTAAATCCCATAATCCAATATGAAAATGAGTTAGGATATTGTTTTATGGCCATTTTCTAACCATCATCAAATGTATGTTAATAGTTTTTGAACCTGGATAGCAAAAATGTAACATTAGAGGTAAAATTAAATCTTATAAAAATTTTCCATGACTAAAGGATTTTTTCTTCAGTTTTAAGCAGGAGGAAAAAAAAAAAACACAGAAAGTGAAAAGTTGTTCAAGGAGAAGTAAACAATGCTTAGTTCATAAATCATTCAGCTTTTTATAAAAAAACTTCCCCAATGCCTACTTGTTAAATAAAAACATTCAAGGACAGGATGAGATTTAACCATTTGCTTCAGTATCTCCACCGATAGCCTTCACTTCCCTATTTTTAAGTAAGTAAGTAAGTAAGTGAAGTGGCTCAGTCGTGTCCGACTCTATGTGACCCCATGGATTGTAGCCTACCAGGCTTCTCTGTCCATGGGATTTTCCAGGCAATAGTACTGGAGTGGATAGCTCTGTACAAATCCTCACTCTCCTGACAAACAAGTGACTTCAGTTTGCTGTTTCTTCATCTTTTCCCCTCATTACTCACCCTACGATTATCCATCATCATCCTTTTAATAAAATCCTCCTACTCTAGCAAACAAAAATTATACAATCATATCTCAAGCACAATCTTTTACATTTTCCTCTCAATTTACATTCACAATAATATCTGGCACTTTTGAGTCTTATCCATTTTAAAGAAAACTTCTTTAGACCAAGGATTACAATATAATCTTTTTATTATAATCTGAGTCAAGGTGATAATTATGCACCAGTGTTTAAGCTTAATAGATATCTTAAAACTAATTTCTAAGCATTTTGTTCTTGCTTCTGCCAATCTTTACATATAAGCTTCTGAAGGTCAAATTCTAGACTATCTTTACAAAAAAATAAAAATAAGAAAGCTCTAGCAATAAACCCTAAAATTTATTATGCCAATATTTGCTTAACTATTTATAGTTTATAATTTTTAACACTTTTCATATTGCTAGTATATTTTGGTTGCTGTTGGTATTTTTTATTTACCCTCATCAAGAGACAAATGAGATGTGTTCTTACTCCTAATACTCAAAAGAAATCTCTCTTTCTCTTCCAAAGCTGCTTACTTGGCTATTTCACCACTAGGGGAGTAAAAGGAGGCAAAGTATGAAAAGGAATTATCTATTAGTCCTTTTGGGGGAAAGAGACATTTTTACACCAGTTAAGATAGTTGTAAGTGAATTTAAAATATTGGCACAAGATTGACAGCTGCTCACATTCTGCCTGAAAGGTTTACTACTGGCATGAACTCCCAGCAGCTGCTTGTTTGAAACGTGAGAAAACATTTGGACAGTTAGGATAGCCTGATTTTCCCCTTAAAATCTGTTTGGCAAAACTTCTTGGCAGTTAATTTGATCCTGTGAAAAAGCTTTAAAAAAATAAAATAAAAAGTGTTCACATCTCTTCACAAAATTTGTTTTGCCACTATAGACAGTATTTTACAAATTAGTGTTTTAACCTCACAATCTTTTTATGCTAATACTTTTCACTTAGTAAAATTGTACAGTGGATAGCAGTGTAAGTTATTATAATAAAATGATTATATCTGCAGCTTTATCAATAACTGCGTGTGTGCTAAATTGATTCAGTAGTGTCTGATTCTTTGCAACCCTGTGGACTATAGCCCGCCAGGTTCCTCTGTCCATGGGATTCTCCATGCCCTCCTTCAGTGGATCTTCCCAACCCAAGGATAGAACCCCTGTCTCTTATGTCTCCTGCATTGAAAGGCAGGTTCTTTACACTTGC
Source organism: Oreotragus oreotragus (assembly GCA_006410675.1). Classification (NCBI taxonomy): domain Eukaryota; kingdom Metazoa; phylum Chordata; class Mammalia; order Artiodactyla; family Bovidae; genus Oreotragus; species Oreotragus oreotragus. The sequence continues at coordinate 41,078 of SJYX01020044.1, forward strand.
GTCACCTGGGAAGCCCCTTATCAATAAGTACAAAATCTTTATTAAGAAACTAACAACATTAAAATTTGAGGACTCATTCTCAAGCATTAGGGCAAATTTACAAGAACAGTTCAAACATCTTAATCCTATAACAGTCTAGAGTAAAATCCAGCATGAGCCATTTCATTCATCCATGCACTCTGCATAAAATAACCAGTGCCCAGGAATGTATAATTTGTGTCCTCAACTTTTGTAATAATTTCCTAAGCATCTGCTTTCCTTAATGGGTGTTCCTCTATCCTTTTAACTGGTTTCTTCACATTTACTTTCAAGTATGTCATGGCCTCTTGCAGGGCAACTCCTTATCTAAGGCAGAGCAATCTAAAGGGTATTGATTTATGATGGCTATGTAATTTACAAACTCTGCAATTCTCCTGTAAAATTTATTCAAAAAAGACTGTACATTTGGTTTGGCATTCATTAGTCTGGTCTATTCCAGTTTCATGTTAATCCCATATCAGATCTGTTTGGAAGATTTATGCATTTAGAGCATGTATATTTGTTTGGCAGATTTTAAAGTATTTGCAAAATCACAGCAACCCTTTAGAAACATTTGCATTGAAAACACTGAATGAAAGCTATGACAGGTGTAACCTGAGATTAAATGGAGATAAAACACTGGCATTATATATGAGAATGATTTACTTGGTAAATATAACTTAAGAAGTTCTTGTATTTCAACTAAATGAGTTATTTCTTTCAAGATTAATAAAAGAAAATATCAGAATTATCCAGTATTAATAAGTGTAAACTAAATAATTCTTATATTTAAAAAGCCACTCTTCAGCAAGCTGCTATGCTTGTCTAAAATAAAAAACTGGATCCCAAATTTGATGATAAATGAGACAGTAACTAAAAACATTCAAGAGGGGGGTTCATGTTTGGGAGTTCGTGTAAAAAAATAAATAAATACAAAAAAAAAAAAAAAAACCACACAATGTCACAACTAAATGTGTTACAGCAGTGATACACTCAAAAAGATAAAATTTTTAAATGATTATAGTCTTTTAACTCANTAATTCTTATATTTAAAAAGCCACTCTTCAGCAAGCTGCTATGCTTGTCTAAAATAAAAAACTGGATCCCAAATTTGATGATAAATGAGACAGTAACTAAAAACATTCAAGAGGGGGGTTCATGTTTGGGAGTTCGTGTAAAAAAATAAATAAATACAAAAAAAAAAAAAAAAAACCACACACACACACATAAAACTTGTACTCAGAAAAATGTAAGACACTGATAAAAAAAAATATGTATAGTCTATTGTATATCAATTATACTTCAATAAAGCTGCTTTTTGAAAGAAAAAATAAATAAATAAAATAAAAAAATAAAAATAAAAATAATAATAATAATAATGTCCTGTGCTGTGCTCAGTCTCTTGGTGGTGGTGGTATAATCACTAAGTAGTATCCAACTCTCGTGACCCCAAGGACTGTAGCCCACAAGCTCCTCTGTCCATGGGATTCCCCAGGCAAGAATACAAGAGTGCATTGCCATTTCCTTCTCCAGGGGCTCAGTCTCTTGGTCATGTACAATTCTTTGCGATCCCACAGACTGCAGTCTACCAAGCTTCTCTGCTCATTGGATTCTCGAGTAATAATAATAATAGTAATAAATAATAAAAGATACCATATAGATTTTCTACTATAAACACCAAAATTATCTTGGTTACCTTTTAAGAAATCACATCTATTATACCAGATTTGCTAATGAACAGTGAAATTGTTAATTACTAAGTTTTTGCCTATAACTGAGAAAATATACAACATAAATCTTTAAGGAAAATTATCCAGATTCTTAACAATAGACCTTACATATATCAAAAAAAAAAGCAACAAGTCTTCAGATCACCTGGCATATGCATCTAATTTTCATATAACCAAACTGAATTTAAATTCACATAAAACCTCTCATTTTTTTCAAGTTAATAGTAACTTAAAAAGTGAAACAGATCTTTTCAAAGATGTAAAGTTTATGCCAAATGTGGCAACATTGTGCATAAATTAATGGCTCTAATTCCATGTGACTTAAAAGCAAGTTGCCAGCAAACTGTTCTTCTGAGTCAGCACTTACCTCTCATTCTTTATTTCTAGCATAAGAAGGAAATTAAGTGAAGATGCTGACAAAAACATAGGTTTTCGTTTAAGACACCAGTAAAGAACATGATCAAGGACATTTAAAATAAGGAGAACCTGACATTACACAAAAGAGTTCAGTGAATGTGTTCCTGACACAGCCTCACAATGATGCTGTATAAATTAATATTTATATTAATCTTTGCCTGCAATATATGAAGTGCTTCTTCAGTGTTCTAAACAGCGGTATGCCATGGAATGTAGGAACTGACACATCACAGGAAAGCAGAGAAAAAAGATGAGGAGGGTGCACAGGGTGGAAGAAGGATGGAGACAAACACTCAAGTTATAATTTTAGAAATTATTTTCTTAATTATTTAATTACAAATAGATTATATCACATATTCAAAAACAAGGGAAATGTTCAATATACAACGTGTCCATTACCGCTAATGAAGAAAAGTACTGCTGCTGCTAAGTCACTTCAGTCGTGTCCGACTCTGTGTGACCCCATAAACGGGAGCCACCAGGCTCCCCCGTCCCTGGGATTCTCCAGGCAAGAACACTGGAGTGGGTTGCCATTTCCTTCTCCAATGCATGAAAGAGAAAAGTGAAAGTGAAGTCGCTCAGTCTGTCCGACTGTTAGCGACCCCATGGACTGCAGCCCACCAGGCTACTCCGTCCATTGGATTTTCCAGGCAAGAGTACTGGGGTGGGGTGCCATTGCCTTCCCCGGAAGAAAAGTACAAAAGATATGTATTTACGCTAAAGTTATTTCAAAATGTATAATTATTCACTTGGTTCCAGATTTTTGATTGCTCACTCTCTAGACTACAAAAACCAAAACCAACATCTGATTAAGTTATGGTAGCCTGTAATAAATCATTTGAAGTCATTTATTTGGAAATGGAACCCTTTCTAACCTTTCTTAGTATTAAAACATATCAATCTAATCAATTTAACTTTCAACAGATATTACTTTTTTCTTCTTGTCAAAATGTACAATGGGTTTTCTACTCAATATAAGCTTTCTAGCTACAGAAGTAAAGAACTCTGCTATTTAAGGATTTGATTTTATTATTATTTTTAATGTACCAATGGTTGTCCTGATGGTTATTATTTGGCTGAATGAATTGAAGTGAGGCTCCCTGGGCAGCTGCTGACATAATGACTGATTGTGTGCAGAGTTGAGAATGTGAATGATAAATTTTGAAAGGCTTTGGAATTTGTGAACAACAAAAGTAGCTACAGTTCCTAAAATCTAACCATTTGTTCTCCACAACAAAAGAAGACTCAATGGCTTTTGTTTAATGAAATGATTAAAAAACAGGATACAGAGGAATTAAGGGTTATCTTTACCAGCACAATACAGCAAGCAGCTTGTGTGTCCAAGGAGATGGATCACAAATGTAGGCCAGTTAACATAGCATAGATAGTATTAATCTGATTCTATCCCCTTAATATTATTATGATACTCTCATGACAGCTTTCTAAATATCTTCATGCTTTTACTTAAAAAAAAAAGGAGCACACAGAAATAGGAACAATTTAAATAACTTTCACATGAACAAGTTTATAATGAATTCCAGAACATTTAATAATTAAAACATGCTCGAATTAGTTTGCAACGAACATGTCAAAAATCATTAAAAATGGGTTTTTCTTTTGTTTTTTTTGGTTTGCTTTTTAAATAGCTGAAATCCTTGGTTATAATATGTACTAACTATGTAATCTTGAGGAACTGATTCTCCTCAAACCTTTTTCCATGCATGTAAAATGACAAATTGGAAGATTATACAAAATTCTAAAAATAAAGCACATAACAGAAAGCCTGGCAAATGGTAAGTGTTTTAATAACTGAGTGGTGGTGGTAACAGTGATATATGAGTATTAACGACCATTCTAGAAGGTATCTTATTTAAAGTTCACAAGAATCTCCTAACTTAATTAAAACAAACCCTGAAGGATATCAAAATATACTACCCCAAAATATGACTACAGGAGTTCAAGATATCTTACTACAAATTATACTGCCCTGAAACACTGATTAGTTTCAGCTATAGGCATATGAAAAACAGCAAATGTAGGGAGAGGCTGTCTCTGAATTTCTCTTATCTGCCTAATGATAGAACTCCCAAGAGGAACTCAACGACAGAAATCACTTCCTGGGAACTTCATCCCCAAGAAAGACTGACTTTTGTCACAGGATAGGAGACTAAAAGTTGACACCACACCAAAACAAAGTTTGTCACAAACTATCATCCTCACATCTATTTTTCTAAGGGCCCACTCATCTTCCCTAAAATCATCTATTCTCTCCAACTTATAGATCTAAATCCCCCTACCCTTTCTCTATTAAGATGGCATTCAAGACTGAATTCTAAGCCGCTTCAGGGAGTTACTACTCATTTTTCTCTGGGTATCTCCTATATATGCATGAGGCATACAAGGTAATAAACTTCTTTTGTTTTTCTGTTGTTATCTGTCTTTTATTACAGGAGACACAGCTGTGAACTTACAAGGGTAGAGGGAAAATTACTTTTTCTTCCTTATACCCACACATCAGAAAGGAGAGAAGAGGGTATTCTAAGGTAAAAAATAAGGTAGTAAATTTCAGTAAGTTCTGTCTTCTCAAAAACCCTCCTTTTCCCCAGGATACCCTGTGCCTTCAGTTATAGAAACATGATTCAAGAAAAATACAGAAGGGAATAAGACATCAAGATGATAGAGGAATAGCTGAACGTGGACTACTTCTCTCTCCAGGGATACATCAGGAATACATATTCAAAAGCAGAGGATCTCACAGAGCACCAGCTCAAAGCCGGCAGGAATTCCTGACCACCAGAAATGAATATGGATCCACACAAAACTTGGTAGAGCAAAGGAAGGAAGGGAAAACAAGGAGGAGAAAAGAGGAGGAGAGAGAGCAGGACCAGACCTGTACCTGGGGGATAGAGGAACTGAAGCAGGGGTGAGATTCCCACATCAAAGTAATAGTTTGGGACAGGGAGGAGGCATATGGGCTGTTGGAGTGTGAAGAAGCTGATCTGCAACAGTCTGAATGGAGTGAGAACCATACAGAAAATCTGTACTGCAGCCCTACATAACCTCAACAGGGATGTGGGTCTTCTAGTTAAGGAAGAGGATCAAAAAACTTTCCACCAGCTGTACAAGCTGCAGAGTAAATCCACATGATCAACTAAGTAGACTCTGTATCCATGGAATATATAAAAGGACAATGAGTGGTCACACAAAAGAAAAAGCCCTGGCTCGGGCAACCGTGGGCATTGGAGGCAAGTACACAGAGAAAAGTGAAAGTGAGTGAAGTCACTCAGTCGTGTCCGACTCTTTGTGACCCCGTGGACTGTAGCCCACCAGGCTCCTCTGTCCACGGGATTCTCCAGGCAAGAATACTGGAGTGGGTTACCATTTCCTTCTCCAGGGGATCTTCCCAACCCAGGGATCGAACCTGGATCTCCCACATTGCAGGCAGCCGCTTTAACCTCTGAGCTACCAGGGAAGCCCAGTACACAGAGAAGCAGAGTCAAATTAGAGTCTGAGTTGTCCCCACAGCAGGTCCAGAGAATAGTACATTATTGGAGGGCCTTCTAGGGAGGTGGAGGTGGAACTACCACTTATATACATTTTTCTCCTTCCTTTTTTCCCTTTAGTATTTTCTTTTTCACATTGTTCACGTTTTTTATTATTCCTTTAATTTTTATTTCTTATAACTTACATTTTCTATTTTTAAGTCTTATTTCTAAATAAATTCATTAATTGTTCTCCCTTATTTCTACAGTTTTGATCTCTTCTTTTTTGGCTCTTGTTTTTATCCTTTTTTTTTTCTTCTTTTTTTATTCTTTTCCCTTTGTAAGGGTGCAAGTTTCTTTGGGTGTCTTTGGCTATTGAGGGGTGCTCTCATTGTTACCCTCGGGTTTTTGCCTTCTGTGTTGTGAGGCCTGTGAAGTCTTGATACTACAATAAAGTGACAGGCCTGAATCCCCAAGGTGGGAGATCCGAGTCTAGGACTTTAGACCACCAGAGAACTCCTGACATCATGGACCATTAATTGATGAGACCTTTGCCAAAGGCCTCCATATCAACATTAAAACCAAGCCTCACCCAAAGGCCAGAAATCTCCAGTGCTGAACGCCTCATGCCAAACCATTAGCAAAACAGAAACACAACTCTCCCCCATAGCAGAAAGGTTACTCAAAGTGATACCAAGCACAGAGACACCTCAGGGCATACTAGTGGACATGTCAATGCTCTTCAGAAAGATAATACGCAGCTTCATCCACCAGAACACAGAACAAGTACTCCCAACAAGGAAACCTTCATAAGTCACTGTTCCAACCTCACCCATGAGGGGAAATACTCCACATATTAAAAGGAACTATGACCCCGCACCTCGCATGCAGAAAGGAGACCCCAAACACAGTAAATTAAACAAAATGAAAAGACAGAGAAACATGAAGCAGATGGAGGAAAATGGTAAAAATTCACAAGACCAAACGAATGGAGAGGAAATAAGCAGTCTACCTAAAAAAGAATTCAGAGTAACAATAGCAAAAATGATCCAAAATCATGGAAATAAAATGGAGGAACAGATAAATAGATGGGAGGCACAGATCAGAAAAAATACAAGAAATGATTAACAAAGAATTAGAATAATTAAATAACAGACAATCAGCAAAGAGCAACACAATAACTGAGATTAAAAACACACTAAAGGGAACCAATAAAACTAATAGTAGTCTATCTGAGGCAGAAGAATGAATAAGTGAACTGGAAGAAAGAATGGTGGAAACACTGAAGCAGGGCAGAATACAGCAAAAAAGGATAAAAAGAAATAGGGACAATCTCAGAGATCTCTGGGACAATATTAAGTGTACCAATACTAGAATTATAGATTCCTCTCTTTTCTCAAGTGCATATAGAAATGCCTACAGGATAGATCACTTCTTGGGTCATAAATCAAGTCTCAGTCAATTTTAAAAAATTGAAATTATGCAAGAATAGAAGGAACATACCTCAACATAATAAAAGCTATATATGACAAACCCACAGCAAACATTATCCTCAATAGTGAAAAACTGAAAGCATTTCCCCTAAAGTCAGGAACAAAACAAGGGTGCCCACTTTCACCACTACTATTCAACATAGTTCTGGAACTTTTGGCCACAGCAATCAGAGCAGAAAAAGAAATAAAAGGAATCCAAATTGGAAAAGAAGAAGTAAAACTCTCACTGTTTGCAGATGACATGATACTCTACGTAGAAAATCCTAAAGACTCCACCAGAAAATTACTAGAGCTAATCAATGAATATAGTAAAGTTGCAGGATATAAAATCAACACACAGAAATCCCTAGCATTCTTATACACTAATAATGAGAAAGTAGAAAAAGAAATAAAGGAAACAATTCCATTCACCATTGCAACGAAAAGAATAAAATACTTAGGAATATATCTACCTAAAGCAACTAAAGACCTATATATAGAAAACTATAAAACACTGATGAAAGAAATCAAAGAGGATACTAATAGATGGAGAAATATACCATGTTCATGGATTGGAAGAATCAATATAGTGAAAATGAGTATATTACCCAAAGCANCTAGCATTCTTATACACTAATAATGAGAAAGTAGAAAAAGAAATAAAGGAAATAATTCCATTCACCATTGCAACGAAAAGAATAAAATACTTAGGAATATATCTACCTAAAGAAACTAAAGACCTATATATAGAAAACTATAAAACACTGATGAAAGAAATCAAAGAGGATACTAATAGATGGAGAAATATACCATGTTCGTGGATTGGAAGAATCAATATAGTGAAAATGAGTATATTACCCAAAGCAATCTATAGATTCAATGCAATCCCTATCAAGCTACCAGCGGTATTTTTCACAGAACTAGAACAAATAATTTCAAGATTTGTATGGAAACACAAAAAACCTCAAATAGCCAAAGCAATTTTGAGAAAGAAAAATGGAACTGGAGGAAGGAGGTATCCAGCTAAATACTGGTATCCAAAGAAGCATGAGGGAAGAGGAAAGCACCTCACATTTGTTCAGGATCTATTGATCCTGCTAGCAGCCTCAATGAGGATAAAGAAACTGACACTTAAAAATGAAGTGACTTGCCCAAGCGCACATACATTAGAACCAACATTTGAATCTGGATATATTTCACACCAAAGTTACTGAAATGGGAAATGTGTGGAGTATACAGACTGATTCATTATTAGTCACTAGAAAGCTGTACTGGATACAGCTATGAATAGAACAATTCAGGGACTGTGAATCCTCTTGGGTTTCAGAATCTAGTGAGGGATGCAGGCAGATGCAGGTCACACTGTGTAATTAATGGTGAGAGTCAGGGAAGCCAAATCCTGTGGGAGCCATGAGTAGGTTCCTAATTCAGGTTGAGTTGGGGTGTAGGTGATGTTGGGACTCTGGGGTCAGACATATATGGGTTTGTATCAGAGTACCCCCATTTACTAATTATAACATCCCACCTATAAACAGACCTTGGGCAAGGAATTTAGATGCTGTGAAACTTCACAAACAGGGTTTTTATAATACCTATATGTGAAAGTTGTTGTAAAGATTAAATGAGCTAATATGTATAATTTAGTGTCTGGTACATAATAAGTCCTTAATATATGGCATTTATATGTTAATCGTGTACTGAATTTCAAAGAGCAAATTCACTAGAGCAAGGGAAATTGAGTTAAAGGGAAGATATTCCAGACCCACAGCAGGTATGAAGACACATCAGTTAAGCAGAAAGTAATATGGTTATGAGAAGAACTGAAAGACGCAGTTTAGTATTTTGGGAACATAAAGTTCAAGGTGGTGAGTGAGTGAGAGATGAGTTGGAATGGTCTTTTGGAGCCAGGTCATGGAGGGCCTCACCTGTTGGGCTGCTGCTCCTTAGGGTAGAGCAGATTCAGCTTCATGCAGAGGAGATGCTCAGGGTTGAGTGAGGAGCAGCATGGCACCCAGCAACTGGAATTCATTCCCTAAAGAGAAGTCTGTAGAGAAGTGGGCAAGCCGCAGCTGTGTGTAAGGAGACTCAATGGGCTCCAAACCCAGAAGGAAGGAGGTATGGTCAGGTAATTAAGGCAGATAATCAAGCAGTGTCGGGACCTTCAGTACCCTGGGAAAATTAGGGACTGGGTTAGTTCCAGACCCAGTAGGCAGGCTCAAAGCAGCAAGACTAACCACTGACTGTTCCTCCTGGTGTGGACCACGTACCTAATGTAGTCAGGGATGGATCTAGGTCTGGGGCAGAGGGGAGAGGCTCAGGCCTCTATGCTCCTTGTTGAGTGGACCTAGAGAAGGTAGAAACTACTTAGGTAGGCTGGACTTATCAAGTCTATAGACTCCAGGATAAGATGCTGACTGTTAATATTTCAGAACCACAAAGCAGCTGAGAGAGCCCAGGAACCAGGGAACTTTATGCTGGTGAAAGACTGTGAGCCTAGTGTGCTTGGCATCAAAGCATTTATTTAAGTCTGAGAAATGGTCAGTACCAAGGTGAACTGCCAGGTAGATAGAGCAGAGCTTTAGGGGCTCCAGAGCAGAAGAGGGAGAAGGCGATGGCACCCCACTCCAGTACTCTTGCCTGGAAAATCCCATGGACGGAGGAGCCTGGTAGGCTGTAGTCCATGGGGTCGCTAAGAGTCAGGCACGACTGAGTGACTTGACTTTCACTTATCACTTTCATGCATTAGAGAAGGAAATGGCAACACACTCCAGTGTTCTTGCCTGGAGAATCCCAGGGCCAGGGGAGCCTGGTGGGCTGCTTGCCATCTATGGGGTCGCACAGAGTTGGACACGACTGAAGTGACTTAGCAGCAGCAGCAGAGCAGAAGAAATATGAAAGTTAGGACAGGCTGTAACTTGGAGTTGTCTTAGGAAATAGAAGGGAGCTGGGGTACAAAGGAGGACTGATACAGATCTGGAACATGCTGGTGTCCAAGCCAGGTCACTAAAACAGGTCTTTAGGAAGAGGGACCCAGGCTAGAAGAGTTGTTCTAATAATGGGGCATATGACTATGGAAGGGAGACGGCCAGGATAAGGAAAACTCCCAGCTTCTCTGAGCTTAAAGTTGTCAGGGTCAGAAGGATAGAGAATTTGAGGAGAGGCTGGATTGCTTAAAGGGTTTTTCTCTGCCGCATGTATTGGATTTGTTTGCAGAGTCCTGAGCTGGGCTTTCATAGGGATGAGGCAGGAGAGCAGCAGGTGCAAGGCACCAGGTCCACTTGACATACTCAGGACCCCAGTTTCATTCTGGCCCACTCATCTGTCTTCATGGAGGAACATTTTATTTTAGGACTGGGAAGACTTTGAATACATCCCTGACCCAGATGCCAAGAAGCCAGACAACTGGAATGAGGCCATAGATAGGGAGTGGGAAGGGCCCTTGACACCAAACTTGAAGTATAAGGTGAGCGGCGGTGCGGGGGGGAGGGGGGTCTCTCCTAACACTCAGTGTGAGAAATAAGAGATGGTGTAAGCTTTAATTTACAGAACAGAAACACTAAGATCCTGTGGTCATCTTCCTGCTTCCCCATTGCCCCCTGCCCTGTTTCCCTCCATAAGTTTGTAGCTTCATCTGGGCCCTGTACTCACGGCTGTGTCTGCCTGGGAGCAGGTGGGCTGGTCAAGGTCGATGCTGGGAGGCAGAGGTCCAGGGAGCCCTAAGCAAGGAGTTTGTCCCAAGTGGTGGATAACAGCCAAGGGACCATGATCACAACAGGAAATGGGTCTGGGGTCAGGGACCAGAAGTCTCAGAAGTGGTCCAGAAAGGGGAAGAATAGGACATGAATAGCCAAACATGCTAGGGTAGGGGGCTTCTTTTCAAGGGCCAAGTCTTGACCTCATGTCAGAAGTGAGAGGGAACTAAAGGAGTCAACCATCAAATGGTCCAGAGATAGAACTGACTGAAATAAGTATTGTTTTATTTGGCCCCAGTTTCCTGTGCTGCACACCACGAAGAGAATGGCCCCAAGTCCAGAGTCCTTAGATGGTGTTCCCTATGAAGCTATGTTTCTTAACCCCATGATCAAACTTGCACAGAGAGCTGGGACCAGGCTCATAATGGGTCTCTGCCACCTTGTTTAGAAAGAGGAACCTGGAAGGGTCTTGTGAGTTAAAGAAAAGGAAAGAAGCTCCAGGAAGCCTGCTCTGAATCCTTATGCCTAATCCACAGTTGCCTTTATAAACTGATTAGTCTTTCTAATTGTATGAGAAGAATGGAAAAATACTAATGCCACATTCACTCTTTGGTTCTTTGCTTAGGGGCAATGGAAACCTCGGATCATTGACAGTTCCAATTACCAGGGGGAGTGGATTAATCCAGAAATAAACCTTGAATACAAGCCTGACCCCAACATTTGCCACTATTACATCAGTGTCCTTGGCCTGGACCTTTGGCAGGTAAAGCTCTCTGGGCTCAGAGCCATTGAACAACAGTCCTTCTGAAGTTCCCACAGAGTGGAGAGAGCTCCAGTCTGGAAATTACAAGAACTGAATGAGTCTTATTCTTTCTAAATCTCAAACTGTTCATCTTTAAAATGGGGCTAGTTATATTTATCCTGATAATTATAATGGCTAAAATTTACTGAGTCTCTACCCTATACCAAGCTCTATTTCAGGGACTCTGCAAATGCCATTTAATTCTCACTATGAAATCCCCTGTACCTAAATGTGGAAACTGACATTCAGAAAAGTTAGCTAATTTGCCCGAAGACACATCTGGTAAGCAGAGAAGCTGGGATTTGAGTACAGGCCTTTCTGAGTCTAGATTCAGTGTTCTAATAGTTTGCATTGCTAGTCTAGTCCTATATGAATCTTGGGGGGTAGTTCTGGAGATAAGGGAATCAGAGATGTGGTAAAACTCTGAAATGCTAAAATCCCCAGAGAGATGTTGGGGCTGATTGTTCCAGGCATGATGACAAATCCTGACCTTGCCTCCCTCTTCCTGGCTCTGACTGGAAGGGAAAGAGGGGGGGCTCTGAAACTCAGGCTGTTGGATTATTGTTTTCTTCCAATGAGATCTGTTATGATTCTTCCCCAACTCAGGAGAAAGAGAGTACCTCAAGTGCATGCCCCAGAGGGAAAACTTTAGCCCAGGAGACCTCTTGGAAACTACAGTCTATGTAGTATTGGAATTCCCTTGGAGAGGAAGGGAAAGTAAACATTACTATCAGCTTATTATTAACCCATGTTGTATTTGAGGGAATTAAGAATCAGAAATGTCACGTGATGTGCCCAAGAGCACACAGGTAGTGCATGGGAGAGACAGGATTCAAAGACCTGACAGCCTAAGTCCTTTACTGACTACATCCACTGTACAATGGAGGCTCTAGAAAGTGAAGCCACTGGTTCTTGGGTATATTCTGGAATGTTTCATGGCCAGGGAAATCTCTGTCTCTGACCAGTGATTTCTATAGTTCAGGGCTGCTAAAGGTCTCTTGAACAGACACCCACTATTTGAAGTTTTCTTGAATTATTTTTTTCAACTTTATTGATTTCCTGATTCAGTGACGTCAGCATACAAGTGCAAGGAGATGAGGTAGGTAAATTATCAGGTACACAGTAGGGGTTCAAGAGAGAAGGAAAGAAGAAAAAGCAGAGGGACATATGGTCTTCTTTCTTATCTGAAGAATATGGATACAGTCTCTACAAGTTCCCATTACCTCTTTTTTTTCAGTTGTCCCTTTTTAATAATAGGAACTTTATACATCTTGTAAAAATACGTGGTCATGTTAACATGCCTAATCTGATTGTTTCCTTACGATGCGTTGGGTTTTTTTTTTTCCATAGAAAACATTACAGCACACACTAAACAGTATCTTTGTTCATCTACAAAATTTTAAAATTGCTTTGAGTTCTATCTTCCTCCCACAATAGGCAAAACTTCCTATTTGAGAATTTAAACTGTACTGAAGGAGTGTTTCTCAAACTGTCATATGCATATGAATCACTCAGATCTTAATAAAATGCAGATTCTGATCCAGCAGGTCTGGGATGAATCTTGAGAGACAACATTTCTGAAACTCCAGCAAGATCTCTTTATCTATTTTTCCTCTTATAACACAGTTCTGCACAATGCTGACATCAGCCTTGCAGGCATCCTGTTAAGTTCTAGTTGGGTCTGGCACTCCCAAGTCCTACTCCACCCTACTCACTTAGCCAACCCAGCACATCCAGCTTACCACAGGGTCCCTGCATCTCACTGGAAAGCCTAGCGACTCAGCGTGGAAATGAGCCGGGATTCGCTCACTGGCTCTACCAGCCTGGGTTTTCAAATGCTCTGTAAACCCATCACCCTCTGCATCAGGTCCTAGCCTAGTAAGTTTCTTAACCTTTCTGCTTAGTTCCCGACCCAGCCTGTTCTCTTCCATACAAAATTCCTTTTATTTCCTTCTTTTTTTCCTCTTAGGCGGAAGATACTGCTGTCTTTAATTGGGACAGAGGCTGGAAGGAGACGGCAGTGAACAAAGAAAACACTTTCACTTAGCTTTGGGACTCCTTATGATCTTTGAAGGAGTATAGCCTATCAGTCATAATGCAGAGCACGTTGACATTCCTTAGGTCATATGGTCTGTGTCACAGCCCTGTGGGGCTAGAAGGTAGGGTTTATCACCTTCATTTTACTGACCAAGAAGTGGAGACCTTAGAGAGGTGACGTGACTTGTCAAGATCTCATAGCTAGTAAGTGGCTAAATCTATACTCTTTCCATTTTATGATTCAAGCGGGACATCAAGGAAACTAGGTAACTTTCAGTGAATTAATTTTTTAGGCTTTATAGTCTCACAAAAGTCTTTCTCACAGGTTCTCTCCTGAGAAGTGTGTGAAGGAAATAGGGAAGTTATATTTTCTTTCATTGTCCAGATAAAACCATGGAGACACAGAGAGGATAGAGTAGACTGAGGTCCCTCCAGTAGTGAGGTTTAGGAAGTAGGACTGGCCCTCATGTCCTGATTCTCAGCTGGAGGCAGAGCCATGAGTTTAGTGTAAGGGGGATGGAGGTAAAGGAGCACTAAAGAGAACAGGGGAGATTGGAAACATTTCTTGTGGGAGTAGGAGCAATGACTCGACTGAAGCGACTTAGCAGCAGCAGCAGCAGGAACAATGGAAGAGCAAAAAATGAGCAGTTCTCTAACCAAGGCTACTGACCACTCAAAAGAGAAAAACAAAACATCCAACTCAAAAAAGAAAAAAACAATCCCAAAGAAAAAAATCATAAAGTTGCATAAAAAATTATTAAAACAGATTTTTCAAGTTGCTCAGAGGAAATGAACAATGTCTATCCAAAGTGGCTATTTTGTCTTTTTTTTTTTTTTTGCTGAAGGCAGGGTTGGTGAGATGACGTAAGCCAAATAAACTTCTTTCTTATTTAAAAAAGCAAAACAAAACTTTTTTCAAACCTGAGAGGGAGGCTATGGGGATAACACATGCTGCAAACTTTCTCTTGGTCACACAACCGCTCACACAATTAATTTGCTGATTTATTTAATAGTGCTGAAGTTTAAAAATCCAGAAAGACCCTCCCGTGTTTCTTTTGAAACATATGCAGATACTGAAAAATTATGATAATAACTTACCATTTATCAAATGACTATTATAAACACTGTGTTTTATGACTGTTATAAACACTATATTATTCCTAATGCTCGTGACAACACTGCAAGGGAGTTATTTTTAATACTTCACTTGTGAGGGAATAAATAGATGGGGAAACAATGGAAACAGTGACAGACTTTATTTTCTTGGGCTCTAAAATCACTGCAGATGGTGACTGCAGCCATGAAATTAAAAGACGCTTGCTCCTTGGAAGAAAAGCTATGACAAACATAGACAGCATATTAAAAAGCAGAGACATTCTTTGTTAACAAAGGTCCGTTCAGTCAAAGCTATGGTTTTTCCAGTAGTCATATATGAATATGAGAAAGTTGAGCACCAAAGAATTGATGCTTTTGAAGTGTGGTGTTGGAGAAGACTCTTGAGGGTCCCTTGGACTGCAAGGAGATCCAACCAGTCCATCCTAAAGGAAATCAATCCTATTCATTGGAAGGACTGATGCTGAAGCTGAAGCTCCAATACTTTAGCCACCTGATGTGAAGAACTGACTTCTTAGAAAAGACCCTGATGCTGGGCAAGATTGAAGGCAGGAAGAGAAGGATATGACAGAGGATGAGATGGCTGGATTGCATCACTGACTCAATGGACATGAGTTTGAGCAAGCTCCGGGTGTCGGTGATGGACAGGGATTACAGCCTGCCGTGCTGTAGTCCATGGGGTTGCGAACAGTTGGACGTGACTGAGCAACTGAACTGAACTATGAGGGAATAGGCTCAGAGGAGTTGAATAACATCCCCAGAGTCACACAGATAGTATGTGGTTGAGTTGGTCTGACTCCATGACCTCTGCTCTTCCTATTGTATTTCTTTATCATTGATAAATGCTGAAAGTACTTTTTTCAGCTACTCCTTGTGGGATCTTAGTTCCCTGACTAGGGATCAAACCAGTGCCTCCTGCAATGGAACTTTGGGTTCTTAACCACTGGACCACCAGGGAAATCCAATGAACACTGAAATTATTATATAACATTGACTAATTCATCTTTTTCTGTAATTGTAAATATTAAGTATATTATTTAAAGAAAATAGAGAAATATGGTAGAGAACTGTGCTCACACTTCTTGTCAAACCTTTTCTTTTCCTTGTATTCTTTTAGTTTTTCTGACTATATTGAGGAGAGAACCTTAAAAATTGTATAGCAGAGGTAGATCCTGTCAATCTGAACTGGGGCAAGAGCCACTGGGCAGCAATTTGGAGCCTGACAGAGAGATGAAATTTCTTCACAACCCTCTGAAAGAGTTGTCAGAGGCTTGGGGCAAATAGCATCTTGGAAAACAGTAATGTAACTTATTTCTAGAGCAGATCAGCTAAGGTGGTACAGCATTCTGGAGCTTTTCTATTCTTAATCACCTTTGTATTCCCTCACTCCACCTCACTTATTGATTAAAATCTCTGGGCTCTTGGCCTGGGAATCTGCATTTTTCAAAGCTTCCAGTTGATGTTTTTTAAGCTGGTCGACCTAGTTCTAATAATCCCATCGTTTTCATTTCAACAGGTGAAATCAGGCAGCATCTTTGACAATTTCCTTCTTACAAATGATGAAGAGTTTGCAGAGGAGGTTGGAAATATGACCTGGGGAGCAAGAAAAGTAAGATATTCACTCATATGGATTTCCAGATGTCTGACTCCTCAGCTGTGTACTGTTCTCTGCATTTAAAAAATCAGTCTCATAGTCTTCATCTCATTTGCTGGTTACATGGCCCTGAGAGGCAGGGTAAAGAATTTGTATTCACTGGACATCTAAAACCTTGTACCTAACTCTATGAACATTTCTAAAAGTCTCCCCACTTAGCCCTTAAAACAGCCCAGCAAGACATTACAGTTTGTTTGTTTGTTTTTAATTTTTATGGGAGTAGCATTGCTTTACAGTGTTGTGTTAGTTTCTACTGTACAGCAGAATTAATCACCATACATAGTCCATAGGGTCGCAAAGAGTTGGACACGACTAAGCAACTGAACCAAACTGATACATATATATATATATCCCCCTTTTCAGATTTCCTTCTAATTTAGGTCACCACAGTTCATTAAGCAGAGTTTTCTACACTACTGCAGTGTATTCTTATTAGTTGTGTGTTTCATACATAGTATCAATAGTGTATGTGTGTCACAAGGCAGATATTTTTATTCTCACTTTTCAGATGTAGGAATTGAGATTCAGAGAGTATATATAAACTGTGCAAGGTCACACACAACCTTTAACTTGTTGAGTCAGAATGCACACCCCTTCTGTGTCACATTTCCTGCTCACAGTATGGTGACATTGAAGGGAGCCACCGAAGCCATTTCTGATGGATGATTTGGAAAAGGAAGCAAGGTGTTAGTGCTGTCTACCAGCTTCCCTGCTCGCCTAAAACTATTTTGTGGGTGGAGTGATACTTGGGACAATGGCTTCTTAATGGAGTCACCCTTCATCCAGACCTGCTGGTTCTGCAGGAAGCAGGTTTGTGGCCAATGCCTGATCACCCTAAAGGAGACTAGGCCATACTTAGAGCAGTAGCAAAGCACAGGCATCAAAATCAGATTTTTGAAAGAACGTTAGTATTTAAATTTTTCAAAGAGGCAGTGATAGAGTTACCATAGAAAAAATAAAAGTTAGACATTTTTACACTTTTTAGTGTGGCTTTGTTTTTATTTTGAGGTTATCATCTAACATTGTTTTATTGAGGTAATATTACATATTGGTTAAGAACATGAGTTTTAGCACTAGATTGCTTAGGTTCAAATCCAGGCTCTATTACTTGCTAGCTGCAGGATCTTAGGCAAGTTATTTAAACTCTTCAGTCTCCTCATCTATAAATTGTGAATATGATAGCAATTATCTTATAAGTCCCTGGCATATAGTAAGGTGAAATTGCTCAGTTGTGTCTAACCCTTTGCAAGCCCATGGACTGTAGCCTATAAGGTTCCTCTCTTCATGGAATTTTTCAGGCAAGAGTACTGGAGTGGGTTGCCATTTCCTTCTCCAGGGGATCTTCCTGACCCAGGGATCAAACCCAGGTCTCCCACATTGCAGGCAGAACCCTACTGTCTGAGCCACCAGGGAAGCCTTTAAATGTTGCTTACTCAACAAAGCCTCTCTTGACCAAAGAGCAAAATCCCCATGATGACAGGCATATAGTANCCATTTCCTTCTCCAGGGGATCTTCCTGACCCAGGGATCAAACCCAGGTCTCCCACATTGCAGGCAGAACCCTACTGTCTGAGCCACCAGGGAAGCCTTTAAATGTTGCTTACTCAACAAAGCCTCTCTTGACCAAAGAGCAAAATCCCCATGATGACAGGCATATAGTAATTGCTCAATAAATGGTACTTATTATTATTAACCTGTATATTCACTTGGCAAATATTTTGAGTACCTATTCAAAGTACTATTGTAGTTGTTGGGGATATGCCAGTGAAATAAAACAGAAAAGTTTCCACCCTCATGGGGCTTACATTCAAGGGAGACCAACAAGAAACATACAAAGAAGTAAATATAGATGATGAGATGGTGAGATAAACTACAGAGGACAAGAAAGCAAGAGAGAGGCCTGTCATCGTGGAGATTTTGCTCTTCGGTCAGGAGAGGCTTTGTTGAGTAAGCAACATTTAAGTAACTTGGAGGAATAAGGAGCAAACCACACAGATATTTGGGAAGAAAAGCCTTCTGGTAGAGAGAATAGCAAGTGCAAAAATCCCTGAAATACAAGTATAACTTGCTTGTCCAAGAAAGAGTAAGAAGGACAATGTAACTAGAACTGAGTGAGAGAAAGAGAGTAGTTGCCGCCACTTCTCTGAATAAAATAGGGAGCCATTTTTAGCAAAGGAGTAATATGAACTGGCTCATAGATGAATATATTACTCTGGTTGCTGTGTTGCAAAAGACTGTAAGAGTAAAGGCAGAAGTGAGTGGTGGTGGTGAAGGCAGAGAAATGTTTCCAGATTCATTTTGAAGGCAAAATTCACAGGAATGATGGATTAGATACAAAATATGAGTGGGAGTAAAGAGGGATGGCTCCAAAGTTTTTGACTCCAGTGATTAGAAGGGTGGAGTTATTGAGATAGGGAAGAACAGGAAGGAGCATATTTGGTGTAGGAGTGGGGACAGAAACAAATAACATATTATTAAATATTAAGTCAGATATGATGATTAGAAATCCAAATGTTAATGAGGCAACTGGATACAACCTGAATAAGAGATATAATAGTCCATTTGGGAGTCATCATCCTTTAGGTAATACTTGAAGACCCACGACTCTGAATGAAATCTCCTATGGAGAGGGTATATATAGAAGGAAGATTCAAGGATGAGCTTTGGAAAGAAAGTGAAGTCACTCAGCATGTCTGACTCTTCGCGACCCCATGGACTGTAGCCCGCCAGGCTTCTAAATCCATGAGATTTTCCAGGCAAGAATACTGGAATGGGTTGCCATTTCCTTCTCCAGAGGATCTTCCCTACCCAGGGATCGAACCCAGGTCTCCCATATTGCAGGCAGACTCTTTACCATCTGAGCCACCAGGGAATCCCAATGAGTTTTGGAGCATCCCAGTATTTAGAGATCAGGGAGAGAAAGTGGAACCTGCAAAGAAGACAGAAAATGTAGCCAATGAGGTAGAAGGAGAACCAGAAGACTATCCTGTAGACCAAGTGAAGAAAGCATTTTAGGGGAAAGGAGTGATCAGTTGTATTGGACGGTCAGTAAAGATGAGGACTTAGAGTGGACCACTGAATTTAGTAACATGGAATTCATTGGTGACTCTAAGAGCGGTTTCAATGAAGTGGTACAGGGGAAAAATGGGTTTGAAAAAGAATGAAAGAAGAACAACCAGAGACATAAGTATAAACTAGTGTTTTGAGGAGTTTTGTGGTTAAAAAAAAAGGGTAGAGAGAACAGGGTGGCAGGTAAAAGGAAATGTTGGTCAAGATTTTTTGATCAACCTGCCTGCTTTTATGTTAATGGGAATGATACAATAAAGAGAAAAACAATATTGGAGAAAAACAGGAGAGTTGCTAGAGCACTGTTCTTGAGACTATGAGAGTAGGTGAGATCTAGTGCTCAAGGTACGCGGGCTTCCCATAGGAGTACAGCTCTTTCATCCATAATGACAGGAAAAAAGAAACAACCGTATAAAAATTATAGGCAGGTGGGTAGAGGTGACAGTACATGTAGCTGGATTCTCTGAGAAGCAGACGGACACCAAGATGGTGTTAGAGGTGCAGGCGGTTTATTGCAGGTAATGCCTGGGAAAGATGAAGGGTAAAGGGTGTAGGAATAGGCACTTCTGAAAGGGGAAGGGGAAAGGAGGGTTGGGTAGGAATTATAGCTAAATGCAGTGCAGCTCTGAGAAAACCTTGCTAGCTCGACATGGCTCTGGGGGAAAAGGAGGGTGAATCAAACACAGAACTATGGTAGGCTCACCAGTTAGCACTAAGGTCTCACTTGAGTTCAGTTTTAATGAATTTAAAATGAGGAGAATCAGTTTGTTTTCATTATTTTCTCTAGTCATTCTCTCTGCTTAGGTGCAGGCATGGCAAAATGGAATTAATCAGATTTAAGGACCTGTCCAACTAAGGGAGGGAAGGGCAAGGGAGTTGAGGATGTTTGCAAGAGAGTAATCACATAAAAATACAGAAAGGAGGATAGTAAAGGTATGAGTTGGATGAGGTCCAAGAAAAGGAAATAGTTCAATGGATTGTTATAGGTCCAGGCGGGCTTGAGGAGTTGGTAGAGTTTGGTTACCTTTGGCAGGATCTGCTTTGGTAAAGAATGGAGGGTAGAAACAGGCCAGTGAGTAGAGCAGTAAGAGGGAAGTAAAGAAATAGAGACGTTAACTGTGGCCAGTGCTTTCCAGGCACAAGAAAATGAAGGCTTGACTGAAAGAGAGAGTATCCCTCCGCAACACAATAATGAGGCAAACACAACAAGATGTCAAGCATTTGCTCCCAGTAGGGTTGTTGAGGGACCCAGCCTATAGGGCATGGAGTTTCTCAATCTAGCTTTGTCTCCCAGGACTGGCTAAAAGACTACTTGGCCCAGATTCTCTATGTTGCGGATTAAAGACCTAGAGGAGTTCCAAGTCTGTCCTTTCTTTAAGGGCCCTCTGAGCAGTAAAATTTATGATAATGGCTCTAAGGATCAAATTCTAGAACCTGGATGACCCATTAGAGATCACAGAACTTCTACTTCTGACTGCAAGTTTATACTTGCTATAGTTCAAAAGCAAATTCAAAGAGCTTCATAAAAACTATTTTACAGTGATATAGCAGGAAGAGGGTCAAACTCAGAACCAGAAACCCTGATTTCTAATTTTAGTTCTACAACTCACTAACTGTATAGCTTGGGCAAGTCATTTAATCAATCTGAACCTCATATTCTTAGAAAATGGGACCTCGTACATTGTTGTAAGGAATAAAAAGCATGTGTATATTGTCTCACACCATGCTTGGCAGTGCTGTAGGCATTCAGTAAATGTTTGTTGAATCTGAACCAATTTTATTTATGAACAAATTATACACATACACATATTTCTTCCCACTCCACACATACTAAAAATTTGTATGTAAATAAACACCATACTACAAATCTTTAAGTGTGCGGGGATATGCCAGACATTTCCAAAGTGATTTAACTTTGTTTATAGCATCTGTAAATTACTATTTTGAAATTCCATACTCTAAACAAGATGTAGAGAAGCAATGGGGAGAACTGTATGAAGAAATGGAAAAAAGAAAACGGGAAGAAGAGGCCAGAAGAAAGAGGAAAGGGCATATGACATTTGGGGAATTGAAGAAGAGGGAAGTGAAGAAGATTCTGCTGAGGAACCAGGAAATGACAGGCAGCTGAAGGAAGATGATGATGAAAGAGCATTTCTGGGTGAAAATGTAGAAGTCCTTGTTGACTGGAAGGATGAACTATAACTGGGTAAAAGGTCCCCACTCAGAGGCAAATGATACTGCTTAGAAGGAAGAATGTTCAGGAGTTTTGCCAAAATCTAGGGAGCAAAATTCAGAGAAGGCAATGGCACCCCACTCCAGTACTCTTGTCTGGAAAATCCCATAGATGGAGGAGCCTGGTGGGCTGCAGTCCATGGGGTCACTAAGAGTCGGACACAACTGAGCAACTTCACTTTCACTTTTCACTTTCATGCACTGGAGAAGGAAATGGCAACCCACTCCAGTGTTCTTGCCTGGAGAATTCCAGGGACAGGGGAGCCTGGTGGGCTACCATCTATGGGATCACAGAGAGTCGGACACGACTGAAGCGACTTAGCAGCAGCAGCAGGGAGCAAAATTACTTGCTCTTTTTGAATGAACATTGAATTTGTATTTCTATCCCATCATCTTTGCTCGGTATGTCTTTGGGAAAGTCCCATCACCTTTGGGGACTTCTATTTTCTTGTCAATGGAAAGGGAGTGATAATTCCTGTTTCATGAGGTTGTTTTAAGGATTAAATTAGTGATGTCTTTAAAGTGCCTCCCCACTCCAGTACTCTTGCCTGGAAAATCCCATGGATGGAGGAGCCTGGAAGGCTGCAGTCCATGGGGTCGCTGAGGGTCGGACACGACTGAGTGACTTCACTTTCACTTTTCACTTTCATGCATTGGAGAAGGAAATGGAAACCCACTCCAGTGTTCTTGCCTGGAGAATCCCAGGGATGGGGAAGCTTAGAGGGCTGCCATCTATGGGGTCACACAGAATCGGACACGACTGAAGCGACTTAGCAGCAGCAGCATAAAGTTCCTGATATTAATACTCAGTCAACCAGTAGTAGCTATTACTACTATCATTTTCATGGTATTTATAAAGTTAACTGATGCTTTTGAACTGTGGTGTTGGAGAAGACTCTTGAGAGTCCCTTGGACTGCAAGGAGATCCAACCAGTCCATTCTGAAGGAGATCAGCCCTGGGATTTCTTTGGAAGGAAAGATGCTAAAGCTGAAACTCCAGTACTTTGGCCACCTCATGCAAAGAGTTGACTCACTGGAAAAGACTCTGATGCTGGGACGGATTGAGGGCAGGAGGAGAAGAGGACGACAGAGGATGAGATGGCTGGATGGCATCACTGACTCGATGGACGTGAGTCTGAGTGAGCTCCAGGAGTTGGTGATGGACAGGGAGGTCTGGCATGCTGCAATTCATGAGGTTGCAAAGAGTCGGACACGACTGAGCGACTGAACTGAAAAGACCTTCTATATAAACTCAAGCCTCACTCTCAATTTATTCCAGTATATCCAATGATTTTATTTTAATACCTATATTATTTAGTATTTACTGAGCAGTTCTGATAGTCGTATTTGTGGGCAATGCTATTTGATGTTTTCTTCTTGCAGGTGTATCAAGCACTTAAAAGCAAAATCGGACTTCCTCTTAACAGTAATACTTTGTAAAACACCTTTTGCTTGTCTGCTGTTTGGGGCCCTAATTTTTAAATTAATTATTACTTGTTTGCAGGTTTTCTGGTTTTATGTTTACCTTTTCTGTACCACTGGCACATAACATCATTATATGCATTCACATAGCTTTTTACAATTCACAAAGCACTTTCCTATCAATTTGAGGAGCTCCTGCAGTGTGCTCATTTAACTCTCAGAGAAGCCATTGTAGAGGATACCATTATTATCTCCTTTTTACAGATACAGGAAGTGCTAAGAGCAGGGAAGTCACTTGCTCAGGTCAGCCCTTGAGGGACAGGGCCAGTATCTTAATTCAAGTTTGTCTGGTTCCAAAGATTATCCTTCCATTGCATTAGACTGTTGAATGAGTGAGTATTACTATTGAATACAGATAGTAGACAAGTCCTACATGGGAAAAAAATACGCTTTTAATGAAAATAATCATAAAGTAATTTTCCTCTTTTAAAATTTTCTCCAAAAATATACCAACAAGCAGTTGAGTGATGTGTGACAGCCTCTTCATATTAAGAGGCTAACTAATGTGATTGCCAGGTACTCAAGGTCACCATGGTTGATTCCTGGCCCTACTTACTTACCAACTGTAGTAACTTGGACAAGTAATCTAACTTTTCTGGGCCTCATTTTTCACATTTGCAAACTCAGCTGTGAGAATTAAATGCTGACTCCTTCCTTGGGAAGATCCCCTGGAGAAGGAAATGGCAATCCACTCCAGGACTATTGCCTGGAAAATCCCATGGACAGAAGAGCCTAGTAGGCTACAGTCCATGGGGTCGCAAAGAGTCGGACACGACTGAGCGACTTCACTTCACTTCATACTGATGACCAATCCTAGTCTAGCTGGAGCGTCAAGCCCAGACACAATTATCACATGAGAGCACAGGGTTACCCATTTGGGTCTGGAAAAGTAATGTTAGTCACTCAGTCATGTCCAATTCTTTGCGACCCCATGGACTATAGCCCTCCAGGTTCCTCTGTCCATGGGATTTCCCAGGCAAGAATACTAAAGTGGGTAGCCATTCCCTTCTCTAGATCTTCCTGACCCAAGGATTGAACCTGGTTCACCTGCACTGCAGGCAAATTCTTTATCATCATCTGAGCCACCAAGGAAGCCCAGAGAAAAATACGCGTGAATCAAATTTCAGTGTCAAAAAGCATGGCACCTGGATGATAGGAATGGGGTGGTGAAGTCACAGAGGAGCAGCAACAACTCCTTCTTCCTTCTTTCCTGTAGGTTGGAGTCTGCTGTAGCTTCTGGGCCTTAGAATTTTTGGAATATTCTGGTTTGGGAAACATGCCTTTGCAGGGGAGGCAAAACTACCCCTTCTCTCTTAGGGTCTTCAGCTGAGCCTGAGAATGTAATACAAGACAGATGAAGTCTGAGGTATTTTCAGACCTGTAGGTTGGAGTCTGCTATAGCTTCTGGGCCTTAGAATTTTTGGAATATTCTGGTTTGGGAAACATGCCTTTGCAGGGGAGGCAAAACTACCCCTTCTCTCTTAGGGTCTTCAGCTGAGCCTGAGAATGTAATACAAGACAGATGAAGTCTGAGGTATTTTCAGTAGGAGTTGTTCCACATGCAGATGTATTTGTGGGGAGGAAGATGATCTCCACATCTTACTCCTCTGTTATGTTGCTTATGGGATCGTACCCTAGATCCTGCTGGGTTATTTGTAGTATATAAAGAAAAGTGCTGAGCTATCTTCAGTTCAGTTCAGCCACTCAGTTGTGTCCAACTCTTTGTGACCCCAGGACTGCAGCACGCCAGGCTTCCTGTCCATCGCCAACTCCTAGAGCTTTCTCAAACTCCTGTCCATCGAGTTGGTGATGCTATCCAACCATCTCAACTTCTGTCATCCCCTTCTCCTGCCTTCAGTCTTGCCCAGCAACCAGGTCTTTTCTAATGAGTCAGTTTTTTGCACGAGGTGGCCAAAGTATTGGAGCTTCAGGATCAGTCCTTCCAATGAATATTCAGGACTGATTTCCTTTAGGATTGCCTGGTTTGATCTCCTTGCAGTCCAAGGGAACTCTCAAGAGTCTTCTCCAACACCTCAGTTCAAAAGCATCAGTTTAGAGCTATCTTTCTAAAATCCAAATAAGTATGAATGCTTGAAACACATGTGGTCCCAAAGGAAATCAAAAGCTTTTTGGAAATAGAGTTTGTACTAAATTGAGTCTTCTATTTCATGGACTGAAATTACAAGTGATATTGCAGGCATGGAGTGGGGATGGTTGGGTGGGGCAAGGTAAAGATAAAAGGACAGATGAACAAGAGAAAAACATACAGATTTATTCAATGTAAGTTTTATGTGACAAGGGAGCCCTTATAGGGAAATGAAGACCCAAAGAAGTGGCAAAACCCAAATTCTTTAAGACAAGTTAAACAGAGAGTCAATGGTAGAGAAGTAACTAAAATGTACAGGGAGGCTGAAGGAAGATCAGAATTATTTTAACAATGTCAGTTTGGGTAGAATTCTCTTGGTCTCAGTTTGATAAGATTGTTTCTTTTCTCCTGGTATGTGAAGGGCAGCTCCTATGTGGGAGTTTTATCTCATGTGTTCAGGAGGAAAGGGGAGATCAAAGTGTCCCTTTTATATCTTCTGTTTTTCAAGTCCCTTTAGCTCAAAATAACCCTTATGCCAAAGTGGCATATTTTGGGGTAGCATATCTTGGCACTTTTCATCTTTACACCTGTTTCTGTAACATAAGAGTCTTCTCATGATGAAAAAGAGCAAGGCTTCAGGTGCTGAGTCTGAATACTGTCTCAGGGCTGCAGGGCTGGCATACAGAATCTATGTTTTAGGGTTGCCAGTCTAATAAATAAAATGCATTAATGTTAGCAATAGACAGCTTGAAAAGACCAATCATTAACAGTGAAATTGANCTTCAGGTGCTGAGTCTGAATACTGTCTCGGGGCTGCGGGGCTGGTGTACAGAATCTATGTTTTAGGGTTGCCAGTCTAATAAATAAAATGCATTAATGTTAGCAATAGACAGCTTGAAAAGACCAATCATTAACAGTGAAATTGAATTTGTAATTAAAAAAAAAAAGAAGAAGAAAAACAAACTTCTAGCAAAAGAAATGTCCAGGGCTGGAGGACTTCCACGGTGGTCTGGTGGTTAAGAATCCACCTTTCCATGCAGGGAACGGAGGTTCAATCTCTGGTCAGGGAACTAGGATCTCACATGCTGTGAAGCAACTAAGTCTGAAGCCACCAATACCTAGCCTCACACACTAGAGCCAATGCTCTGCAACTAGAAAAAGTCCATGCACTGAAATGAAGACCTAGGGCAGCCAGAAAAGAGAAAGAAGTCCTGGACCGGACAACTTTTTATGGAGTTCTACTAAACATATAAAGAAGAGTTAATACCTATCCTTCTCAAACTATTCCAAAATACTTAAGAGGTTGGAACACTCCCAGATTTATTCTAAAAGGCCACAATTACCCTGATACCTAAACCAGACACAGACACTACAGAAAGAGAAAGTTACAGGCCAACATCTCTGATGAATATAGATGCAAAAATTCTTGACAAAATATTGGAGAACCAAATCCAATGAAATATAAAAAGGATCATACACTGTGATCAAGTGGGATTATTCCCAGGATGCGAAGATAGTTCAATGTCAATCAATGTGATATACTTCATTAACAAAAGGAAAGATAAAATTCATATGATCATTTCAATAAACACAGAAAAAACATTTGACAAAATTCAACATCTATTCATGATTAAAAAAAAAAAACTACCATCAAATTGGTATTTGTTTTCGTTGTTCAGTTGCTAAGTCATATCTGACTGTTTGCAACCCCTTGGACTGCAGCACTCCTGGGTTCCGTGTCCTTCACTATCTCCTGGAGTTTGCTCAAACTCACATCCATTGAGTTGGTGATGCTATCTAACCATCTCATCCTCTGCTGCCCCCTTCTCGTCCTGCCTTCAATCTTTCCCAGCCTCAGGGTCTTTTCCAATGAGTTGGCTCTTTGCATTAGGTGGCCAAAGGATTGGAGCTTCAGCTTCCAATGAATATTCAGTGTTGATTTCCTTTAGGATTGACTGGTTTGATCTCCTTGCTGTCCAAGGGAAGCCAGGAGTTCAGGAAGCAACCCCAAAATCAGGCCTCCAGATAATTGCATAAGCTCCTTTTTGGGAGATATCAGTGAGCTAAGGTAGGCAGACAGGGAGAACCAAGATGGTGATATAACATATGATTCTTATGAAAAACTCCACAGACCACCAATTGTGTGCCAGACATGAACCCTGCTCCTAAGGTTGAAACTCCAGGGCAAGCAAAGAGCCCTCCTTTACAGAAAGACTAGGGCTACAAAACAGCTGCTGTCTGTGCAGCTCCCTAAGGGTTGTAGCTTGCAAGAACTGTCTCTCCAACTATCATAATCCCATGGAACTGTCTCTCCAACTACCATAATCCCAGAAACCATGGCCATCTGGCCACTAGAGCCAGGTGACAAAGGGATGTCCTTTGGGTGTCAGCCCTCCAAAACAGGCAACAGACCATTTAAAGCTCTCCTCCAGGAGAGAACTGGCTCTCTGAAGTGTGGTACATATTAATAGGAGAATAACACCTGTCTTCCAAGATCTCTGGGTAGGAACAATCAACCCCTAGATACATGTTTAACTAGAAATCTTGGGACTTGCTTAGTGGCCCAGTGGTTAGGACTCCACACTTCCACTGCAGGTTCCACTGTGTGGGTTCAATCGCACGTTGAGGAACTAGGAACCTGCATGCCACAGTGTGGGAAGAATAATATTAATTAATTAATCTAAAAAAAAGAAAGAAGTCTATCCCTCAGGTCACAGTCATGGTGATTAGCTAACAGGACTCTTTCACAGAAAAGGAGGCCTGCTCCTTGGACATATTGACCAAGCTCCTATGTCAAATGCATCCTTCTGTGCCCCAAGGATGGCAGCTGTTTAAGAGCTCTTTTTCCATTGATAGTAATCCTGGGAGACCCATGAACATAAGCCCCACCTGTCACCAGAGCCAGGTGACATAGAAGTGTCCGCTGGTGGTAGTAATAAAACTCAGAGACCAGATGGGGTCTGAGTTCCTATGTGACTTAAATTAGTTATATGAAGAAATTTCAGAAAATTCAAAAATATGTGCTGATTAAACTACATGACATTGAACAACCAACAGAATGAATCAAAAGAGAAATTTTTAAAAATACCTGGAGATAAATGAAATGAATATGTAACACATCAAAATTCATAGGATGCAGCAAAGTAATTCTAACAGGGGAACTGTTAGAAATAAATACCTATACCTCAAGAAGCCAGAAAAGTCAAACAACCTAACTTTACACTCCAAAGAGAAAAAAAAAGAGAGAGAAGAAACAAAGCCCAAAGTTACTGAAAGGAAGGTAATAACAAAGATTAGAGCAGAAATAACTGAAATAGAAACTGAAAAGACAATACAGAAGATTAATGAAACTAACAGCTAGTTCTTTGAGAAGACTAATTAATCTTTAGTTAGACTACCAAGAAAAAAGAAACAGGACTTAAAATAAAATGAAAGAAGACAGATTACAACTGATACCACAGAAATAAAAAAGGACCATAAAAAATTACATGAACAATTGTATACCTACAAAACTAGGCAACCTGGAAGAAATGGATAAATTCCTAGAAATGTACAACCTGCAAAGACTGACTCATGACCAAGTAGAAAATCTGAATGTATGACTAAAAAGGAAATTGAATCAGTAATCAAAAACCTCTCAAAGTGCTTCCCTGGTGGCTCAGTGGTAAAGAATCCACCGGCCAATGCAAGGAGACACGTGTTCAATCTCTGATCTGGGAAGATCCCATGTGCCATGGAGCAGTTAAGTCTGTGCACCACAACTATTGAGCCTGTGCTCTGCAGTCAGGGAGCTGCAGCTACTGAAGCCCACTCGCCCTACAGCCCGTGCTCCACAACAAGAAAAACCACTGCATTTCAGAAGTCAGCCACTGCAACTGGAGAATAGCACCCACCACTGCAAATAGAGAAAAGTCCATGCAGTAATGAAAGCCCAGCACAACCAAAAATGAATAAATAAAATATACACACATAAAGCTTCTCAACAAACAAAAATTCAGGACCAGACGGTTTCATTGGTGACTTTTATCAAACATTTGAAACATAATTAATATTAATTCTCAAACTCTTCCAAAAAATAAATAAATAAAATTGAGGGAGGAATTTTTCCAAACATGTTTAATAAGGCCAGCTATAATCTGACACCAAAATGAAAAAAGAATGCCATATAAAAGGAAATTATGGTAGAAATTGCATAAATTTTTACAGATTTTCTCTATAAGAAAGAAAAAAATGCTATTTAGGCTTTATTTTACAAAAGACTCATATATATTTTTTTTCTTATCAATTAGCAAGCTACTTGTCAAGACTTCCAAAGGGTAATGGAAGCACAGAAAGATTAAATGATGTTCCAAAGTCATAATAAGAAGCAGTGCATAGCCTAGAACCAACCATCTTAACACCCGTCTAAAGTCTCATCTTCACCAGGTTCCACAAAGCCTAAAGACTCCTTAATTCTATTCTAATGGTAAGGAAAAAATTGAAGAGTAGAAGTACTTTCCTAAAAATCTGATTCTGTATGTGTGTGTGTGTGTGAGAGAGAGAGAGAGAGAGAGAATGTGTGTAATGTGCAGTCAAATACTAGCATTTTGTGTAGATGGAGCAGATATTTGATGGAATTTCACACAAAAAGAGAAGACAACTTGCAAGTTATACATATTTGTATTCAAAAGCTTTTGAAATGCTTTTTCTGTAAAGGCCTTTACTAGAAACTATACAGTGGTAAAGAATCTGCTTGCAATGCAGGAAACCCAGGTTCAATCCCTGGGTCAAGAAAATTCCCTGTAAACCCACCCCAGTATTCTTACCTGAAGAATTCCATGAACAGAGGAGCCTGGAGGGCTATAGTCCTTGGGGTAGCAAAGTGTCAGACACCACTGAGCTACTAACACTTTATACAATCTTATACTTGCTTTGGGCCCCAAGTCCAGTTTCTGTATCACAGAATAAACAAGAAATACATAAGAAGGCAAGATAGTGTATTGAGAACTATAGGAGATAGCTAATTCAGGACACTAAGAGGATACAATTTCTTTTACATCAGGAGAAATAACTGTGAACTGGGCATCTCCAGTACTTTTAAAAGAAGTTGTAGCATATAGTCAATAATCAATAAATATTTTTTAAACAAAGAAAGGGCAAAGCTTTTAAGAATAGCCAGGTTAAATATGTGTTGCCAAAAACTGAAATGGAAAATAAAGAGTAGTAAATGAATCTTAATAGATTCCTTGTTCCCATATGAGATTAATATAATCCATTTCCTGGAACATTTTATTTAGTTTGGTTTCTTTCTGCCTTCATAGATTAAGCAGCATTGTATTGAGATAATCAAGTAATTTTTTAAATTCTTCATTAGTCATGGGATGTGCTACTCAATATTATTTAAAAACAAAATTCTATGCTATCTAAACAGATCACCTTAGCATTTGTGAATTATGTGCTATTATTTCACTTATAATAATGAAATAAGACTTTTTCAATGATTTAGTAGAGACAGTATTTTCCAAGGAAAAAAAGGACACTAGAGTGGATCATCATTACCATCACTCACAAATGCATATGTTAAGAGCCTATTTGCACATGATGCTTTGCCAAGTGCTTCTTCAGACACCTTATTCAGTGAATAAGTCAGCAGCTAGATGACAGCAGTCTTCCCGAAAACAATCAAACTTAAAAACAATATTGAAATATACCATTATGCAAGAAAAGTTGCTTGCCTTAAAAATTCAGGACATTATGGGAAGTCAATGTAGATACTCAAGATTAAGTTCCACATGAAAGCAAGCACTATTTTTTGAGTGTGATACTTATCGGCGAACTCTTCCTCTCCTAAAATCCTTCTGCATTTACTAGAAACAAATTTGAGCAGAAAAGTAACCTTTTTCATAAAAAAGACTCTGTTCACTCAACTCTTATTTATACAGAGCTTTGAATTTGGCAAGAGTTCAAGGCAAATCTTTCAAGTAGCATGGCCTTTTGTAAAGCACTAGGACTTACTTCTAATTTTTCCTCAAACAAGTCCCTTCCTTTGCTATCTCAGTTTTCTATTTTGGTATGTCAAATAGCAAATCTCAAAAATAGAAAGGAAATAGCTTGGCTTTTTCATGCCACTAAATACCAGCCCCAGTTCTATTTTCCCTAATCTTAAGGGGGGAAAAAGCATCTGGATAGACAGTATTTTTCCCCTTCTTAGAGTATAATATTTTTGTCTGGTCAGCCATAAATCACTTCCAGACTTAAACAGACTCTTTAAACATTTTCTTATCCTGGTTCTATTATTATTCATATTTTGTAGCTTCATTATTTTTTCCTGAGAATTGCACAAAACTAAAGATTATACAATTGAAAAATAAGCCTTATCAATTGTCTTTATGATTGATAAAATTTTTCACTTCACATATATCAGTTGTTCAAAATTATGACACAGATTTTCTACATAGGTGTCCAACTGACATGGTTTGTCACCAAGGTAATCAAATGTTATAATCTTTTACATCAAGGAGACTTTCTTCTCTTTGCAATTTTCCAGTTATTCACCAACTATTAAAGTTTGAAAGCTGACATTCCTGCATCTCTAATTTTCATAAGGCAAACAGGGTGTCCCTCATTCTATCCTTATTTACACAAAGATTAAAAGAAATGTCCTTCCTTATTATAAGCATGGTGAGTGTGACAGACACTGTTTGTTCCTAATCAGCAAGATCTGTGTCTCCTCTTTCTTCTTTACCAAGAGATCATTCCTCAGCCTTTCTCCAGCTGGAATACTGTACAGAGAGATGGAACAGGAAGTGGAATATCTTTCTGACAATAAAAGAGAAGTGTGAGAAGACCTTCATCACTGTCTGCTGTGAGTTTTCATTCAGCAAAGAAAAACATAATGGTTGGAGTTGCTGCACCATCTTGTGACCACCTGGGATGTGAAGACAGCTAAAATTTTCAATATACATATAAAGCACACACAAAACACAACTTAGAATACACATCCATAAGCTCATGAGTTTTCAAATAAAATATTAAGATAATTAAGGCAAATGCTAAATTTTGTGTTTTTTCCCCTTAGAATTAGTTACATGTGAACTCTGCGTAAAGTATTATTTCCACAAATCCAGTTAAGAGAACTGTTTGAATTAAATTATAACATTAGTGCTAAGACTCCAGCTTCCTTTGTATTATATAGATTTAAATGTAAATCTTGCTTTCCACAAGTAAAATAATGTTACTTTATAAATTTTTGAGTTTTCCTTTGTCCTCTATTATAAACATATCTATATACCTAGAATAAAACTATTTCAAAAGAATGTGCAATGCTAGAATTCTTTTAACAATAACTATATAGCATTTTGTGATAAGAAACGAATTAAGGATTGTCTACAACTGTTTCATTAACTCACTCATTTTATATCATGGGGTTAATTTCATATCAGTTTCTAAAATACTCCCTTGCTTACTATGTATTTCTAACTACATTCTAATAAACAATTAGATGATTTCAGGTACAGAGAACTTATTCTCTGCTACCACCACCCATGCCTTCTGAAAGCTCAGCATCTAAAACAAATCTAAAAAATATTGAAACATTTTAAGATATAATTTAAATTAACTAGCCAAAACGAATAGATTGTATACCTGCCAAAAATCTTTAAATAGCAAATTTGTGGTTTTACAATTATTTATATTAAACAGTTCAGTTGTTCAGTCGTGTCCGACTCTTTGCGACCCCATGAATCACAGCATGCCAGGCCTCCCTGTCCATCACCAACTTCTGGAGTTTACCCAAACTCATGTCCATTGAGTTAGTGATGCCATCCAGTCATCTCATCCTATGTCATCCCCTTCTCCTCCTGCCTTCAATCTTTCTCAGCATCAGGGTCTTTTCCAATGAGTCAACTCTTCGCATGAGGTGGCCAAAGTATTGGAGTTTCAGCTTCAGCATCAGTCCTTCCAGTGAACACCCAGGACTGATCTCCTTTATTAGGATGGATTGATTGGATCTTCTTACAGTCCAAGGGACTCTCAAGAGTCTTCTCCAACACCACAGTTCAAAACCATCAATTCTTCAGTGCTCAACTTTCTTTATAGTCCAACTCTCACATCCATACATGACCACTGGAAAAACCATATCCTTGACTAGATAGACCTTTGTTGGCAAAGTAATGTCTCTGCTTTTNGACTCTCAAGAGTCTTCTCCAACACCACAGTTCAAAACCATCAATTCTTCAGTGCTTAGCTTTCTTTATAGTCCAACTCTCACATCCATACATGACCACTGGAAAAACCATATCCTTGACTAGATAGACCTTTGTTGGCAAAGTAATGTCTCTGCTTTTGAATATGCTATCTAGGTTGGTCATAACTTTCCTTCCAAGGAGTAAGTGTCTTTTTATTTCATGGCTGCAATCACCGTCTGCAGTGATTTTGGAGCCCCCCAAAAAATAAAGTCTCTCACCGTTTCCACTGTTTCCCCATCTATCTCCCATGAAGTGATGGGACCAGATGCCATGATCTTAGTTTTCTGAATGTTGAGCTTTAAGCCAACTTTTTCATTCTCCTCTTACACTTACTAGTTAAGAATATTGAAAAGGAGAAACTCACCCACCAAATTTATTATTACTATTGAAGGAATAGTTACAGTGTAAACATTTAACATGTTCCTCTCTGTTCATTTTCAAATTACGGCAAAGTTGCTATCAGACTAAGATTAGCTTGTTTAAATATACTAAGCTATGTCACATGAGTTTTAAAAGGAGTTTTAAAATAAAAGTTTTTTTATTCCACTGTGTTGAGAAATCAGTCTGATCTCTGATCTCACCAAGACATTTGGATAGATGATTATAGCTGTTCAGTCAATGCATGAGTTGCATCACTGCCAAGACTTCCTCCCTCCAGTCATGGATTAGTGACCTTTGAGCAGCTGCCTACGTAAGAACGAAAAGATGCATGTGTCTCTGTCTGAAATCCCCTCTAGTCATTCTAATTGACTGCAGTAATATCAACTGGTGACAGGAGAGGAAGCTGACAGCTGTGGGTCCTGTTGTTGCAGCCAAAAAGCCACTCTTGTGGAGATCTTAGATGAGTATATTGAGTCCTTTTACTAGCTCAGCTGGTGAAGTTACTTTAGCTCACTTGGCATGAGAACTGGCCTGAGAATAGTAAATCAGCTTTTAAAAGTATCTCCTTGTCATCTGAATTGTAAATGCTCAGTGAGCTAATACTAATCCTTTTTTATAAATAGAACTGACCCTTTAGCGCTATTGTGTCATCAAGAAACTTTTTTTCGCATTTTGCTAACTTTTCCTTTCCTTTGCTTAACCCCATCTACCCTTCTACACACGGTAAGCAGAAATCTCAGAATAGCTCAAGATTAGGTATCATAAAAGAGGACCACAGGTGAACAATCCAATACATTAGTGAGCTGGGCTTCCAAAAGCAAAATACAGGCAGAAGTTAAACTTTAAATTGCTTGTAGACAGGAGTAGAGAAAAGAATATCCACTGTCAGAAATCCTAGAGCAAATGAAACGTTCTGTTATGTAACCCACAAAGTGCTACTTCTTAAAAGTAACATATCCTGTCAAACTTTGCCTCAAATTATTTGAAGCTGTTCATGAAGCTCCAACTTAGATGGCTTAAGGAAATAATAGAAGTTCATCACTTTTAATATACTATAATTCATCACCAGGACTAAACTGTTCCACTAAACTACAGTGGTCTTGTCTTGATTTAGGCTTGACTAAATCTATGATTTTTCTCTATTTTTTTCTATTTTAAATTATGAAAGTATGATAACACATTTACAGGACATTTGGAAAATATAGAACAAAGTGACATATGGTTCCACTCTATGTATAACATTATTTTTTAAGTAGATAAATTAAGATTTTTAGTCAGAGTTTCAATATCAAACTCTCAAAATATAACAGAATAAACAGAAAAGTACAATGATATAGCAGACCTGAAAAGCACTATGAATCAATTCAACATAATTAAGATTTATACAATTTTTGACAGGATCTATGATTATGGATTTCCTTTATCTCATAATACATAAAATATTCCTCCATACCCAATCACAAACATTGACAAAAAAATCTGAGGACTCTTAAATTCTGCTTTTAACACAGATAAATAATTTCTAGAGGCACAAAACAAATTTTCCAGCAAAGAAAGGATGCAATTAACAGAGAAGCTAATGAATATTTTCTTACTTGAAATATTTGACAGAATAGATTGTGTTTTATTGCTTTTTACAAACTCGGTGCTTTGAACATAGGACAGCAGAAATAGTAGATGCTTAATAATTCATTGCTAGGTTTTAAAAAATGAATAAATGATATTTATAAGCTGAAACATATTCTTTCCATTTCTGAACTAAATTGGAAAGTAAAATTGGCAAAATCAAATTAAGATGGTACAGTGAAAGCTACAAAACATAATTTATCTATCTTCCCTAGAATGCCTCTATAAGTGAATTTAATTGCTATTTTATCTAATTAGAAAACCTCTAAATATCCCGAAGATTATTAAGTTTCCGTCATTCATCACATTTTAATATTATCAAAGTGTTATAAATTATATGGTTTAAGCATTTTACCAACACAGTTCTGATTAGGATAAGTAGTATTTTCTCATTAAAACCTTCTTTGTAATTTTTCCTCAGAACTAGGAATCCCATTTTTCAGATGGAGACCTTGTTATCTGGCTTAATTTAAAATTAATATTTTTATAATACTTTCTTATAGGAAAAGCAGATCAAGTCATTTTCTACACTGATATAGGTTTACAAAAGGATAAATCGAATCCCTTAAAGCATGTGATTATATATAGTATCACCCTAAAGAACAAACTGATCTGTAAATCAATTTTTAACTTTATGTTTCCAAAACCAATACCACAAAGGTTTCCAGTATTGCTCTCTTTTAAATAAGCTCTTTTAAAATATTTTAAATATTACTCACTTTAAAATGCTCATTCCATTTTCCAAGCTTGAGGGCCCTCAGGAACCTTCCCCTGATGACGCTGAAGATCATGAATGGTATGACTAGGATAAAAATAAGAAACAATGGCTGCAAAACAAAGAGGGCTGTTTGGTCTACTCTTAGAAGCACAAATTCCCTCACATACCCAACATTCCATCTTTATGTCTAAGGCCACTCATGATGGAAAGAACAAGAAATGTCTATTGATCATAATGACTCATTTAAAAACTATTTGGTGGGGGCTCCAGATCTGTTAAATTGCTTAATTACTCAAATTTAACTCTCCTGAGTCATTTCATATTATATTGGCATATAATGACAGTAAAATAGAAATTAAAATGCAAAAAGCATCTAGGCAGTAAAATAATAAAACTGAAAGGAATAATATGCATGCACAACTCATGCACTTTCTAGAGTCCTGACTATGGCTGGATTTCATCTATTCTATTATTTGCTTATTGTTATAATAGCAACAGAAGTTCAAAATTAAAAGCTAATGTGAGAATTTTATTAGTTCTACAGTTTCTGCCAATTAGGTATTCATTTTCTAATACCACAATTATTTGCAGTTAATCCAAACAGATGCATTATTTTTCTTAAAGGTGACACAGTGTGTATTTGTTTATAATTTCAATTTTCTCATCAGAAAGACCCAGCTTGAATCTAGGGTTCTCTTAGTTACTTTGTTCAATTGCTAAATCCTCTGAATCTGTTACCCACATAGAGACACAGATAATATCTTTAACAGAGCATCTGTGTAATACCTTTAACTCAACATTTGTATAAAATTTTATGTTAGTTATAGATGCATTAAATTAAAAACAACAATGACGGTAGTTGTGCTAACTTAATGAAAAGATTTGTTTGGGATTTGACAAAGAAAAATCAATGCTGGAGCTTCCTTGATGGTTCAGTGGTTGAGTCCACTTAGCAATGCAAGGGACACCAGTTCAATCCCAGGTACTGGAAAATCCCACATGCCACAGAGTAACTAAGCCTGTGAGCTGCCACCACTGAGCCCACACGGTATAACTACTGAAGCCCGTGTACCTAAAACTCATGCTCCACAACAAGAGAAGCCACCACAATCAGAAGTCTGTGCATCACCACAAAGAGTGATTCCTGCTTGTTGCAACTGGAGAAAGCCCGAGAGCAGCAACAAAGACGCAGTACAGCCAAAAATAAATAAAAGAAAGAAAGTCAACGCTAATGTTGAGGTCTACAGACTATTTCATCAATCTTTCATTTTATCATTTAGGAAAATTATAATCGAAAATGTCATTTAAAATTATATTGTCGAATTTGCAAAACCTAAGAAACTCTTCCTTCCACCAATCCATAATAACATACAGAGCTCTGGAGTACAAGCTGTTTGCAGATCACCAAGGAGGTGTGTCACACCATTCTTTTGGAAAAGTTTTTGTCACTACTTACGTTTTTCTGCTGGAGGTAGGAATTATGGGTTTCATGGTTAACCAAGAATAAACTATGGTGGTCACTTTAAGAACTTTTACCATGAATTTCCTAATAGAAGGGTTTGAAAAAGTCTTGCAATAAAACCATATTTGATCTCTGAGTGATACACCACAGAAACGCTGCTTTATACACAAGGAAGAAGCAGAAACACAAGATTAAGAAAAACATTGGAAACAAAGGCTCTTATGGAATTAACTGATATCTGAAGAAATGATGTGTTTTAAGAAAAATATGTGAGCCCACTTGATCAAGTTCCAACTTTCATAGATATATTAGAATGATTATTTTCACTCAAATGGATAAAAATCAGAGTAATCATATTAATGACTATATTGAATAGATCTTAATGACATAATGAAGCACAACTTCAAATTATGAAGACCCAAAATTATAAAAATCTAAATAAGGAATTTTGAATACATTATCCCATATGTCATAAATCCAGTTTCAAAAAGCTCTGCAAATTGGCAGCTGCAATCAAAGTATTATTTATTGCAGTCCTTATGTTTGATATTACATATAGCGATTTAATCTGTAAAATTAGATGAGAAAATATTATAAAGTGAGATTATGGTTATCTTTGAAAATGAAAAACAATTAACTAAGATGTGGGGTGGGAGGTGGGAGGGGGGTTCATGTTTGGGAGTTCGTGTAAAAAAAATAAATAAATACAAAAAAAAAAAGAAAAACAATTAACTAGAAAGACAGGAAATCAGGAAGGGAAGAATCCCAACCTGAGAAGATAAGAAAGCATAGTAAGATGACTAAGAAACAAGTAAGCTTTCCACAGTGTTATAGTGCTAAAACTCTAGGGATCCAACAAAGTAGTTCATCCCCAGAGCATAAGTAGCAGGCTCATCAGTGTGGAAATGCAGGTTTTCCCCCAGTCAGAGTCCCAAGGAGACAAGATGGGCCTATTTGGAGACTCTGCACAAAGTGTATTTGCTACAGTAGAGAAGCTTAGGTTCAAGGGCTCAGAACTTTCTGTCGCAAGCAGCATACAAGCCAGTTTTCTCCCCTAGGGAGTGAGGAGTTGACTAACAGTCACATGTGGTTTTCTTAACCTACTGTGGCTTTCTTGATGTGAATAGCTACTGAAACTGCATGCTATCAAGATATATTTGAATGCTGCTATTTGATATATTCACAAAGATGTTTAAGGCCATTCCTAAATGAAATCAACACTGACTATACATTGGAAGGACTGATGCTGAAGCTCCACTATTTTGGCCACCTGATGTGAAGAACTGACTCATTGGAAAAGACCCTGATGTTGGGAAAGATTGAAGGCAGGAGGAGAAGAGGGCAATAGAGGATTAAATGGTTGGATAGCATCACTGACTCAATGGACATGAGTTTGAGCAAACTCTGGAAGATAGTGAAGGACAGGGAAGCCTGGCATGCTACAGTCCATGGGGTTGCAAAGAGCTGGACACGACTGAGTGAACAACAATAAGGCCACTCAGGTATCATAGAACACCATTCTCGACAAAAGCAAACAATGTCTGAATCAAATTTAATACAAAGAAATCTGTCTCTACAACATATCTGTAACAAACAAACAAAAACAAAAAACAAAAAGACTGGTTAGTGTGAAATAATCATATGAGGTTAAAGGTTAGTTAAATATTCTTAACTTTGTTTCACCTGTTAAAGTAGCATGCTCTTAATTTATTTGTCAATTTTTGGATTTTAGGGAAATGATCCTCCTGTTTAGATATAACCTAACTTATGGACTAAACAATAAAATATAAATATCTTTCATCATAACACTTTAATATTTACATAACTCAATGCATCACTATAAGAATTCAGTGAAAGGACGCTCTCTCTGGACCTCGATTCGGATAACATTAGCTAGAAGATGGGGTTGCATGCATGTGTTCTCAGATGTGTGCAGCTCTTCGCAACCCTCCATGGAATACAGCCCACGGGGCTCCTCTGTCCATGCGACTTTCCAGATAAGAATACTGGAGTGAGTTGCCATTTACTTCTCCAGGGGATCTTCCCAATACATGGACTGAACCTGTGTCTCCTGCAACACCTGCCCTGCAGGCAGATTCTTTACCACTGTGCCATCTGGGAAGCCGAAAGTTGGTTTATGGCCCAATTATCTCCCAGATGGGGTGTGTGTGTGTGTGTGTGTGTGTGGACTCAGTCAAGTCCAACTCTCTAAGACCCCATGGACTATAGTCCACAAGGCTCCTCAGACCACAGGATTTCCCAGGCAAGAATACTGGAGTGGGTTGCCATTTCCTATGCCAAGCATTTTAAATGTCATACTATAAAAAGGTCTGATAATATAAAAATATTAACAGTTATACCAAAAATAAAATTAAACAATCTTTGTGAATATTTATATACAGAAAAGACAAACAGCATTTGAGAGTTTTTATTCCATTATGTTATGAATGTCCCTTTAATATTCATAGTCTGGCATGGAACAGATACATCTGCATGTTACTTGCAATAAAGTACAAATACTTCATGTGTGTATGCTCAAAGTGCTGAGACCACAACAGAGATCACTAACACAACAACCTGTGGTTGTTGTTATATGGACAGCCTTGAAACCATCCCTGGGAATGGTGCTATATCGGCACCATGTAGAAGGAAGCAGGCAGAGTAGACAAAGAAAAGGACAGTTCTAAGGGAAAGTGCTCTGAGAAACAACGTTGCACTAGCCAAAATGTAGTATGGAAGAGTGGGAAAGTTGCAAACGGCTGGATTACTAAATCAGATGCATGTCTAAAAAGGCCCAGAAGGTCCTTATGTTCTGGCTTAAAGACTTTTTGCACCAAGTCATGTGAACCAGAGAAAATAATATTAAGTTGAGGAATGATATCCCATAATACATTTTTTTGAAATAAGAATTTTATTCAGTGGGAAAAAAGATTTAAGGAACACCTTAAATCAGTCAATTTAGAAAAGAAATGTGTAGATTACTCAAATGATAAAAGATATGATGGCTAAAATTAGGAGCTAGCAATCAGATGGAAAAATCATAGTGGACACTTGAAAACAGGGCTTCATGAAATTCTCAGTGGTCAATTAATTTTGTTTGGTGAAAAATAAATAGAATTTCAGAAGGATTAACTTTAACATATCATGGTCAAAAATATGATCAATAAGATGTGCAATTTTGGGAGAGAATCGGGCTAAAATCATTATAGTACATTGAATTTATACTCCTGGCCTGGTCATTGTTTCTTTCTGTAATAGGGTCATGGATTTCCACTCATTGTTATATCACCTGCCCTGGAATAGGAATATAAGACCAATTTCATTGACTTTGAGCTTAGTCACATGATAAGTGTTGGTCAAAAAAATGTGAGTGGACATGATTTTATCATGATCTCATCCAAGCAAGTCTGAGATGTCACTGTGAAATATGGCTTGAGGTCCTGCATTCCTACCATTTGCAATGACAACACCCAAAGAGTGGTCCAAGAAACTCCAGTCAAGCTCAGCACAGACACAATTGATGTTTGCCTTTCATGTAATGGAAACAGGAAATGTTAGTTTTCACAATTCAATGTGAAAATGGGGTAGTTTGTTACCATAAAATCAAACCAATAAACAAACATGTTTGGTTCAGTTTAACATGCCAGGTTTGAGTTATTTACTGAGAAATTCAAAGAAAATATCTAATAGGAAGTCACTTCGGTACAGAAAGTACAGAAATACCAAGAGGTAAAGGCTGAAAATAAAGCAAAACATACCTCTCAAACTGTTCTATCAACAGGAAAGTGAAAGTGAAACTGTTAGTAACCCAATTGAATCCAGCTCTCTGGAACCCCATGGACGGTAGCTCTCCAGGCTCCTCTGTCAACAGAAATGAGAATGATTAAATAGTTGCCTTTTTCTTGACAATAAGAAGATAACAAGTCATCTGCGACACCTCTCTCTAAAGAAGAGAATGTTAGGAAAGGGCCTAAATTTCAGTAAAAAAAATTTGGCTCCAAGAAAAGCAAATGACAAAAAAGCATGTAATTGAGATGATGAGTGGACAAGTGCTCAGTGAATAAATATCATACAACGACTTTTGGAAAACCCATTTTACTTAAAACTTACAGTTTCCCTAGAAATTAGCATCTGGAGAATTTACTTTTCACTTTGAAGAGTAATATAACAGTGCCATCAGCTAAGTAGTTGACTCAGTTCAATTAGCTCATACAGTATAAAGATGCTTGGTTCTAAGACATTCTTTGATTTCACTTCAATCTACTGCAGTCTTAAGCATGAGGTGGACAATAGCACCCCTCTGAAAATTTTCTATGTGAATTCACAACATTAAAGTGTCCCAGTGTCTTATGATTAAGCAAATTAAGCCCTTATTTTATCAGTAATGTGGATTAATTTTATCTTTTACCACTCCTCTGACCTTCTAGAATTAACTTAACTGTAAGAAAATGAACTATTTATGGAATGATAACCTTGCAAGAAGTACAGTTCATCTCGGTTCCTGGGTTAATTATGCAAATTATATCCTTCTATTGTAAATATCCAAGTTAACAGGCAATTTCTAGAGGGTACATGGCCTCTTTTTATAAAAGTCACAAGTATGTCTGAATATATGTTATTTACACCCAAACAATTAAGGAATCTAAAAATGAAGATAAAAAGGCTTTAAGAGTATGTTACTCATTAATACATACAGGAAAGAACAATGTCTTCTTTATTTCTGTATCTTCAATGTCTAGCCAGTACATGGCACATAATAATAAGCATTAAAAAAAAATCAAAGAATGCCTTTTTCAGTCAAGGCAATTCAATAATGTATTGTTTAGTCCCTAAGTCATTTCTGACTCTTTTGTGACCCCATGAACATGGAGTCTGCCAGGCTCCTCTGTCCATGGGATTTCCTGGGCAAGATTACTGGAGTGGGTTGCCATTTCCTTTTCCAGGGAATCAATCCAACCCAGGGATCAAACCCAGATCTCCTGCATTAGAGGGTGGATTCTTTACCACTGAGTCACCAAGGAAATAATGTATAAAAGGAGGTATACATGGCATATGTGCTGTGCTGTGCTTAGTCACTGAGTCGTGTCTGACTTTTTGGAACTGTAGCCCACCAGGCTCTTATGTCCATGAGGATTCTTCAGGCAAGAATATTGAAGTGGGTTGCCATGCCCTCCTCCAGGGGATCTCCCCAAATCAGAGATCCAATGGAGGTCTCCTGCATTGCAGGCACATTCTTTACTAGCTGAGCTACGTGGGAAACCCATATATGCCATATAAGAAGTGCTTAAAAATACATGACAAAGATTAGGCACTATTAACAAGTTGATTAATAAAATTAAGTCTGAGATGTAGACATATAATTTGAGATATAGACAATTTTTGAGTCTCACATTAGGTACCCAACCAGGGATTTTTGCAAGAGTGTTTTCAGGCTTCACAAGCTGTGCAGAAAACCAAGTTATTCTTGAAAGA
Organism: Oreotragus oreotragus; assembly: GCA_006410675.1. Lineage (NCBI taxonomy): Eukaryota > Metazoa > Chordata > Mammalia > Artiodactyla > Bovidae > Oreotragus > Oreotragus oreotragus. The sequence continues at coordinate 84,245 of SJYX01020044.1, forward strand.
TGAGGCAGGATAGTTCTTACATAATATGAGCTGGAGGTCAGGTCTCAGAAATCCCAGACAGAAACTAAATCACCTAGAAAAAGTTGTAACTGTTCAACATAGGTCTGACTTTGATATTTGATTTAAGTATATACTAATTTCATTATGTGTCAATTGCATGTGCCAGTGTGCTCAGTCTTTTTCGACTCTTTACGACACAATAGACTGTAGCCTGCCAGATTTTTCTGTCCATGGGAATTCTCCAGGCAAAAACAGTGAACTGGGTTGCCATTTCCTCCTCCAGGGGATCTTCCTAACCCAGGTATAGAACCCTTGTCTCCTGAGTCTCCTGTACTGCAGGTGGAATCTTTACCTTGACGGCGTGGGCCATCTGGGAAGCCCCGTTTTTTAGTACCCAGGTAAGAAATAATTAGATAAGAAGGATCAAGAGAATAGGATCTTGCATTTGTGGTAGTGGTTTTTCTATATTAACTGTCAAATATGTCTGTCTCTCAGAAAAAGGTATGCTTCAGTATACGTCAGTGATAATGGAAGGAGGAGCACATTTTCTGGAGAGATTTCGATAGTTTTCTACTTGGATCTTAGGGGGGAAATACCTCTGCAGTTTATTTTCTCGTGATATCTCTAATTCCTTGTAAGAATATGAATATTTGTGGATAGATGTTTTATCTACTAAATAGGCCAGTTTTTAAAGTGAATTTTAGTTTTTAAATACAATTAAACACTAAGCTTTAGACCTAATTAGCCATTTTATGGAAATGAATATTAAAATAAATATTTACAATCTGCATGCATGCAAATGTAGTCTCATTTTACCACCAAAGGTTCCATATTTTGTCTTTATTTTGAAGATGATAAATATTAATAACACAATTTTCAGAGATTAAACAAAGAATGTAGTAGAAAAGAAAAATACTCAAGTTTAGTTAATATACTGTTAATTATGTCATATGTGCTATTCTATTTAAAGACCATAACAATTTTTCTTTTAAAAATAAACTATTATTTTTGAATTTCAGATAGTTTAACTGAGGTTCAGAATACTCATGGAAATTGTACAAAATCATAGAGCTACCAAACAAGAGTTTTGATATAAACCTACCTCTGTCTTATTTTATTCATGTAGCAAGTAGTTATTCATAATCTTAGGTGGGCTAGGAATTGTTCTAGGTAAATAAAAATCCAATAAACTTTGAAATTTCCTGTTTTATTTTCTTAGGAAAATCATTCGAACTTTTTATTGTCAGTTTCTCCATCCATAAAATGCAGATAATTCTATCTGAATACAAAGTTAAAATAACACACCTGAAATTGTTTTACAAGTTATAAGGTGTTCAAATATTAGTTTAAAGTAAATAATTGGTTTCATGTTTTTGTATTAGCATAGGCAAATATTTATACCCATAATGGCTCAGATAAAGAATAGAATTTAGAAAAAGCATTAAACAATTGTATTTGATTGTCTGTGTCTATCCAGGCTACATTAGCAAAATACCACAGATTGGGTGGCTTATAAACAACAAAAATAGATTTCTCACAGTTCTGGTGGCTGGGAGGGCCAGGATCAAAATGCTGGTAGGTTCAGTACCTAATGAGAGATGGCTTTCATATTCACATGATGGAGGGAAGTAGAACATCTCTGTTAGGTCTCTTGTAAGGGCACTAACCTCAGTCATGGAGGCTCCACTCTCATGACCCAATCACCTTCCAAAGGCTCTACTTCCTATCATCACTTCGGGCAATGGGCTTTCAGCATATGAATTTAGGAGGACATAAGCATTCAAAATAGTGCCAATAATAATATAAAGCACAACCTATATGAGAACAGGGCTTGGATAGAGGAAAAAAGAATAAAATTATTTGGAATATACATTTTGAATTCAAGATAGGCAAGTATTCAAAGTTAGGGTTAGAAGTACATAATTTTTTAGTGGAGATATGAGTAAGCTTGTATGTAACACTAAATTATTAAAAATGTAATACTTTTTAATAATTTAATGTTACCTTGAAGTGTTGCTGGTCTTTATTTTGCAGTTATTTGTAAAGGTGAAAATGAATCTTGGCACTTTAGAGAGAAGACTCTGAAGTTGGCAAGGCATGAGGTAACAAGTGATGATACTAAATAAAGCAACAGAGAAAGAGAAAAAATGATGGAGAAATGGAAGAAGGAAGAAACAGGGACAAATAGAAGAGAAAATTAGATATTAAAAAACACAGCTGGTGGAGATCTTAGCATCATATACACTATTCTGACTTAAATATGAATATTAATATTCTTTGGACAATATACTAAAAGATAGCAACATAGAGCCATCATAAATATTATCAATACTGTATACAACTTAACTGAGTTTAATATAAAGATCAATGATTAAGATCACCCAAATTAATATGTAGACTATTAGGTAGTCTTTTTATTAAGTGAAGTCACTCAGTTGTGTACAACTCTTTGCAACCCCATGGACTGTAGCCTGTTAGGCTCCTCCATCCATGGGATTTTCCAGGCAAGAATACTAGAGTGGATTGCCATTTCCTTCTCCAGGGGATCTTCCCGACCCAGGGATCGAACCTGGGTCTCCCACATTGCAGGCAGACGCTATACATTCTGAGCCACCAGGCAATCCCTTTTTATTAAAGTTCACATAATGTCTTAAAATTTTCCATATTCTTGTGATTTTATTAGACAATATTTAAATTTTCCCACTAACAAAGTAAAAATTCAATTTTATTATCAAAACTCAACTATACTGATTTTCATATTTATACTTCAGACATAAAGCTAAGGAGTTATTGCACTATTTGAGTTTTGTATCACAGAGCCAAAATTATAAGGCATTCTTCCAGAATAAGAAAAATCTATAACTGTTTTTATAGGTAAGATGGATAAAGATGAGGGAAACAAACATTTATACTGAATGAATCCAAACAATAATTTAGGCTGCCTTGTACAGACTTGGTATTTGTTTTGCTATTTATGTATACTTGGATTCTTAAAGTATTTATTGTGTACTATAAACAATTATTTATATATTAATGACTAGTTACAAAACATGAAAGCATCATAAATTGTAGGGAATTAGATGAGACATTAAAATTATATATTCCAGTAGTATTAAAATTTTTATAGCATCAACACTATTTATTCAGATGCTATCTGATATGAAAACCTGATTATGGCAAACATAAAATGCTAGGTAAAATAACTTAATATGCTTTCAGATATATATGCCCGAAGCAAATTAATAGAGGCCAGGGAACATAATGGAATGTGGTTCTAGAAACATAAGGAATAAAGTTATCAGATGCCATCACAGAAGAGACAAAAAAAAAAAAAAGGTATTATCCATTTTATATAAAAATATCAGGAGCGTATGAAAGCTAAAGATATAGATTGGAGAAAACCACACACAAAGCTAATTTTAGGATGAAATAAATGCTTGAGAAAAGAAATAAAACTACACCAAAGAAAAGCAGATCATAAACAAAGTTCTAACTGTTTTGTTACATTGTGATGTTAAACAAACAAACAAAAAATCCCTTCTGAGATATAATTGGCACTTTAACATTGCTTAGTAACAGCGTGAGTCCGAATTTATAGTTCTAACTCCAGATCTTAAAATTTAAGAGGAATCTGGCTTGCAGTGCTCCCAGGAACCTGATAAGATCAAGCACAATTTCTTCTGGAAGAGCCATGCAATTCATCCTCAAGAATTACCACTGGTAGAGTGACAAACTCACAATCCAAAATTACAAAATACATAAAAAAGCCTCCTTGAGTAAGAATCATCTGCAATAACTAACAACAGAACCAAACCCACAGGTACTCCCAAACTTAAAGAATGATTTTAAAAAATGCAACACCATTATGTTTCAATGTTTAAAGAAATAAAGTAAGGAAAGTAAAGTAAAAAATGAGAACCTCAAAGTATTATAAATGGTTAGGCAACCTTGATAGTAAAATGGAAACTTTAGAAACAATACACAAACACATATATTCACAAAATTTTAAGTAATGGTGATGTAAAACATCAGAATAGATGGAGCTAAAACAGGAATTAATAAAATTGAAACTAGAAACAAAGGAACTATACATAATGGAGCACAGAGAAACAACTATATGAAAAATACATAATATAGGGTGAGATAAGTTGAGAAAAAAATAGAAGATTCAAGGTCTTGTCACAGAGTTTCTAGGCATGGATAAAAAGATGAGTAGAGTCAGTTAATGAATATCACCATTCTTCAAATTCAGACAGTCTAAAAAACCTGAAGCAGAATAAATATAAATAAATTCATGCTTAGGTATGTAAATATTAAACCACAGTTAAACAGTGTAGGTAAAGAGTCATATAGCAACCATTGAGAATAAAAGGTTTTCAACAAGTGGAAGAAGAATTAAATGATAACTGATTTCTTCAGAGCAACAATGGAAGTTAAAAGAAAATGTAATAAAAAATGTTGAGAGGAAACTACTTTAAACCATAGAAATGTAACTGCACTGAATTTACAAAGATCTTCACAGATTGACTTCAGATCCCATCATATATTTTCCAGGCATTTTCCCTTTTATGCACTTGAATGGCCAGCCAGACCATTAGTTACTATCCATAAATATTCTCACCTTGAACTAGTATGAATTTCCTCTTGAGTGGAAGACCAGGTGGTTCAGTGGTAAAGAATCTGCCTGCCAGTGCAGGAGTCACCAGAGGCGTGGGTTTGAGCCATGGGTCAGGAAGACCCCTTGGAGAAGGAAATGGCAACACACTCCAGTATTCTTGCCTGGGAAATCCCATGGACAGAGGAGCCTGGCGAGCTACAGTCCATGGGGTTGCAAAAGAGTCATTCATGACTAAACAAACAAACAAACAAAAATAAAAAACCTAATAATTTGGCATCAATATATATGAGAAAAGAAAATTAAATGGAGAAGTCATATTCACAATCATATTTGAAGATGATAACAGTTCACATTCAGTAACTGATAGATCCAAGTAGAGGAAAGAATTAGTGAGATTATAGAAGATTTGAACAAATCTGAATCAACTGAAAGCAATATGTATATTGTTGTTGTTATTTAGTGGCTAAGTCATGTCGGACTCTTTTGTGACCCCATGGACTATAGCCTGCCAGGCAGCTCTGTCCATGGGATTTCCCAGGCAAGAGTTTTGGAGCAGGTTGACACTTCCTTCTCCAGGGGAAAAACACTATTTCCAACAACTTCACAAAACATACTGTGCTCAAGTACACATGAAACCATCACCAATATAGACAGTATACTGACTCATTAAGCAATTTTCAATAAAATTCAAAACCTTTGGCCTGGATTATACAATCAATTAAGTTTGTGAATAAACATCTAAAGCACTGCTCTTAGTGATTAACCATTTAAATTACATATCAAAAAAGAAATCAGGTTAAAATCAATGATAAGAACTTCTTCAAACACACAGACCAATAAGAGCAAATTAATCTCAAAAATATTAGAAGATTAAAAATGATATTATGAACATCATTATACCAAGGTTTTTGACAATTTAAATAAAATAAACAATGTCCATAAAAAGACAAATTAATGAAATACACACAAAAAAGACAGTTTGAGTAATTCAATATACATTTAGATCTAAAGGAACATGGACATATGTCACTTGAAAAATTACAACAGAGTTTAGTTAGATTAATTAAGACTGTATGGTAGTCACATCAGTAAACTGAGAGCACAGAAGTAGACCCTCTCTACTATGGCCATCAGATAAAGGCTCAAAACAATTCAATGGGAGAAAGAACATACTCTCAGTAAATGGTGCCACAGCAACTGGAAATCCATAATGAAGTTCATTTACCTGACGCTTATCTCACCACATTCTAAGGTTTATTCAAGATGAATCATAAACCTAAATATGAAGTTAAACTTCAGATTCCAGAAGGAAATATTTGAGAATATATTCAAGACATTCTGTTAGGCAAAGATGTCTTAAATAGAACAGGAAAAGTAAAATGGGTAAAAAATGAAAAATAGGAGGAAATATAAATGAAGCACAAAGAAAACAGAATAAATATAAGAAGGTTCCTTAATGGGATAAAAATGAAGAATAAATATAAATAGTTTTAAATAAGATAGTATATAGAGAATAGATTCAGCAGTAAAAAGTTGAATCATATATATAACAAAGTTAATTTGAAAATTTCTGACAAAATCAATGAAGAATCTAAAGAGAACATGAGAATATACAATATTATAAATTAGAATACAAATAGAGCTACAGATGCTGTAGATATTAAAGGTGGGGAAAAAACTGAACAAAAATCTTTGTTGAAATTTAAAACAGAAAAAAAGAAAAAATTATGTTAAAATAACTTGCCAAAGCAATTCAAGTAAAAATAAAACCCTGAATCATATTAAACAAACACAAATTTTCAATAATTTTAACTATTTTTACATACACACAGAAAAAGCCTAGATGGGTTTTTACAAGTGAGTAAATTCAAGCAATTGGTCATTTCTACTAAGTATAATGGGCTTTTCCAAATCAGGAAAGGAGTATGTCAAGGCTGTATATTGTCACCCTGCTTATTTCACTTATATGCAGAGTACATCATGAGAAATGCTGGACTAGATGAAGCACAAGCTGGAAACAAGATTGCTGCGAGAAATATCAATAACTTCAGATATGCAGATGACACCACCCTTATGGTAGAAACGGAAGAAGAGCTAAAGAGCCTCTTGATGAAAGTGAAAGAGGAGAGTGAAAAAGTTGGCTTAAAACTGAACATTCAGAAAACGAAGATCATGGCATCCGGTCCCATCACTTCATGGCAAATAGATGGAGAAACAAAGGAAATAGTAATAGACCTTATTTTGAGGGGTTCCAAAATCATTTCAGATGGTGACTGCAGCCATGAAATTAAAACACGCTTACTCCTTGGAAGAAAAGTTATGACAAACCTAGACAGCATATTAAAAAGCAGAGACATTACTTTGCCAACAAAAGTCCATCTAGTCAAAGCTATGGTTTTTCCAGTAGTCATGTATGGATGTGAGTTGGACTATAAAGAAAGCTGAGTGCCGAAGAATTGATGCTTTTGAACTGTGGTGTTGGAGAAGACTTGCTTGGACTGCAAGGAGATCCAACCAGTCCATCATAAAGGAAGTCAGTCCTGAATATACATTGGAAGGACCAATGCTGAAGCTGAAACTCCAATACTTTGGCCACCAGATGCAAAGAACTGACTCATTTGCAAAGACCCTGATGATGGGAAAGATTGAAAGTGGGAGGAAAAGGAGATGACAGAGGATGAGATGGTTGGAAGGCATAACCGACTCAATGGACATGATTGGAGTAAACTCTGGGAATTGGTGATGGACAGGGAGGCCTGGGGTGCTTCAGTCACAGGGTCACAAAGAGAACCTGAACTGAAGGACTGAGCCACTCAGGACTGAGCCGCTGAACTGAACTGATAATGGGCTTATCAGGTGACTCAATGCTAAAGAATTTACCTGACCTGTGCATAGGAATCTGGAATGTCAGGTCCATGAATCAAGGCAAATTGGAAGTGGTCAAACAAGAGATGGCAAGGGTGAACGTCGACATTCTAGGAATCAGCGAACTAAAATGGACTGGAATGGGTGAATTTAACTCAGATGACCATTATATCTACTACTGTGGGCAGGAATCCCTAAGAAGAAATGGAGTAGCCATCATGGTCAACAGAAGAGTCCGAAATGCAGTACTTGGATGCAATCTCAAAAACGACAGAATGATCTCTGTTCGTTTCCAAGGCAAACCATTCAATATCACAGTTATCCAAGTCTATGCCCCAACCAGTAATGCTGAAGAAGCTGAAGTTGAACGGTTTTATGAAGACCTACAAGACCTTTTAGAACTAACACCCAAAAAAGATGTCCTTTTCATTCTAGGGGACTGGAATGCTAAAGTAGGAAGTCAAGAAACACCTGGAGTAACAGGCAAATTTGGCCTTGGAATG
>SJYX01020045.1:0-19204 GCA_006410675.1 Oreotragus oreotragus
GAAAAAGCAAGAGAGCTCCAGAGAAACATCTATTTCTGCTTTATTGACTATGCCAAAGCCTTTGACTGTGTGGATCATAACAAACTGTGGAAAATTCTGAAAGAGATGGGACTATCAGACCACCTGACCTGCCTCCTGAGAAATGTGTATGCAGGTCAGGAAGCAACAGTTAGAACTGGACATGGAACAACAGACTGGTTCCACATAGGAAAAGGAGTACATCAAGGTTGTATATTGTCATCCTGCTTATTTAACTTCTATGCAGAGTACATCATGAGAAATGCTGGGCTGGAAGAAGCACAAGCTGGAATCAAGATTGCCGGGAGAAATATCAATAACCTCAGAAATGCAGATGACAACACCCTTATGGAAGAAAGTGAAGATGAAAGTGAAAGTGGAGAGTGAAAAAAGTTGGCTTAAAGCTCAACATTCAGAAAACGAAGATCATGGCATCTGGTCCCATCACTTCATGGGAAATAGAAGGGGAAACAGTGGAAACAGTGTCAGACTTTTTTTGGGGGGGCTCCAAAATCACTGCAGATGGTGACTGCAGCCATGAAATTAAAAGACACTTACTCCTTGGAAGAAAAGTTATGAACAACCTAGACAGCGTATTGAAAATCAGAGACATTACTTTGCCAACAAAGGTCTGTCTAGTCAAGGCTATGGTTTTTCCAGTGGTCATGTATGGATGCAAGAGTTGGACTGTGAAGAAAGCTGAGTGCTGAAGAATTGATGCTTTTCAACTGTGGTGTTGGAGAAGACTCTTGAGAGTCCCTTGGACTGCAAGGAGATCCAACCAGTCCTTTCTGAAGGAGATCAGCCCTGGGATTTCTTTGGAAGGAATGATGCTAAAGCTGAAACTCCAATACTTTGGCCACCTCATGCAAAGAGTCGACTCATTGGAAAAGACTCTGATGCTGGGAGGGATTGGCGGCAGGAGGAGAAGGGGACGACAGAGGATGAGACGGCTGGATGGCATCACTGACGATGGACGTGAGTCTGAGTGAACTCCGGGAGTTGGTGATGGACAGGGAGGCCTGGCATGCTGCGATTCATGGGGTAACAAAGAGACAGACACGGTTGAGGGACTGAACTGAACTGAGCTGATTGGAGTGTAACCTAGGGCTTATTGATTATTGGCCAGTTGTTTAACTGTTTGAGCACATAACAAGTGAATGATGGGGTTATTGGGATTATATTTACTCTTCCTTTGTTTATGTAAGTCTCAAGGAATTTGGAGTGGTGAGTTCAGACAGGTACATATGGGGTATAAAAATTTTTCACAAATGCTGGTCGGGCTCCTTGACTAAGGGGAGACTCTGCCTTGGGCCCACTGGTATAATAAACTGCACTTCACTATCTGCATTTTCCTTCTGAGTGAGTTTGTTTCCCGGAAGGTGTGGCTACAACACTCCCCTTTCTCTGCAAAACCATTTCCCCAGAGCTATGGACAGCCTGCCTCCCAGCCACAGTCTTCAGCAAGTACCTGAATAAAACTTAACCTCCCACTTTCTAAGCTTTTTTGTTTTTCCTCAAGTCAACAGCAGAGATGACTGGTTCCTCTTTGGAAATCAAACTGAGAGTCTACATCAGGCTAATCCTTGCATGCATTTCAGATTATAATGGATGGTTTTAAAGCATCATAATATGAAGGATGCAAAGCTCAGCCTCCTAAGTATTTGCATGTATGTGAGCACACGGGCCTGCCTGTGCACATACATGCACATAAACACACGTACACACTCCCACAGCAGAATCAGTGCATGCTGATGACTTCAGCACCCTTGGTTTTAATACTGCTCGAGCACTTGGAGAATAACACATTTCTCGGGAGCAGAGCAGCAGCTGAGAGATCAAATTAGGTTAAACTGTTGTGTTTTGCAAAGCAGCTTCTTGCAAGGTTCCAGGAAAACTTAAGGGATAGTCCAAATCCAAGAACCGAGGTAAAGTCGATTGAAAAAAAAAAAAAGCACAATCTAAAAATTGAGAACTGTTTTATTTGGTGTACTTTCTGAGGACTTCAAGCCCAGGATAGCTCTGAGGGGCTGCTCCAAAGAGGTAAGAAAAGATACAAGGTAGGTAAGTGTTGCTGCAACAAAACCCAGGTAGTCGGAGCATCAAAAGAGTGCTGTTAGTTAAAGCAAATCAGAAATCTTAGGTTAATGAATTTAGCATTTTTCTTTGTATAGAAAGATGCAAGAGTGTGAGCTCACTGAAATCTTTTCTTTGATCTGCACCTCAGCTCTCCTGGGGCAGTATCCGCTTTTCCCACCCTGAGTCCCCCCAGGGTGCACAGGATGTTGGGGGCGGGGGTTGCAGTGGCTGAGGGCTTGGCAGTTTCTCTCCACCCTAAGACCCGTCAGGGCTCACCTTGGGGGCGGGGGCTGATGGCTTAATGTGCAAGGCATCCTTTGTTTGCTGATAGATCGGGCAGGCAACATTTTTCATTCACAGAGAATCAGTTGTTCAAGTGAGTCTACACTAAAAAGGGGCTATCTTTCTTTGATAGCTCAGTAGGTAAAAGGACCTGCCTGCAATGCAGGAGGCCTTGGTTGATTCCTAAGTCAGGAAGGTCTGCTGGAGCAGGGATAGGCTATCCACTCCAGTCTTCTTGGGCTTCCCTGGTGGCTCAGCTGATAATGAATCCACCTGCAATGCCAGAGACCTGGGTTCGATCCCTGGGTTGGGAAGATCCCCTGGAGAAGGGAAAGGCTACCCACTCCAGTATTCTGGCCTGGAGAATTCCATGGACTGTATAGTCCACGGTGTCACAAAGAGTCAGACATGCCTGAGCAACTGTCACTTTCACATTGCCAAGCTGATCAACTCAGCCTCCCTTTTTTCCCAGAAACCAGCTACTCTTTGGTCATTTGCCTCTTCAGTAGGCTATGAACCCAAACTTAGTTTCAGAGAAAAACAGTTTAGGAGAAAACAAAACAAGTGAACCAGCAAGCCAAAGGGAAGTAAGGGAGGACCCATTCCTCTGGCCAGCCAACACGTGACTGTCCTTAGGATTCTTTCTGCCAGGCAGAGATGGCGGTGGGCTGGCAAGGCTGGGGCAACAGTCCTATCCGAGGTGCGGGGCTCAGCGTCCTCAAGCTCGGCACGGGACTGCCATGGGCAAAGCAGAGACGGCAGGTCACCGTCTCAAAGGAGGACATAAATTCCGGCCCAGGGGAATCGGCAGGAGAGGACACTTCTCATTTACCTCTGACCTTGTGGGTGGCTATAATTCTGAGCATTCAAGGAAGCCCAGTGTCTCTCTCTCTTCCTTAATAATGAATCAGCAGCAAGATCTCATAAAGCCCACTATTCAAGATGCAGAAACCACTTTCTAGAGTGAGGATATCTGAGTGAAATGTAGGTATGACTTAGCAAAGCCCTATATGCACTGTTGACACCATGCATTAAATAGGTAACTAATCAGCACCTGCTGTGCAGCACAGGGCCTCCTCAGTGCTCTGCGGTGACCAAAATGGAAAGGAAATCCGAAAAAGAGGGGATATATGCATATGTATAGCTGATTCACTTTGATGCACAGCTGAAACTAACGCAACATTGTAAAGCAAATCCCTTTACAATGTATACAATACTCCAATACACTTTTTTTTATTAAAAAAATAAAAGCAAATCAGCAAAGCCCAAGATCTGATCATGGGGCGTCCCTGTTGGCTCAGCAGTAAAGAACTTGCCTACAATGCAGGAGACATGGTTTCTGGGTCGGGAAGATCCCCTGGAAGGAAATGGCAACCCACTCCAGTATTCTTGCTTGGAGAATTCTGTGGACAGAGGTGCCTGGCAGGCTACAGTCTGTGGGGTCGCAAAGAGTGAGACATAACTGAGCAATTTAACAACAATATCTGATCACACCTTCAGAGATAACTTATGTAAGAAGTCAGGCAAGACCTTGGGTTCTGGTAGAAGGAAGTGTGGTTCTCAACACCTGGGTTTTCTCACGAGTGGGCACTGCTCTGTTTGGAAGATGCCTCTGGTGCCCACAACTGAGGACATGCGCCCCCGCCAGGGTCAGTGGTCCCCAAAGGCTCTGTTGGTGTTTTCCAGCCTGGCTAAGCTCTCCTGATGGATCCGTTCTATTCTCTAGCGCCCCTGCCTTCTTATCCTCCAGCTGTGGCCTCCACGTTCCCTTCTTCTCGTGGTTCCAGACCCGCCCTGTCTCTCTCCACACAGCTGGGTTCTGTCTTTCCCTCACGGTTCCCACAGGGCAGCCCTGGTTGTTACCTTCACACGTGGGACTCATCTCACAGGTGAGGGGACTCTGAACATCGTGGTCCCTTGACCTCTAAGCGCTTTGGTTGGTTTGCCTCCACTGGAACAAAAAGGGGGTCTATGTCCACCATATGTGGACCGTCCATTCACCCAGTAGATGCAAAGACATCGGAAGGCCTGTCTGTACGCCTTGCAGAATGCACCACAGGTACGGAGCGTGCCCAGCACCAGTGCACAGATGCAGAAAGAATAATTGTGAAGCAGCCTGTGTAGACTCTGCTCAAGCTGGAGACTCACTCACTTTAAAGGTCCCCCGAGATATTCCCAGGCGGCTCAGTGGTAAAGAGTCCACCTGCCAGGGCAGGGGACACAGGTTCCACCCCCAGGCAGGGAAGATCCCACGTGCAGCGGAGCAACTAAGCCCGGGGGCCACAACTACTGAGCCCGCGCTCCCCAGAGCCCGCGCTCCCCAGAGCCCGCGGCCGCAACCAGAGAGCAGTCCCGCTTGCCGCAACCAGAGAAAGCCGGTGTGCAGCAGTGAAGACCCAGCATAGCCAGCGACAGTAGATTATAGACGTCCCCTGAATGCCTCCCGGCTGTAACCCTTCCCCCGCCGACCACAGGCAATGGTTCTGTGATTTGTACTGTGCGGTCAGAATTCCCTTAATTTTTCTAAAAACATTATCCCACCCCCCAGGGGTTCCATGTCAGCACAGCCTCATGGGTCATTTTAGCTTCCCCTGTTTTGAATCTTACATAAACATAACCACACAGTATGTATGTATTCTTTCACATCCGGCTTCTTTTGCTCGGCAGCGTGTTTGAGAAAGTTTCTGTGCTTTTGAGTGCGTGTCCCTCCTTTCTGCCCCGTCTGGTGCTCCACTGGGCCCAAATACTGAGGGAATCCCGCATCCTACTGGTGTTGGGGATTTGACCGGTTTCCAGTTCGAGGCTAGCACGAGCTTTCCTGCTGCCAGCATCCTTGCATCTGTCCCTGGGTGCACACCTGTAGACATTTCTAGCACGCACAGGCCTGGGAGCGAGTCAGGCAGTCACAGGGCATGTGCAACATGTGTATCATCCATGTGCAGCTAATGTGAAGTCATAGGCACATTTTCGGATCCCCCCACCATCGCCACCTGAATATCGGGCTTCCAGTGACCCCCATTTCTGCCAAAATGTACGGTTACAAATCTTTAATAAATGTTCGCCTTTCATTGGGTGTTTTCTCACTGTGATTTTAATTTGCCTTCCCCTGGTTACGTTCTTCCCTCCCTTACTAGGAGGTCCAAAGGCAGATAACCTCTCGCCAGGGTCTAATATGCTTCTCAAGGGAATAGAAAGGTTAAATGTCTACGTTGTTGTTTTGTTTGCAGATGATACTAAACTGCTTCATATACCTCAAACAGCGAGCGAGAGATTTGAGGAGGTACCGCCTCCTATCAGCTAGATGGAGATAACCCTGGCTTTGCAAAAGGCTCATTACTGTCATCAAGGATCGCTTCTCTCTTTTCCATAAGCAACCCTCCAAGCCAGTTTGTGAAGGTCACGGCTTTCTGTCCAGACATCTGCGCCTTCTCCTCCCTGGAGATTTTTTGTAAAAGGTGATGCCTCATTCTGCGGAGAAAGTAGCATCAACATGTATGCCCTCTCAGGTGGAAGATGGACAGCTGGTTGAGAAGGCGGTCCTCCGTGATGACCTGGAGGGGTGGGGGAAGGGAGGGAGACTCAGGAGCCAGGGGGGTGTATGTATCATTGTGGTTGATTTGTGTTGTTGTATGGCAGAAGCCAACACAACATTGTAGAAATTAAATATATATGTATATTTAAATGAGGCTTCCCTTGTAGCTCAGTAGGTAAAGAATCTGCCTGCAACACAGGAGACCCAGGTTCAGTTCCTGGGTCAGGAAGATCTCCTGGAGAAGGAAGTGGTAACCCACTCCAGGATTCTTGCCTAGAGAATCCCGTGGACAGAGCAGCCTGGCGGGCTAGAGTTCATGGGGTTGCAAGACTCAGACTTGACTTAGCAGCTAAACCACCACCATATATTTAAATAAAATAGAGGTGCTGCTTCATTCTGAAAGGACGGCCTGTGCTGTGCACACCTGAAGGTGATCGTAGTTCTGTAGCTCGTTTTAAACGGGTGTAAAATCAACAGTCACAGCAAAACAGGAAGAGACTTGGGGAAGCTGAGAAACGGAAATAAGGTAGCAACGGATGGATGGAAATACGGAGTCCCTAATGGTTAAATTTCTAGTCACTCTGATCACACGTAAATAAAAGGAAGGCCGTGGAGGTGCTTTTCCTGGAAAAGGGACCACAAAGAAGACACGGGACAGCTGTCTGGAGAGAGGTCGGACTGTCGCTGAAAGCAAAGATTAGACCAGCTTTCCTAGTTCAGAGGCTTCGAGCTGGGACTGTGAGAGCCTCCCTGAAGGTAGGTTTCACGTGAACAGAAGAAACACCTTGCTCGAACTTGTCAGTGACAGCTGGAGCTGAGTCCCTCCACGAGTTCCAGAAAAGGCTAGAAATCCCACAGGGACAGAGCTTCAGAAGAAATCTCGTTCTAGACGGTTTCCAGGTTCCCTCCCAACATGCAGGCTTTATATTAGGGAGAAAAGAGTTTCTGCAAGAATACATGAAAAATGAAAGTGTTAGTTGCTCCGCCGTGTTCAACTCTTTGTGACCCCATGGGTTGGAGCCCACCAGGATCCTCTGTCCATGGGATTCTCCAGGCCAGAATACTGGAGTGAGTACCCATTCCCTTCTCCAGGGGATCTTCCCAACCCAGGGATCGAACCTGGGTCTCCTGCATTGCAGCCGATTCTTTAACATCTGCGCCACCAGGGAAGCCCACAAGAACACGTGGTGGACTGCAAAGACCCTGGCCCGGGAGCGTGGAGCTGCTCAGTCATCTCTTCCAATCTCAGCAGTTCCAGCCATTAAAAAAAAAAATGCTATCTGTCCTGTCCACACAATGGGTGTTCTAATATAATAGACGAGTGCATGCAAAGTTACTCTACAACCTCTAAAGGCGGTAAACAAACTATAAGCTATTAGTATAATTAGGTTTGAAATGAAAAAGAGTGAGGATCTTAAAAATACATGCACAATTTTCCGAGTCATAGGAAGAAAAACAGCACAAAAATCCTACTAGGGAAAGTTTATCAGGATTGGATTTGGCCTGAGACACAGAAATATCTGGAAATGAGTATTTAAGCAGAAAAGCTTGGTTTTCTTTTACAAATAATTACAGTTTTTGGAAAATGTGTTAATTCTTTTTTTTTTGGCCTCAGGATAGAGAGTCTAGTCCCTTAATTGAAAAAGGGAATTTTGACTTGAAGAGCATTAACTCTCATTTTCCAAAAAGGTAGAATGAGAAGGTATAGAAAACTGGCCTAAGGTACATGGAGTCAAGAATGGACCCTACTTGTTCCTTTTCAGCCTCAAGCGTGGGAATCATACGAGACTGTTCGTCTTCAGGGGTCCCCAGGTTCTGGGATCTAACGCCTGCTGATCTGAGGTGGAGCTGATGGAATAATAAGAGAAATAAAGTGCACAATACATGTACTGTGCTTGAATCACCCTGAAACCATCCCCCTCCTCCACGGTCCCTGGAAAAGCTATCTTCCATGAAACTGGTCCCTGGTGCCAGAAAGGCTGGGGACCGCTGTGCTGATGCACGTTCACAGCTGGGCTCCCATTAGAAGAGGTTTTACTCCACATTGTCTACATACAACCGAACTCACAGAAAGAGAAAAGTCATGCAATGGGAGACCGTATCTGCCAATGACGGGACTGACCAGGGCGTCAGTTCCAAAATAAACAAACAGCCCGAGCAACAGCAACAAAAACCCCCAACAGCCCAAATCACAAACCAAGAACGACCTGAAGCAAAGCTATTTGGTGCCCACCAGGGGCTGGGGGGAAAAAAAGAGGAAAATCTTACTTTCCAAATACCATTACCAAGAAGAAAAGCCATCAGCCCGTTTCTCCCCCACGGCAAGACCCAGTCACAGCCGGTACATCGGCCACCAGGTCTGGGGCTGGACTCGGGCCAGCAGCTCCTTTCCGTTTGTCACCGATAAGTAACACAAGCCTGGAAACCAGAACACCCTGGGCACCGTGATCACAGCGGGGTGATGCTCCCTTCACAGGGGAGAAAGGCAAGCTCCCACGGAGCCCGCGTTCAACAAGCCTGCACGCTGCTCAACGGCTGTGCAAGCACTTCCATCTGGGAGGTGTGCCCCTCACACGTGTGTGGGCAGAGACCTCGGCGCGTGGGCACACACACGCGGTTCTGCCTGAGTCACCAAGGCTCGGGTGATGACTGCCCTTGACTTTGTGACTTATTAAGAGGATAAATCGAGGCCATCTATTTTCTCAGTCTATAAACAGCGATCCTACGAGGCTGGCTGCTGAGCTGGAGATGCCATTGAAGTCAGTACAGAGGGGATTATGTACCAACAAAATATTAATTCTGGCATGAAGGTTACTTTTCTGGCAGGTTCCTGAGGTTGGTACTCAAGAGACAGGCCACCCTGGCTAGGGAGGGAGCTGAAAGGGACTTCAGGCATAGTCAGCTTTTCAAGTTCCCTGATCTTACACAGGACGAAAGACAGTCCAGTGGTCCAGAGGCCACTCAGAAGCTGATGGCAAATTCCGGAATTTCTATGTCCTCTCTTTGACTCTCCTTGCTCTGCTGGCTCCATGGGTTTAGAATAAATTTTCAGGTGGATCACAAATAATAAGAGTATCTTACAGTCAAAAGGGTTGCTCTCCTCTGGACATGGAAAAAAAAAAGGAGAGGTCAGTGGACTTTCCCGTGGACACTCCCGTGTCCCCATCAGCCCGTCCTGAGGCGCCCTGCATGCGGCTGTCCCCGCGTCCCTCTCCTCTTCTCCCTCCTTATTCTGGGCTCTCTTCCTGTCTTTCCAGACACTCTGCTTCCTCTACCACCTAGGAAACCAGGCTGTGCCTTTCCATGAACCGTGATGGCGTCGTATAAATGGAGGCATGATTTCCTTAGGCTCTGAGGACACCGCGTATTCATAAACTCACTCCGAAAGCAGTGCTCTCCGTCTGGACTGCATAGTAACGCCCAGGCTGCAATGCAGAGTGACTAGATCAGAATACTGCGTGCACATTTGTGTGCACGTGCTGCCTGTGTTGGGGCATGTGCGCATGTGTGATTGGGGTGTGTGTGTATGTGTGTGTATGTGTACATGTGTGTTGGAGGGGGTGTGCTTGTGTGTGTTTAGTGTGTGTGTGTGTGTTGAGGTATGTGCTTGTGTGGGTATTGGAGTGTTTGCACCTGTATGTGTGTGTTGTGTATACACATGATGTGTACATGTGTTGGAGGGCTGTATGCTTGGTGTGTGGGTATTGGTATATGTGTATGCATGTGTGTGTGTGTTGTGAGTGTATACATAGGGTACGCATGTGTGTGTGTGTACAGCCTGTGTATGCATGTATGTGTATATGTGTGTATAGGGTTTGTGTGTACATGTGTGTATAGGATGCATATGTGTACATAGGGTGTGTGTATGCATGTGTGTGTATAGGATGTGTATGTATGTGTGTATAGGATGTGTATGTGTACATAGAGTATGTGTGTACAGAATGTGTATCTGTATATAGGGTGTGTGTATGCATGTGTGTATAGAATGTGTATGTATACATAGAGTATGTGTGTACATGTGTGTGTATAGGAGGTGTATGTGTACATAGGGTGTGTGTATGCATGTGTGTATAGGATGTGTATGTGTATATAGGGTGTGTGTATACATGTGTGTGTATAGGAGGCATATGTGTACATAGGGTGTGTGTATACATGTGTGTATAGGATGTGTATGTGTACACAGGCTGTGTGTGTACATGTCTGTATAGAATGAGTATGTGTACATAGGGTGTGTGTGTGTATGTGTGTGTATAGGAGATGTGTGTGTACAGGATGCGTGTGTGTACCTAGGGTGTGTGTGTGCATGTGTGTGTACAGGATGCGTGTGTGTACCTAGGGTGTTTGTGTGCATGTGTGTGTACAGGATGCGTATGTGTACCTAGGGGGTGTGTGTGCATGTGTGTGTACAGGATGCGTGTGTGTACCTAGGGTGTGTGTGTGCATGTGTGTGTGCATGTGTGTGTACAGGATGCGTGTGTGTACCTAGGGTGTGTGTGTGCATGTGTGTGTACAGGATGCGTGTGTGTACCTAGGGTGTGTGTGTGTGCATGTGTGTGTACAGGATGTGTATGTGTACCTAGGGTGTGTGTGTGCATGTGTGTGTGCATGTGTGTGTACAGGATGCATGTGTGTACCTAGGGTGTGTGTGTGCATGTGTGTGTACAGGATGCGTGTACCTAGGGTGTGTGTGTGCATGTGTGTGTATAGGATGCATATGTGTACCTAGAGTGTGTGTGTATAGGATGTGCATGTGTATATTGGGTGTGTGTGTATAGGATGTGTGTGTGTGTACATAGGGTGTATGTGTGCATGTGTGTGTATAGGATGTGCATGTGTACATAGGGTATGTGTGTATAGGATGTGGATGTGTATATATGGTATGTGTGTATAGGATGTGTGTGTGTACATAGGGTGTGTGTGTGCATGTGTGTGTATAGGATGTGTGTGTCTGTGCCGGGGGTGTGGCGTGACCAGCTTGGAGTGCCGTCAGCAGTTCCTCAGGTCCCTCCGGGGATGTGAACAGGCAGCAAACCTGGGAACCTCTGCCCTCAACCCACCATTCTCGACCTGCCTGCTCAAGGCTCACCTCCCTGCTGACGGCGTTGTCCAGTCACTGCTGAGACTCACCGCCCCATGCCTTCTAGACCTTCCATGTCTCGAATGGAACCCTCTCCCCAGCCTCATCAGAGCCACAGGGACCACGGGGGTTCTGACTGGTTCTGTCCAACTCCGACCTCTCAGCTCGCTGTCTGCATGTGTCCCGCGGGGTCTGAGACATGTTCTTCCTTGAGCTCTAAACTGCAGTCCTGTTAATCCAATAGAACTGGCTCCCAGCACCAAGGGAGGTCACAAAGTCACAAGGTCACAAAGTTACTTTAAATTTGTTTTAAAGTAACGAAGGGAAAAGACAACAATGACCTGGGGCCAATTTATTTACCTCTCCAGATAAAACAGAGGCAGAGGCAGTAGTTACTGAACTGTGGTGTGAGTTACAACGAGCACACGGATTTGTAAGTGCAGCCATAGCTCGCAGCTCCCAGAGCCTTGGAACGTCCAACTGGAGAAGAACAGGGGGGCACCTCCTGCTCCAGATTCAGCCGTGTGTCCTCCTCACCTGCAATCACTTCGGAGCTTTAAAGGGAAACGTGCGCACGTGTGCTAAGTCGCTCAGTGGTGTCCGACTCTTTGTGACCCCATGGACTATATATAGCCCACCAGCTCCTCTGTCCATCGGATGTTCCAGGCAAGAATGCTGGGGTGGGTCACCATGCCCTCCTTGGGGATCCTCTGAACCCAGGGATCAAAAACCCAAGCCTCTTATGTCTCCCGCACTGGCAGGCAGGTGCCTTATCACGAGCGCCACCGGGAAGCCCTAAAGGGAGACGTGCCAAGTCGCTCAGTGGTGCCTGACTCTTTGTGACCGCCCCTGGACTGCAGCCCACCAGCTCCTCTGTCCATGGGATTCTCCAGGCAAGAATCCTGGAGTGGGGTGCCATTTCCTTAACTGTAATTCATGACACGCCCCTTTAAAGGACAGCTGAGTTCCTGTTAACGAGGAACTAAGGATGGGGCTGGTTTCCAGGAGGCCCCACCTTGATTAGCTCTGATCTGCCATCCTCTGGTCCCTAGGGAGGGGAGGGAAGCTAGAGACTGAATTGGAGGTTGATGGCTAATGATCTCATCAATGCTGCCTACATGATGGAACCTCAATATAAGCCCCATGAGACAGGGTGTGGGTGGCTTCTGGGCTGCTGAGCCAGGACTTATTTGGGGTGGCAGCACCCCAAACTCCCCGGGGACAGAGGCCCCTGTGTTTGGGACACTTCCAGACCCGGCCTGGGGGTATCTCTTCACAGGACTCTTCATTTGTATGTTAATATCATTTGTCATCCACTGGTCATCCGGTAAGAAAACTGATTTCCTGAGTCTGTGACCTGTCCCAGTGAATTAATGGAACCCGAGGAGGGGTCCCCAGAACTTCTGAGCTTAGCCGATCTGGCAGAAGCCCTTCACCTGTGGGACCAGGGGTTTCTCCAGACAGATGGGGTTGCAACTGAGCTGAATTACAGGACACCCAGCTGGTGCCACAGAGCTGCCTCGTGGTGCTGGGGGCGGGAGGCAGGGTGGGGGGGAACACATATGGTAATCACAAAGTGAGCATGAACTTCAAACTCATTGTAGTTGTTAAGTGGAAGGTACGTTATTAACGGAATTCTCTCCTGTTATCTGACGCATTAGAACATGAAAACGTTCTGCAAAGAAAAGAAAAGTACAGCCAAAACCACAGACCTTTCTCATAAAAGCTGTCCATGCTGGGCGTGGAAATGAACACCTGTCTGTTCAACAAACCCCTGGGGGCTCCCGTGCCTAGCACCTGCTCATGAGTGAGTGAAGATACAGTTTTGGAAAGGCACCACAGCTCTAGGAAATAACAGTGAAAGTGAAGTCACTCAGTCATGTCCGACTCATTGTAACCCCATGGACTATAGCCTACCAGGCTCCTCTGGTCATGGGATTTTCCAGGCAAAAGCACTGGAGTGGACCGCCATTTCCTTTTCCAGGGGATCTTTCCAACCCAAGGATCGAACCTGAGTCTTCTGCACTGCAGACAGACACTTTACTGTCTGAGCTATCAGGGAAGCCAGGAAATAATAAAGGGAATTCAAAACTCAAAAGATGAGCAAGTTTGTAGTAACAGAATTAGGGGCCAGGACAGATCAGAGAAGGGAGGGTAATCATCCAAGCGGTGGAAAAGGCCAACTTGGGGATTTTACACATCCCAACATGAAGACCCAGCGGTCCGTCAAGTGAAGACAGCCCTATGCATACTCCACAGCTCTACTCAAGACATTTTATGAAACATCTGGAGCTGAACATCCCTTTCTGGGTTTAGGAACTTTTTCCTAGAAACCTTAGCACCTTTGTGTATCTTTTATTGGAAGTTAGTGTCTAAATCCTTTCCCAATGCTGTAAATCCTGTGAGAGGTGCGTGTAAAATAATACCTGCCCTCATGTTTTTTGGTTTTTTTTTTTTCTGCATAGATGGGATAATCAGTATTTCAAAAGGAGTCTGGGGATGGGGTTATGACTTTGGGAATGGATGCCGAACAAGTAGAATGAAGTAGGGAAATCCCTGTGTAGATACCACACCCCTGAGATGCATAAAGAGAACTCTCCAAACCCCGGGGACTTCTGAAACAGTTTTGGAGCCCATTTCAAGGAGGTAAGTTCCCCCCAGTATACAAGCCTCCAAGCTCACCTTCGGAACCAACACCACGGCTTTTGTCGCCAGGATGCCAACAGCAGTAAGGGAGCAGGAGTGTTCCTAATCACTCTCAGACAGAGGAAAGATACCGCATCCCCAGAGGATGCGCCCCTGAAAGTCATTGCACGAGTGTGTGTCCCTGTTCCCCAGGAGGGCGGACAGCGGGGAGTCTGTGTGCCATACACGTTCCCATAACTCATCTGGAAACCTCAAAGCCTCTCCTTTGCTCGCTGTGGCTTCTTATGCGCAGGCACCAACACTGGAAGGCCATCATGTCTAGTAGGACTGAGTCAGTCAAGTACCCGAATACAGCTCTCACCGCGGGCAGTTCTACTCAGGTTTCCATCCAACACAGGAACGGGAAGATCGGAAAAGAGCAGAGGCCCATGACATCACAGATGCATTTGGTCAGTGATCGGAGCCCACAGTCAGCGGCCACAGGAAGAACATCCGCTTCCGTACATAAGAAATGAATCCCCAGGCCGCAACTTTCATGCAGAAGCAGCACCGTTCAACCGTGAGATTCTCGGGCATCCCTGTGGCTTGCAGACCTCTGACCCTCACCATCCGTCTTCTGAACTTCCCCTCACACAGCTCTGGTCACCAGGGGCGTGGCCAACCTCATCCACCCCCCATCTGCGTGCAGGGCCACCAACACACACCCAGGGAGGGGCACTCTGTCACCTGGGGCATCGGGCAGTCCCTGGGACTTTGATCTTTTCTTTTTCTTTAACCAACCTTTACTCTGTCTCCAGGAAGCAACTCAATGTCTGGGAAAAGCTCACAGAGACAGAGCAGAGCAACTGAGTATGAAGTAATCTCCTCTGGCTAATCAAATTTTCCACTGACCCTAGACCTCCTGCCAGAGGATCTGCCTTCCTCAAACAGCCCATTTAATTTAAGCCATGGTTAAAGAAGTAGGATATCAACAGAGTCATGCAGCAAGACTGGGTTGAAAAAAAATGCAAGTCACCCCCCAACCCCGTACAAATTTTCAAATGTGG
The DNA here is from genome assembly GCA_006410675.1 of Oreotragus oreotragus. Taxonomy (NCBI): domain Eukaryota; kingdom Metazoa; phylum Chordata; class Mammalia; order Artiodactyla; family Bovidae; genus Oreotragus; species Oreotragus oreotragus. Next base: position 14,681 of record SJYX01020045.1, read on the forward strand.
ATTATCTGGAAAGACAGTGATTTGAAAGCCTAATTTCTCTTCTGAGAGTGGAAACCTTTCAATCTCTTTCAAGGGTGTTAAGTTACAGACGAAACGTGGCTTCGTTCTCACAATATTAGAAATAAAGTTTATGAAAAAGACTCTCCTCAAGAATGAAGCTAGAAGCTGTGAGCCATTCCACCCATGTTCTTTCTTTTATTCATTTATTATGCCAAAACGAGACTAGAGGGCATACCAGGGAGTTTGCCTTCGCTTAATCAGCTAACTGTCACCAGCAATAAACTTCTAGAGCAACGTGTAAGGAATAAAACGTTCATGAAGATTTAATGAAAACAGATTTTCAATTAAGGATTACAGCACAGCAAAGGCAAGTCAGGTGCTACTGTCACGGTTCTTGGGAGCAAGAAACCATGGGTCCAGACCACGGGCCCTTCGCCCATCACCCTGGCAGGACCAAGTGTCTTCCTTTTACACATCACACCTCAGACGTGGGTCCAGAGAGTTCTGAGTGCCCAGCCCGGCAATGGAGTCTGTGTCCCTGTCCCTGTGTGTATCTTGCTGCACGAACAAGGACATCATGCAGCTCGCTGTACCCCTTCCACAGCAGTCACCCAACTGTCAGTGATGGAATAAATCATCCCATCCTCATCGAGAATGTAAAGTATCACCTGAATTCCAATCAAGCTGCAAGCGCAAAGAATTTGCCAGTCATCGAATCCAGGAGAGGCCATGATTACCCAGAGTCTTCCAGAAACAACTGATGAAAAATTAGGGCTCAGTAAGTCTCAAAACAACGATTTAAGTGCGGCATGATCATCCGAGTAAAGCTGCCTGAATTTAGCTGGAATGTGACATTTCAGAAAAGGCACAAACCCGACTGCAGAGTCATAATTATCAATTCAGGAATTGACAGAAGGTGGAAAAGTTGAGCGAGTCTGTGTCTCATTTTCCTCTTAGGCCAACAACCAGATGACTCTGAAAATATAACCGGTGGCTGTAGGCTTATCTAGACTCAGTTCGACCTGCTCTGACGGCCCTTGTGAAAAGCAGACACAGGGGAGGGTGTTTGGTGGGCACCCCCGGGAACAGCTTTGCTCACTGTGTGAGCGAAAGTGAGATCAGTGTTCTCATTCGTTATTTTTCTGAAGTAAATACAGAGAGAGGGGAGTGGGAGGGAAGATCTTAAAAGTTTTTAATGAAGATGCCACATATGCCATATATATGAAGATGGTGCTATGTTACAATGTACTAAGTTACTGGAAGAAATACTGACTGGACAACAGGTTTAGGTATCAATCAAGCATCATCATTATTATTATCAGCAGGAGGAACCTGAATCTTCTCCCTCGCTGGGGTCCTAAATGTACAAGTTTTACATTTACATTTAGGCATCGCATAAGAGAGGAATTGTGGGTGTGGGTGGGAACTTAATTGGAAACCAGTACTCCATACACGTTTCTGTACTGTTTATACATGGAATTATGCAATGGCAAGAACTGGAGTGGGAAAAGGAGGGACACAGATGTATTTTCACAGACATTTAGGTAAGCTCAGGGAGAAACCCAGGCTGATGAAGGTTCAGCAATGAGGGGCTTGTTGTCTGCTGTGTGTGGGAGGGGGGGGCGGGAAGGGGGGTGTCTACAAAACAGTCCCTTCAAACAGTTACTGAGCTCCTCAGGCCGGAAGTCAAGTTCAAAAACGCAGGGTGATCAGTCCTCTGCCAGGCAACAGGTGTTCCCCTGTGGGTGTGGTTAAGCCGGCTGGGTTCCGGTCCAATTCGAACACATTTTTCATTTCTTGTCTCTTTTTGTTGAATGCAAGACCTCGCAACGGTTCAGTGACTGGGTCCTTCCATACACAGCCCTGCTCCCGCCCCGTACCCCTGGGATCCAACCAACGGGAACCCAGCACCCGAAGGAATTTCTGCGTTTCCAGCTGCACCTTCAAAGTCTCACGGCGACCCCCGCCTCCGGCCCCTCCCTCACCACCAGGGACCCCGCGGTCTAGTCACGTGTGGAAACAGAGCCCCTCCTCCGGAGCAGCCACAGCAACCCGGAAAGGGTTAAAACATCAGCCAAATAAACACGCTCACACACAGTTGCCAGAGCACAAGATGGCAACCTACTGGTCCTCGCCGGGAGGGTCGGCGCCCGACCCCCGTGGCTTGCGGCCCGGCCCGGATGCAGACGGCAGGGGCTGCCAGGCGGCACTGTGCCCTGAGCGGTCGGGGGTTGGCGGGGAACGCCGGGCAGCGGCGAGCGGGTGGGGGGGGGTGGTCCTCGACTTAGCAAAGTTGTCAAGGCGCAGGTGCCCCCCTGGCCTGCCGCCCTGACGTCCCCGGCGGCGCACGGGCCTCCTCGGGGGGCGATGTGCCATCATTACGCTCGCTGGCACCGTCAGCCTTTTTTTTTTTTTTTTTTTTAGTTTGGTGAAAATACTACGGCGATAGTATTTCTGTTAGTTTTCAGCAGATAGGATCTGCCATGCTCCGAGGCAGCCACACCCCAGGGACAGTATTTTGCTACATGTGGACCCATGAATGTTATTTAGCTCCAACAGGCTCTCTCCAAACCTGCGACCTCAGAGCCTTTGTTTTGTCCATTCTTCTGCTCCTTCCTTATGTACGGCTGGCATCAGAGGCTGCTTTAACTAAAGCAGCTTTGACTTAAGTTGAGGCTTTTGGCACAATGATCAGTTTCACATTTGACATCAGGTAATGTTTACAACAGAAGAACACATCTATCATGTCATTTTATCCGTGTTCATGTAACTTATTACTCGAAGTTTAACTTTGGTGAGGTGAATTTTCACCGTAAGGAAATGCAACATGTGAAATTCCTTATGCATAAAAGTGAAAGTCAAGGCAACTTTGAGTTCTCCAAAAAAACAGAATGCGCGCGTGTGTGTGCGTCTGTGAATGTGTGCATGCATGTGTGTGCTGTCTCTTATACACATCTCCCCCCGCCCCCACGACGCGGCCCTTCCCCACCGCGCACAGCCCGCCCTCGCCGTGGACCCCGAGCCACCTGTCTAAAGTACAGGGACCCAGGGCCGTAAAGTTGCAATTTGCAAACAAGCGGCAGATCCCCAGCACCCGGGCGGCCGCCGCTGGGGGGTTCCGGTGGGATCTGGCGGTGGCGCACAGGGTCGCGGTCAGTCCCGGGGGTGCCGCGCTCGTCCCCAGCACTGGTGCCCCGGTGCCGGTCCTCCCGGCCACGCGCGCCTCGCCCACCAGCACTCACCATCACGTTCCCTTGCATTTTAGCCGTCTTAATCATCGCCTTCTCCTTCATTTTGCCCCAAGTCTGAACCCGACTTCTGGCCTGGAGAAGAGTAACTTAATCCATTGTCTCGCTGATGATTAAAGTAGAGCTTGGACCGGCCGAGGACTGGGTGGAGTTGGCTTTTGAAGGAAGAAAAACAAAAATTCTTGCAGCGCTTCGGCGTCCCCCTTCCGCCACCCTGTCCCTCTCCACTCCGGGGTGGATCACAATAGCAAGCAACTCTTTTCGGCCGCCTCTTGGAAAGAAAAATTAAAAAGACGGAGAAGAGGCTGTAGGGGTGCTGCTGCTTTCAACAAAAGCCGGCGGGCCCCGGGAGCGGGGGCGCGAGGAAAGAGGCTGCGAGGCGCGGGGCCAGCTCGACAGCCTGCGTGTCCGGCGGGCCGGCCGGCCGAGCTTCGCCAGCGACAGCGGCTGGCGCGACGCGCGGGGCGCACGCGGGGACCCTGGGCGGCGCGGCCCGCGGGGGGGATCCTCGGCGGGGGCTGGGCGCCGGGCGCCGCACTGGTCCCTAAGGGCGGGGACCCCGGCGAGCCGGCGGCGACCACAGTGCGGGCGGGCCCTTGTGTGTGTATATCTGTGTGTGTGTGTGTGTGTTGTGTGCGCGCGCGCGTCCACACAAGGCTGCGCTGCTTGAACCCGGCTGGACCAGGATGCTTCGAGCCGCAGCAAGGTTAAGCGAGCCGAGCCTTCTCGGTAGAACCGGAGCCCCCCGAAGCACCCCTCCCGGGTACACGCCCCCTCCCCGTGGGCCCAGTGTGCGCGGCGTACGCTCGCCGGGTTTTTACAAACAGGCACCGCCGCCTGCCGCCCGGCGCGAGCGCAAGATCGGCTGAGCCCACCTCCCGGCTGCGCCCCCCGGAGGGAAGGGAGAGGCCGGGCAGAGCCGGGCGCCGCCTAGCACTTGGGTGGCTCAGGCGAGGCGCGGGAAGCAGAGCGCTCATCAACATTGTTGTTTCGGGTTACCATGGGACGCACGGAGCGTCTCCATGGTTTCAGCGGTGATCTGCGTCCGGATCTGCCGCCGCGGCGGGTCCAGGGCCCCGGGAACCTCGCTGGGCGGCGGCACTCGCTCACCTGGCTTCCCGGGCTCCGCTATCTCCCCAGCCCCAGCCTCCGCCCCGGCCGCGGCCCCTCGGGCGTCTTTGTTTACGGATCGGATCCCGCCGGCTTCCCACACTCCAGCCTCGCGCCAAGGGGTCTGCTTGGCCCCCTGAGCCCCCACCGCAGCTCTGATCCACCT
>SJYX01020045.1:20295-43653 GCA_006410675.1 Oreotragus oreotragus
GAGATGGTTGGCTGGCATCACTGACTCAATGGACATGAGTTTGAGCAAGCTCTGGGAGGTGGTGAAGGACAGGGAAGCCTGGTGTGCTGCAGTCCATGGGCTCACAAAGAGTCAGACATTCCTTAGTGACTGAATAAAAACAAAAAAAAATCTGTGTACCCTGAGGAATTCATTAAAAAGTAGTTTTCATTCATTAATTCATTCATTAAAAACAAGTTCAGTGATGTCATCAAGAGCATTTCCCTGTCTCTTATACACATCTAGATGTGTATAAGAGACAGCACATATAGTAGGTATATATAAGCACATGCAAGCGGTTGGTTTACAGGTGAAAAAGACCTGTAACTAATGATTTGTAGTGAAAGATAAGTGGAAGAAATAGGTGAAACAAAGCTGAGTTGAAAAGCAGAGTTTAAAGGCACCTGGATTAGGATTTGCCTGAAAAGTGGCAGGCATAACACATTTTTTTTTTTTTTTTAAGGTTTAAGGAGCTCTCTCCTACGTAAGGGTTCTTAATGACAGCTTTTCTCTAAAAATGAACGTGGGCACAGATCATCCTTGTACTGTTGACCTTTACACTAAACCCAGCTTAATGTGGACAAAATTATTGCCAGTTTAAATTCTGTTTTTAAGTGACATTAAGATGGTTCTTTCTCCTCTTTATTTGAAGTGGCATTAATACCTTCAGAATCTTCTTCTCTCTCTTTCCCACCAAAACTGCTCCCTCAAAACCTGACTTTCCCCATCCCATCCCATGTTGGAGTAGGGAAAGAAAGTTAAGACAACGAGACTGAAATATTTTTTAATGGAAGTATAACTGACATATCACACTATGTCAGCTTCAGGTGTGCAAGGCACTGATTTGATATTTGTAAACACTGTGAGATGATCCTCACAAGCATTTTATTAGCATCTGGCCCCACACTGAATTACAATTTTTTCTTGTGATAAGGACTTTTTAAGATGTAGTCTCTTAGCAACTTTCAAATATGCAACTCGGTGCTATTAACTACAGTTACCATGCTATACATTATATTCCCATGACATTTCATAACTGGAACTGTGAAAGTCGCGCAGACTCTTCGAGACCCCGTGGACTATACAGTCCATGGAATTCTCCAGGCCAGAATACTGGAGTAAGTAGCCTTTCCCTTCTCCAGGGGATCTTCTGAACCCCAGGATCGAACCCAGGGGTCCCGCATTGCGGGCGGATTCTTTACCAGCTGAGCTACAGGGGAAGCCCGAAGAATAACCGGGGATTTGAACACGGGACCCTCTCATACCCCAAGCAAGAATCATACCCCAAGCAAGAATCATACCCCTAGGCCAGTGAGTCACGCCTATGAGGGCTTTCTCGACACTTCCTTCATAACTGGAAGTTTGTCCTTTTTGACCACCTTCACCCATTTCTCCTCGCACTCCTGCCCTTGTAATCAATCTATTTTCTGTATCTATGAGCTATGCGAAGGAAATGGCACCCCACTCCAGTATTCTTGCCTGGAGAATTCCATGGACAGAAGAGCCTGGTGGGCTACAGTCCACGGGGTCACAGAGAGTCAGGTATGACTGAGTGATTAACACTGTGAGCGTGGTCCTTTGTTTGTCAGATTCCATGAATAAGTGACAACATGCGATACTTGTTTTTCTATGTCTGACTGATTTCAATTAGCATAACGGCCTCAAGGGCCATCTATGTTGTTACAAATAGCAAGATTTCCCTCTTTATGGTTGAGGGGAGGCTTCCCGGGTGGAGCAGTGGTAACCAGACGCCTGCCAATGCAAGAGACACGAGTTTGATTCCTGGGTGGGAAAGATCCCCTGGAGGAGGAAATGGCAACCCACTCCAATCCTCTTGCCTGGAAAATTCCACAGACAAGAGGAGCCTGTTGGGCTGCAGTCCACGGGGTCACAGAGAGTCAGACCTGACGGAGTGGCTGAGCACTCTGGCATGATAGTCCATTCTGTCCCTCAGTGGACACACGTTATTCCCATCTCTTGGCTACTGTAGATGATGCTTAAATGAACAGGAGAGTGCATGTGTCTTTTGAAGTGAGTGTTTCTGTTCCCTTGTGACAAATACCCAGAAATGAAATTTCTCAATCATACGGTGGTTCCGTTGTTAGTTTTTTCAGGAAGCTCCATCCTGTGTTTTTTTTTTTTTTTTTTTCATAGTGGCTGCACCAGTATAGGGCTTCCCGCATAGCTCAGTTGGTAGAGAATCCGCCTGCAGTGCAGGAGACGCCAGTTCGATTGCTGGGTCGGGAAGATCTCCTGGAGAAGGGATAGGATACCCACTCCAATCTTCTTGGGCTTTTCTCACAAACACTGCACAAGGGTTCTCTTTTCTCCACATCCTCACCAACATTTGCTATTTCTTATCTTTCTATAATAACCATTCTAACATATATGAGGTGATATCACCGTGGTTTTCATCTGTATCTCCCTGATGATTAGTTGGCCATTTGAATGTGTTCTTTGGAAAAATATCTATTCAGGTCCTCTACCATGTTGTAATCGGGTTGTTTGTTTATTTGACATTAAGGTGTATGATTTCTCTCTATATTTTGGATATTAGTCTTTTATCAGACAATACGAGTTAGGAATGTCTTCTGCCATCTGGCAGTCTGCCATTTCATTTTGCTGATTGTCCTCTTTGCTGTAAAGAAGCTTTGCAGTTTGACGTAATACCACTTATTTACTTTTACTTTTGTTGCCTTTGGTTTTGGGGTCAAGTCCAAAAAAAATCTATTACCAAGCCCCGTGTCATTCATGTTTTCTTCTAGGCGTTTTACGGTTTCAGGTCTTACATTCACATCTTTAATGCACGGTGCGTTAATTTTTGTGTGTGGTGTAAAATACTGGCCCAGTTTCATTCTTTTGTGTATGAGCATCCAGTTTTCCCAGCAAAACTTATTAAAGAGACAGAGCTCTCTATTCCACTTCATTGATCGATGTCTGTTTTTATGCCAATACCATACTGTTTGGATTACCAGAGCTTGGTAATAAAGTCAGGGCTTATGATGTCTCCAGATTTGCTCTTCTTTCTCAAGATTGCTTTGGTTATTTAGGGCTGGCCTTCTTTGATTCCATACAAATGTTAGGATTGCTCAGTTTCTGTGGAAAATGCCATAGGAACTTTGATAGGGATTACATTGCATCTGTAGATTGCTTTGGGTGGTGTGGATATTTTAACCATATTAATTCTTCCAACCCATGCACACAGAATACATTCCCATTTATTTGTGTTTTCAATTTCTTTCATTAATGTCTGATAGGTTTCAGGGTACAAGTGTTTCACCTCCCTGGTTAAATTTATTCATAGGTATAGGACAAAATTTTTTAACCTGTCATTTTCCTAGCTTCCTTTAAATTATCTCTGAAAATAGAAAGTGGGATTATATGGATTAAATGTTAAATTAATGGATAAATAATTCTGCTAGTAGACAACGTTTTTCCTAACACTCAACCAACAGTATCAGCCAAAGCTACTTGCTTGGCACACCTGTGTTCTCTATTCCTGCCTAGCCTCTGGCAGAAAGACCTGCAGAAAAGACAGGGCTAAAAGCAGGCATACAGAGGAGACGTGGTACGGAATCAAAGCAAAGCAACTCTGAATTCAGCAGTGACTGTTCAGCCTTTGCGACTCATCTAGCCTTTGACTTAATGACACTGAAGCAAAAAAAAAAAAAAAGAATGAAGATAGATAAAGCAGAGTCTGGGAGAAAGAAAAAAATCAAGAATATAGGGGAAATGCTTGAAACACAGGAGGTGCAACTGTCATAATATTTTGGGATATTAAATGTTCTGAGAAAATTAGATTAGAAATATCTGAAGATGGCACTGACATCAGAATCCCTCTCCTCACCCTCACCTGCAAAATGTTTTTTTCCTCTGCTGCATTTATGAACATGGGATGCAAATGTGGTCCTGTATTTATCAGTAAGTGTTGGGCCATCTCTCCAGTTTTTGCAGTTGTATTTCCAGGTGTGTGTGTGTGTGTGTTTTTTTTTTTTTTTTCTAATCTATGAGATATTATCTCATAGTTTGGTGAAAATACTACGGCGATAGTATTTCTGTTAGTTTTCAGCAGATAGGATCTGCCATGCTCCGAGGCAGCCACACCCCAGGGACAGTATTTTGCTACATGTGGACCCATGAATGTTATTTAGCTCCAACAGGCTCTCTCCAAACCTGCGACCTCAGAGCCTTTGTTTTGTCCATTCTTCTGCTCCTTCCTTATGTACGGCTGGCATCAGAGGCTGCTTTAACTAAAGCAGCTTTGACTTAAGTTGAGGCTTTTGGCACAATGATCAGTTTCACATTTGACATCAGGTAATGTTTACAACAGAAGAACACATCTATCATGTCATTTTATCCGTGTTCATGTAACTTATTACTCGAAGTTTAACTTTGGTGAGGTGAATTTTCACCGTAAGGAAATGCAACATGTGAAATTCCTTATGCATAAAAGTGAAAGTCAAGGCAACTTTGAGTTCTCCAAAAAAACAGAATGCGCGCGTGTGTGTGCGTCTGTGTGTGTGTGCATGCATGTGTGTGTGTGTGACTTCTCAGGTGACACAGTGACAAAGAGTCCACATGCCAATGCAGAAGGCACAAGAGATGCAGGTTCAATCCCTCAGAACCCTTCTAGGGGACCTCGTCCTTCACCGTTGGACGGTGTCACAAGAACGGACCCTTAGGGTACCTGTCTCCTCGGACCACCGAGGTTGAGTACGTCTCAGCTTGTACTGACTCGTTGATTCGCGGGTGTACGTGCGCACACGTGTGTGTGTGTGCATGAGATACCCGATTCACGGGTGTACGTGCGTACGTGTGTGTGTGTGCATGAGATACCCGATTCGCGGGTGTACGTACGTACGTTTGTGTGTGTGTGTACATGAGATACCCGATTCGCGGGTGTACGTGTGTACGTGTGTGTGTGTGTGTGCATGAGATACCCGATTCGTGGGTGTACGTGCGCACATGTGTGTGTGTGTGTGTGTGTGTGTGACGTACTCAATGGGCTTCCCTGGTGGCTCAGCTCGTAAAGAATCTGCCTGCAATGCAGGAGACCCTGGCTCAATTCCTGGGTCAAAAAGATGCCCTGGAGAAGGCATAGGCTACCCACTGTAGTATTCTTGGGCTTCACTCGTGGCTCAGATGGTAAAGAATCCACCTGCAATGCGGAGGACCTGGGTGGGTAAGATCCCCTGGAGGAGGGCATGGCGACCCACTCCAGTATTCTTGCCTGGAGAATCCCCATGAACAGAGGAGCCTGGTGGGCTACAGTCCATGATGTCATAAAGAGTCAGACATGTCTGAGCAATTAAGCACATATATTCTATAATACATACATTTATATATGTATACATAGGAGAAGGCAATGGCACCCCACTCCAGTACTCTTGCCTGGAAAATGCCATCGATGGAGGAGGCTGGTAGGCTGCAGTCCATGGGTCGCTGAGAGTTGGACGCGACTCAGTGACTTCACTTTCACTTTTCACTTTCATGCACTGGAGAAGGAAATGGCAACCCACTCCAGTGTTCTTGCCTGGAGAATCCCAGGGACGGCGGAGCCTGGTGGGCTGCCGTCTATGGGGTCTCCCAGAGTCGGACACGACTGAAGCAATTTAGCATAGCATAATTATATGTAAATACACATAGATGTATATATGCACATATTGTCATATATAAATATATATATAATTTAATGTATTATAAGAGATTGGCTCACATGGAGGCTGTCAAGTCCTGAAATCTAGAGTCAGTACACTGGAAACCCAGAAGAAACAATTGTGTAAGTTCCACTCAGGACTCAAGAAAAGTTAATGTTTCAGTATGAGTCTGAATGCAGGAAAAAACTGATGTCCCAGCCCAGTGCAGTCAGGGAAGGGCTTCCGCTTTCTCAGTATTTCTGGTCTATTTATGTCTTTGACTGAGTGCATGAGGCCCACACATGTTAAGGAGGGCAATCTTTACCTTGTCTACTGATTCAAATGTTAAAGTCATTAAAAAAAAAGCCCTCACAGAAATATCCAGAATAATGTTTGAACAAACATATGGATACCCCATGGCCCAGGCAAGTTGACCGGTAAACCTAACCATCACTGTGCATGGGAAAAGGGTGATTGTTCTCATCACAAACCAGTCCCTACCCACAGCTTAATTCACTACTGATGCTCTTTAAAATCTGAGCTTTTTTACTATATTGAAAACATCATTCATTCTATATACTTTGATTTACCCATAAATTTTCAGGAAGCTATCTTCTGAAAAAAATGTGATCTGCCAATATTTAAAAACTGCACAAGAATGATGACAATGTTTTAGAGAAAACATTTAGAAATTAAACAAAGTAACTTAAAATATGTAGCAACAGTTAATGTTATGCCAAACACAGTGATTTTATTATAGAAAACATTCTTTATCCTCAAGGATTTCATGGGGTCAAGTGGGAGGCATAAAAAATTAATAATATTAACAACAAAATTAAGAACATAAGTAATAAGTCTAGTGGAGTGTTTAGGCAAATATCAGAGAAAATTAAAACAAATGGTAACATCTGAAACACACCTCAAAGAAGGACATAATACAGCAATTAGAGAATCATGGAAGCAGGGCAAAGGAGGACCAGCAGAGGAACCTCAGGGGTCACCCAGCAGCAGCGCAACAGAAGCAGGGCGGTAGATGGGGACGCGGTGGACAGGCACTCAGGTCAGCAGTGACAGCCCTGAGCCAGCTCCCCTGAGAGATGCAGTGACAAGGCTGCAGCCCCCATGCGGTACATGACGCAGAGGTCCATGTCTTAAAAACGAATGTCTTCCACAGAAACAGCCTAAATGTCCACTGACAGAGGAATGGAAACAGACGAAGCGGAACACACACACAGTGGAATATTACGCAGCCAGGAAAAGGAAATAATGCCATTTGCAGCAACATGGATGGACCCAGAGATGGTCATGCTGAGTGAGATAAGTCAGACGGGGAAGGAGAGACAGCCCATGACACACCTTACACGTGGAGTCTAAAAAGAAATGATACAAACCAACATGTTAACAAAACAGTAAAAGCCTCACAGACATAGAGAAGGAACTTACAGTGATTGGGAAGGAAGGATGGGGGGAAGGGACAGTTAGGGAGTGTGGGATGGACAGGTACCCTCTGCTGTCTTTAAAATGATAACCAACAAGGTCCTACTGCACAGCGCAGGGAACTCTGCTCAGTGTTATGCAGCAGCCTGGATGGGAGGTGAGTTTGGGGGAGAATGGATACATGCATATGGATGGCTGAATCCCTTCGCTGTTCACCTGAAACCATCACAGCGTTGTTAATCGGCTATAGCCCAATCCAAATTAAAAAGCTAAAATAATGCATGTCTTCTCCTTCAAGCTGGGCTCCAAGGGCAAAGAGCCCAGGCAACTGGGCAGCTCATGCATGAACTCTGAGCAGAAACAATACAGGAATGGACAGTGTGGCAGGGAGTCTGCATGACTCATTTGTACATCCCTGATGTAAACCCAGTAAGACTCATGCCACCCCTGCTTGCATCTGACATTTCTCAACCGTTCCTTCACAGCCATGTCCTGGCACATCACCAAGAGATGGAGACAAAATCTGGCACCAACTCAGTGATAAATGCAACATTCGAACTGCTACGCTGGATGCTGTAAATCAACTTGACTTCAACAGAAAATGTTTAAAAATTTTAAAAATAAATAAATTGCTCAGTGGTAAAGAATCCTCCTGCCAATGCAGGAGACTGCGGGAGACGTGAGTTTGATCCCTGGGTCAGGGAGATCTCCTGGAGGAGGAAATGGCAACCCACTCCAGTATTCTTGCCTGGAAAAATCTCATGGACAGAGGAGCCTGGCAGGCTATGGGGTTGCAGAGTCGGGCATGACTTAGCGACCGAGAATGAGGACGCTGCTTAAGCAGCTGACCTTTCTTACAACTACAGTAGTCCTTACAGCAACTTCTCATGTGTATTTATTGCATGTCAGCTTTCTTGTTCCAGACCCAGGGCACGTGCTATCTTGGTTCTCTTTGTGTCCTCAAGCTCTCAGACTGTGATGGGACTTTGTTCAGGGACTTCCCTGGTGGTCCAGTGGTTAAGAATCTGCCTTGCAATGCAGGGGACAGGAGTTCAATCCCTGGTCAAGGAGCCAGGATCCCACGTGGATCCGGTGGATCAACTAAGCCCACGCACAAACACTGAAGCCAGGCACCACAGCTAGGAAGTCCACACGCCACAAGGAAAGATCCTGCATTGCCCCCACGAAGATCCCACAGGCCGCATCTCACGCCCGACACAGCCAAGCACATACATAACCACAGAAAAGAGTGCGTGTTCAACGTAAGCGTCTTGAACAAATGGAACAATGAAGGGAAACATATGCTGCTTTTCTTCCCACTGCACACGCAGGCAAGAACCGACATCACACAGCGTTTCAGTATCTTTCCTGAACCTAGTTACATTGCTCGACTGATGAAAAAGATGTCGGAGACATCTCTAGTGTGTTTGTAAGTGAAGTGAAAGTGAAGTCGCCCAGTCGTGTCTGACTCTTTGCAGCCCCGTGGACTGTAGCTCGCCAGGCTCCGTGGGATTTTCCAGGCAAGAATACTGGAGTGGGTTGCCATGCCCTCCTCCAGGGAGTGTGTTTGCAAATGACCTTCCAAATTTAATTCAGTTCAGTTCAGTCACTCAGTCATGTCCGACTCTTTGTGACCCCATGAATCGCAGCATGCCAGGCTTCCATGTCCATCAGCATCTCCCAGAGTTCACTCAGACTCACATCCATCGAGTCCATGATGCCTTCCAGCCATCTCATCCTTGGTCGTCCCCTTCTCCTCCCACCCCCAATCCCTCCCAGCATCAGTCTTTTCCAATGAGTCAGCTTTTCACATGAGGTGGCCAAAGTACTGGAGTTTCAGCTTCAGCATCATTCCTTCCAAAGAAATCCCAGGGCTGATCTCCTTCAGAATGGACTGGTTGGATCTCCTTGTAGCCCAAGGGACTCTCAAGAGTCTTCTCCAACACCACAGTTCAAAAGCATNCCCCCAATCCCTCCCAGCATCAGTCTTTTCCAATGAGTCAGCTTTTCACATGAGGTGGCCAAAGTACTGGAGTTTCAGCTTCAGCATCATTCCTTCCAAAGAAATCCCAGGGCTGATCTCCTTCAGAATGGACTGGTTGGATCTCCTTGTAGCCCAAGGGACTCTCAAGAGTCTTCTCCAACACCACAGTTCAAAAGCATAAATTCTTTGGCGCTCAGCCTTCTTCACAGTCCAACTCTCACATCCATACATGACTACTGGAAAAACCATAGTCTTGGAGAGCCTTTTTTGGCAACATTTTCCCCTTCCAATGTAGACCAGGAGTTATAGGAACTGGGTACGTTCATCTTTGTCTCTGGCTTCGCTCAGTTGAACAGTGTTTTCCCTTGCCCCACTGACATCATGGACTTCTCAGGAATGAGATGATTCCGACCCATGTTCCCTACAAGAATATGGACTCTAGTAGTAACTTTTAAAAATGTTTATTTATTTGGCTACCCCAGGTCTTAGTTGAGGCACATGGGATCTTTACTTGTACGATGCTGCAGAATACGGGACCTAGTTTGCTGAGCATGGTTCAAACCCAGGCCCCCTGCGTTAGGAGTGGGAAGTCTTAGCCCTGGACCAGCAGGGAAGTCCTGGTCTTCTACTTTAGGTAATAGACTCCTATGGCCCCAAACACCTACAGGCTGGAGGTTTTTCTCTCCTCATATTTGTCTCTGAACATTAATGAGTAAGTTCTACTACATGGACAGAGGAGCCTGGTGGGCTGCAGTCCCTGGGGTCACAGAGCATTGGACACAGCTTAGCAACTAAATGACAACTGCTTACACCCAATTCACAAGTGGAAGAAAGAACAGTAAGGAGCCTGGGTTGACATGCCGGTGTGCGTGCATGCTCAGTTGCTCAGTCACAACTCTTTGCGACCCCATGGACTGCAGCCCACCAGGCTCCTCTGTCTATGGGATTCTCCAGGCAAGAATACTGGAGTGGGTTGTCATTTCTTACTGCAGGGGATCTAACCTACCTAGGAATCGAACCTGTGTCTCTTGCATATCCTGTATGGGCAGGCAGATTCTTTACCACTGGGCTACCTAGGAAACCCTAATCATGTCACAATCCGGAATTTTAGGCTAAAACCACAGCTATTCTACTGTTACTGGCTCACCTCACCACCTCTTCACCCCAATGAAGACCTCTTGATTTGTATTTTGTTGCTATTAAATACCTTCTTAATGACTTGTAAGAAGTATTCACTATTGATAGCTCTTTTATACATTAGGAAAATTTATAAAGGGAAGCTTTGTAAATAAACAAATTACTGAAAAATAGGAGCAGTTAAGTATATGAAAATCCTATTATCCTTAGGCAATGTAAAATTTCTTTATATGACATCCATTAAAGAAAACCAGGAGGGCAGAGTACATATATTAGGGTTCCTATGGAACATTTTTTTAGAAAAGAATAGCCCAACACTTACAGACTGAAAGTAACAGACATAGAACATGTCTGTAGGTAAAAAGAGGGACTTGAATTTGCTCCTAAGATTATGCATTTGCTTTAGCCCCTGAGCTGGGAACACAAGGATCTCTTGACTTTTGCCAGGGTTCCTTGCTCTGAGCCCAAGATTATAAATGCCCATAAAGGAACAGAAAGCTGAATGATTGTCAGGAAACTGTCATCCGTCTCAGCAATCGAGAAGAATCAGTCCTGAGTGTTTTGGAATTGCAGGCTCATTCCGAGCGCACATACCACACCTTATTTCTTCCCTGCTAAAAATGCCACAAGCAGGCTTCAACATGACCTACAAAAATGCAAGTCTGACTCTTTTGTCTCTCGACAAAAGTAACATTAACTCAAGCCACAAGAAGTTGTCACTTCACAGCCACTAAAATTGTTACAATTAAAAAGTCAGATGAGCAACTGTTGATGAGCATGTGGAGGAACTGGAAGCCCTGTCAACTACACACTGGAACTTGCCATGGGCGTTTGCATCCCCTTCTACAAGGATTAAACCCTGTGCCGCTGCAGCTGCTGACCTTCAACACCCCCGAAAGGAGTTCAGGGTGAAGAGCACAAATGAGGCGTCTGTGCTCTGGGAAGACTGGCAGGACTAGCCTTCGGAGAGTTAGATGCTTTTAAGTGCCGATTTTATGAGCCCAATTGTTGTATCTTCTCATATCTAGAAAAGCACTAAAATCCTTCATGGTAACGACTATTCCTTGTGACTAGCAAAGCTTCAAGAAACTAGTAGACACTTTATGGAAAAATATGTGTTTGATTGCAGGCATCCCCCCTTCACCAAAATCACATATATATTGTCCTCCTCCTCCTGCCCTCTTTAGATCAGTTCCTCAGAGCTATTTGAGGTGCTGTCTCCTGGGCTATAGTCCTCATTTTGCCCCAAATAAACCTTAACTTGCAACTCTCACATTATGCACTTTTTTTAAGTCAACAAGCCCCACCTCCCCACCATCTGCAAAAGGAAGAAAAGATGGGGACTGAATAATCAGTCATGGCTGCAAAACCAAGATTTCATGAAAATCTCTACTCACGGGGGTTCAGGGTGCTTCTGTGTTGAAGAGCACACGGAGGTCCAGGGAGGGTGGTGGACCCGGGGAGGGCACAGGAGCCCCGAGCCCCTTCCCCAGACTTCACTTTGTCTGTGCACCTCTTCCTGTGCCTGTCCACCCATGTCCTTTATCATCCCCTTCATAAGAAACAAGGAAATGTCAGTAGTGTATTTCCCTGAGTCCTGTGAGCTGTTATACCAAAATTGTTGAGCCTTAGAAGGGGTTCATGGACCCCTGATTTGTAGTTAAGTTGGATAGAAGGTAGGCAAAGTGGGGACCCACTACTTGTGGCTGGCATCTGTACTGGGGACAGTCTTGTGAGTCTAAGTGTCTCACCTGTGGGGTCTGTGTAGACAGTGTCAGAATTGAACTTAACTGTAGGGCATGCTGTTGACGTCTGGAGGTTTGGAGGGCAGACTGGTGTGGGAAAAGCCCACATGCATTCAGCATCAGAAATGTTCTGTGTAGAGAAAGAAAATGTCCCCTTTTAGGGCTTTTGCTCTAAAGAATTTCTCTTAATACCACCAACTATCCTTTGGGCTATGGCTTTTCCAGTAATCACGTATAGATGTGAGATGCATGGAGCATAAAGAAGGCTGAGAACCGAAGAACTGATGTTTTTGAACTGTGGTGCTGGAGAAGACTCTTGAGAGTCCCTTGGACTGCAAGGAGATCAAATGAATCAATGCTAAAGGAAACCCACCCTGAATATTCATTGGAAGGACTGATGCTGAAGCTCTAATACTTTGGCCACCTGATGCAAAGAGACAACTCACTGGAAAAGACCCTGATACTGGGAAAGACTGAGGGCAGGAGAAGTGGGTGACAGAGGATGAGATGGTTGGCTGGCATCACTGACTCAATGGACATGAGTTTGAGCAAGCTCTGGGAGGTGGTGAAGGACAGGGAAGCCTGGTGTGCTGCAGTCCATGGGCTCACAAAGAGTCAGACATTCCTTAGTGACTGAATAAAAACAAAAAAAAATCTGTGTACCCTGAGGAATTCATTAAAAAGTAGTTTTCATTCATTAATTCATTCATTAAAAACAAGTTCAGTGATGTCATCAAGAGCATTTCCTTTCCATGAGCATTTCCCTTTCAATGAGTAAGCTTCTCTTGGTCTTGACGCTAGAACAAGGTTTGCTCTCCCTGATCAGGTGGTGTGCTTTGTGGATAATATATTCCACAATATATATTGTGGAGAGGCATTCCATTGCCTTCCTCTCAGTTGTGTTGAGTCCATAAGCTCATGGTAGAAATTTTAGGGAATATAATCTATCTTCAAACCCAACTCCTGGCTTCTTAATTTTCCAGCTTCTATTTATGCTCCAGGTCCCCTCGTGGCTCCGACAGTAAAGAATCTTCTCCAACGCAGGAGATCCAGGTTTGATCCCTGGGTCGGGGAGATCCCCTGGAGAAGGAATGGCAACCCATTCCAGCATTCCTGCCTGGAGAAGTCCATGGACAGAAGAGCCTGGCGGGCTACAGTCTATGGGGTTGCAAAGAGTCAGCCACAGCTACTTTACCCTTCACCCACACTTTCTTCCTTATCTTATTCGACAGTGCAATTTTTGAATGATCTGTGTCTTTCAGACATGCCAGGTGCATTAGAGAATAATGGTATTGATGGATAATCAATTACCATTTATTTATATTAAGCCTGGGAAATCCCATAGACATAGGAAACTGGCTGGCCACAGTCCATGTGGTTGCAGAGAGTCAGACACAACTGAGCATGCACAGGCATGCATATTACTGGCCAGATATGTCCTACATAGAAAAGTGTAGCTGTGCAGAAAGTTTTAACTGTAAGACTATTAAATTTAACTACGATTTTAAATATTTTTACAGCAGGGGTTCCATTTTATATACACAAATTATAAATATACCCATAGTCTATGATAACTATTATCGTTAAGAGTATTAATCCCACTGTCAGATTTATATAAAGTCTTTTCTTCTAATATAGAAAATTAATTAATCTAAAAGTCTCTAATTGTCCACATATGATTTAAAAGGAAGCATTATCAGTGATAACTGACTAGGAGCATTTAGCAAGTGGTGAAATAGCTAGCGAGACCATCATTTCCATTTCTGATGTGGGGAAGGATAATAAAAATGCAATTCTGTAACACCTGCTACTTTACTAAGCATCTCAGTAATCTTTTTAAAATTACCATATTCTGCATAATTAAAACAGGGCTATGGAAGCAAGGAGCATTCACTTCTGCCTGCTTTGTTGGCATATTATGGGTGCCCGTGAGCATCTCTCTGCCAGCGGTTACCATGTCAGCTGTTTCGGGCGATGGGAAAAGAAGAGGATGAGGTAGAATGTTCTCTGGCTCGGAAGCCATGGAAACCATGGCAAGGGCGTGGTTTCAAGGGCGACAAGAGGGTCCAGCCCAGGACGCAGAAGGTGTGCTCACACTGAGAAATGGAGAAAGTGTTAATAAAGGGACATTTTTGTTAAAATTTTTTTTAAATAAGGTTGGCATTTTATTATTAACTTTTTTTTTTTTTTTTTGGTTGCACTGCTCTGCTTGTAGGATCTTCGTTTGCTGACAAGGGACAGAATCTGTGTCCCTGTGTAGTGGAATCACAGTCCTAACCCTGGGACCACCAGGAAAGTCCCTAAAGGGACATTTTTTAAGGCCTAAGCAAGATATGGTGAAGGGACCTCCCGGGGGGCCTGGCAGGCTAAAATCCAGGGGGCTGCAGACAGTGGGGTGGGGTAGGGGGACAGGCATCGATGAGAACCACCCCGGGTGCCAGAGTATTTGAAGCTTGGTCCTTTACACCCCCAGCACGCTCCCGCTCGGCTAACTCACCCCCACATGCCCCCGCTAGGCTAACTCACCCCCAGCACGCCCCCGCTCGGCTAACTCACCCCCAGCATGGCCCCACTCAGCGGGGACCAATGCGTCTCCTGCTAGAGAAGGTAACAGCGCTAACTGTCATATCGCTTGTGAATGGTGGAGCCAGAACTCAAAGCTCACACGCCTGCCTTAGGGTTGCTGTCAAGGTTCCCTGGAGGAGGAAATGGTATTCTTGCCTGGACAATCCCATGGGCAGAGGAGCCTGGCGGGCTAACATCCAACAGGTCACACAGAGACCAGACTGAACAGGACACAGCCTGCCAAGCTCAGACCACTGGTATCAGCTGTCCAGCCCCACCCATGTTTTCCTGTGTGCCTGGGGCTGGATGGCCATCTCTCAAGGAGCTTGAGCTTCCTTGCCACTTGTCGCCGACTTTGATCATCAGCCCTACCGTGTCCCCTTGGATGGGAGCCTCCTATCTTCTTGTCTGAGTCCAGCCTTGAATCAGGGGTGCAGGGTTGCCCAAGGCCAAGGTGCTGGCAGATTCCAGGCCTGGTGGGGCCCTCTTCTGGGTGGCAGACCTCCTTCTATGCTCACAAGCTCTCTGTGACTCTCATGAGGGCACCAGATCCATTCACCAGGGTGCCACCCCCACACCCTCATTCAAACCTAATTACCTTCCCCAGGCCCCGCCTCCTAAAACCAGGGCATCACGGGGAGGGGCTCCATAAGTGAGTTTTGAGAGGTCACAGACGTCCAGTCCAGAACAATGTCTCCATCAATCCTGGAACTGGGCCCCGCCTCCTTCTCCAATTGTGCCGGCGTTTCCCACGTAGCTTAGTTGGTAAAGAATTTGCCTGCAATGCAGGAGACCTGGGTTCAATTCCTGGGTTGGGTAGATCCCCTGGAGAAGGAAATGGCAATCCACTCCAGTATTCTTGCCTGGAGAATCCCATGGGCAGAGGAGCCGGGCGGGCTACAGTCCAAGGGGTCACAAAAGTTGGACATGACTTAGCAACTAAACCACCACCTCCATCTCTTCCCAGCCCTGCTCCACGGGTCAGGTCCCTCTGCCACCCTAGTCTTGGATCCCCTACAGAGAGACTCTGACACTCCCACAACACCAAGAGAGTTTGTGTATCGTCTAGCAACTTTTAATTTTCTGATCAATTCTATGCCTTTATTCTCCTTTTGTGGGCTACGCTCCCAATGCAAAGATGTGGTCTACTAGGGAGATGCTGAAGACATATGCTCCGTCCACGGAATGCAGGTATGTAGTTATGAATTTCTGAATGGCAGAGCAGTCCAGGGGGGTATCAACATCACTTCCGTGCATTGTCACACACACAGTAAGCTGTCACAACACAGCCTGGTGCTGCCTTAATTGTCACAGATAATGATGATGATATACGGCTTCCATTAACTCCGCTGTGTCAAGCAGTGTCCCCCACACACACACACTCCCACTCAGCAATTCCTATATATGGAAAAGGAAATCAAAATCGCATCTTCATGAAACATTTCTGGTTAAAGCTGAAGGAAACAGATGCAGATCTCCAGGGAAGTTTGCAGAGGTTTCTTATGAATGAGAGCAGTGACTTCAATTCCTCACACAGCAAGCTGGAAATGTGCTTGCAGATAAGGTTTGCAAAGAAGCAAATGGTTCTTGGAAATACTGATCCAGGAATTATGTGACTACTTGAAGTCTTTTGTGTGAGGAGGGCGGTGGAGGTGGAATGTGGCATCATAGAAGGATACAGGGAGCAAAGGAGGAGGAGAACCAGCATCCCGTCCTGGTCTGGTCCAGATCTTCCCTGGAGAAAAACAGAGCTTAAGCTCCTACCAGCATCTCTGCCTTCCCTGGATACTGAGAACTGTCCCCCATTGCCCCACTGCAGCAGGACCAATCCCTGGGGTGACTGTCCTAAACTTCAAACTCAGAAGCAAGAACCTTGTCCCTGGGGCCAACATTCACCTGTGCTGTGTCTTACTCCCAAATAGTGTGACTGCACGTCTACACGTCATCTGCTCACTAATTTCACCAAGTGATCACACAGAAAATTATCTTGTCATTTTTCAATCAAGAAGCATAAGAAGAAAAAACAATAAAAAGCAAAAAACCCACAACTCAAGCCAGGTTGAGGGAGGGTCTCATACACTGCATTTAGGAGACGTTTGTTAGTGACCAGTCAAAAAGAGATGGAACCGCATATCAGTATGTAAGTGATGCTACTTAAAAGCAATCACATCCCCACAGTTTTTGAAGTCTTTATTGTATGTGTTATAATATTGCTTCTGTTTTATGCGTTGTTTTTTTGCCCATGAGACATACAGGATCTTAACTCCCCAACTAGGGAGTGAAGCTGCACCACCCACCTTGGAAGGCAAAGTCTTAAGCACAAAGTCTTAACCACCAGGGAAGTCCACATCCCCACAATTTTAGGGCCAGAGGGAACCTTGGAGTCAAACAAGAACTCAGATTACAATAGTTTTATGCAATTGACCCTCTTTGTGAACCTGCTCTTCATTTGCACCATGGACAAGCTCCTGTGACCATATCTAAATGATCACAGATTTCAACTGTGTGGGTATGTCTATTCTCAGTGAACTCTGAGTATTCTTCAGATCTTACCTGAGTTATACCAGGGAAGCCAAACATCAGCAAAATCTCCCCAGTATACCTCCATCAGAAAGTGTTCTGAATACGTGCTTATATGCTAAGCATTGTAACTAGCGATATAACATCAATTTTGCATTCTCTTTAGTTTAACTGATGTCCTTCCTCATACTGCATAATAACAGTGGATGCTGGCACCAAATGAAAAAAAAAAAAAAATCATTCCGAATGACTTAGCATTCAAAGTATATCCCCAAACAGTCTCCCGAGGAAGAATCATGGCTTTGTCCCAGAGTCATCACCAGAAAGCTGTGAGCAGGGTTGGGCAGAGAGGACATTTTTCAAGTGGTAGAAATAGCTCCTTTCTGATAGAATTTTAGATTTTGTGTTGAGCTTTGCACTTTAAATATTGACTGCAGCGACGAGGGCCAGCAATTTTACACACACACACACACACACACACACACACACACACACAGGATTTCTGAGTCCTAAGGACACAGACACATTCCAATAAGCATAAATAGGAAGTATGTCTGCTATTTCCTAAATAACTAAGGATTTTGCCTGATAGAAGGGAAATGATAAAAATTTTAGATGAGCGCTTTAGTCTAGTTTGTGACCTAAAATGTTTTCTTGTAAGGAAACGAATTATTTCCATTGCTTTAAATCTTCTCCGTAACAGAAAAGGAATAAATTTGGAACATGTATTATAACTGTCATCAGTATTTTCTAGCCTTGTGAAGTAAAATCAATGGACATGAATCCGGGCAAACTCTGGAAGATAATAAAGGACAGGGAAGCCTGGAATGCTGCAGTCCATGGGGTCACAAAAAGTCAGACACGGCTGAGCGACTGGACAATAACAACAAAAGCAAATAGTGAATTAGGTGAGAGTCAGACATTACTTGGATATTTTAAACACAACTGCTGACAGGCAATTATGTTTTCACATTCTCAAATTCCATACATGTATGTATGTGTGTGTATGTGTGTATATATATATATATAAACATAGAAAGAAGCTTTAACCTCACATGTTACCTTGACTTTGGGGCTAATTATCTTGCTTAGAGCTGGTATATATAGCAGACTGGTCCTCTTAAAGAGTCAGTCCTCCCTTGGATTCAGACACAAAGGCCTCGGTTATCTTGAAAAATGTGATGATTAAATTAAAAGACATTATTAGTCATTAACACTTGAAGCAAAATTATTACTCTAATAAGTCAGCAAGCAGAGGTCCCTTGAGAATGGGACCTGGGGCAGGTGTGTTTACATAAGGGCCCCGACGTCAGTGACGAACACACAGTACGTGGCTCCCAGGGTAGGCTCAGGTAGGCTGAGATATGAATCCATAGTGAGGAATTCCTCGGAAATCATAATTATGCTTAGGGCTAGCTCTTCTCTTGATCATATCCAAATCTCACATTTACACTAATACTTTTTCATACATAATATTAGGAGTTAACCTTGGTTGACTTGGTGAAGAATATATAATCTGATCAACTCTAGACACTGCTGGAAAAGTATGGGTGTGATGGGTGTAAGTAAGAATATTCAAATATAAATAACCCAGATCAGTTTTTTTAAAGTAACAAAGAAAATAACTCAGTGTTTTACAGAAAGGGCCGGGAAGCGTGGTGGACAGACTTTAGGGTGGTCGCCCCGCCTCCTGTGTCCAGCGTCCGTGGGCTTGTGTGGTCCCTTCTTGAGTGGGGAAGACCAAGGATGGTCTTCTAACAGGAGAAGATGGTGTTTGTGATTGAAGAAGGGGTGTTTGTGATTGAAGAAGGGGTGTTTGTGACTGCAATTGATGCACCTGAGCTTGTACCTCAGTCCTCCAGGCCTTTGAAGGAGCCACCTGCCCAACTGTGAGCTGTTGCAGGGGCTGGAGGGGTGGGGGCCACATGGCAAGGTCCTGCTGGCAGCCAGCAAGAAAGAGCCCCCGCCCTCCAATGGCCCGCTGGGAACTGAAGGCTGTGGGTGACCACAAGAGCTGGAAAGCATGTCCTTCTCCCAGTAAGCCTTGGGTGAGACCATGGCCCAGTGGACACCTGGCTGCAGGCTTGAGAGCCCAGAGCAGGGGAGCTGGAAAGCTGTGTTTGAACGCCTGACCCTCAACCAACTGAGACAGTTCACGTGGGTGCTGAAGCCACTAAGTTTGGTGATGCTTACGTCCACAGCAGGTAATGATACAAGAAAGCGAAAAAGGAAAGGCTGGAAGCTGTTAAAAGAAGAAAGTGCAAAGTAAGACAGGAGGAATATGTCCAAAGATACTCATACGCCCCGTGATGGCCAGTAGGTCCATATGTGTCTGTTAAATAATAGGGGTGCTCTTGTAAGCAGAATGCTAATTCATTTTGCTTTTTGCTCAGTGTAAGACATCTATAGATAAAAGAGATAAAAAAATAAAGGTCTATAAAGAAAATACCAAGCAGATGCTTGCAAACTAAAGAGATGTGCTTATATGAGATAGACCAGAAGATACAGATGGTGTGAGTGAAATGCACGAGAGGGGTGTTTCATATCCATGATGAGAAAAATGCTCCAAGGACGTAAAAACAAGTCATACGTCTTCACCTACTAAAGACCCATCCTTGCAGAAAGCTGATAGGAAAACATTTATCCCCAGGAAAACTGCTAAAGAGACCTTTGTCGGCGGGGGTTGGGGTGGGGTAGTTTTTATGTTACTAAAGCTGAAGCTCCAATACTTTGGCCCCCTGATGTGAACAGCCATTTCACTGGAAAAGACCCTGCTGCTGGGAAAGACTGAGGGCAGGAGGAGAAGGGGGCGACAGAGGATGAGATGGTTGGATGGCATCACTGANCTGCTAAAGAGACCTTTGTCGGCGGGGGTTGGGGTGGGGTAGTTTTTATGTTACTAAAGCTGAAGCTCCGATACTTTGTTCCCCTGATGTGAAGAGCTGACTCATTGGAAAAGACCCTGCTGCTGGGAAAGGCTGAGGACAGGAGGAGAAGGGGGCGGCAGAGGAGGAGATGGTTGGGTGGCATCACTGACTCAATGGACGTGAACTCGGGCAAACTCCGGGAGATGGTGAAGGACAGGGAAGCCTGGCATGCTGCAGTCCACGGGGTCACAAGGAGTCGGATATGACCGAGCGGCTGAACAGCAACACGGTACTCCAAACGAAACGATGGATAAAGTGTTAAACTGTTCTTTCTTTTAAAAAATATGTGGTCTAATAGAAGTGAACGTGGAAGAAAATTCAGGGTTTTTATAGAACATCAGGAAAGGAGGCAAGTTCTGGTGCCAAGCAGCCTGGAGGTGGGGTTGACAGCTGGACTCAGAGAGATGATACCAGAGATGACTGAAAAAGCGCAGCTCTGCAGGCAGCCTGAGGGAAAAGTGCCTGGATCTGCCGCATTGCTCCTGGAACATTCAAAAAAGAAAAAGTTCTGGTGCCAAGCAGCCTGGAGGTGGGGTTGACAGCTGGACTCAGAGAGATGATACCAGAGATGACTGAAAAAGCGCAGCTCTGCAGGCAGCCTGAGGGAAAAGTGCCTGGATCTGCCGCATTGCTCCTGGAACATTCAAAAAAGAAAAAAAATATTCTTGAACACCTCCAGATTCACATTAGTCGTGAGGCCCCAGAAAGCATCAAGCCAGTTTAAGGCAATCCGATTCTGGATATGTCCCCCATGTTTTGGTTGAAGAAAATACAACAAATTTCTTCTTCCTGAAATGTACTTGAAAGTCTACAATTGAGGAATCCCTATAAAGCTCTAAAGGGAAGAAAGTCTTACGGTTAAAAACATAGGTCAACTAGACATAAAAGTAAGCCATCTTAATTTGAAATCAAAAGAGACAACTGTCCCACCATACATCAGACCTCAAGATACAGAGGATACCAAATAAAACCAGAAGGCTTGGTGTGTTTAAAGAAATCACTGACAGCGTGAGAAGAGACAAGTGACTATCAAAACGGACAGGTCAAATTGTTCAAAGAACATATAGAAATAAAAATACAAAAACAAAAACCCCGAAGATGGAATCTTAGAGGATGGGTTTAATAACATATAAAACACAGCTCAGCACAGCCCTGGTGGTCCGGGGCGACGCCACACCCCCAATGCAGGAACACAGGTTCGGTCCCTGGTCGGGGAACTAAGATCCCGCATGCCACACGCTGAAGCCTAAAAACAGAAAAAAGAAAACCGCACAGCTCAGAGAGAGCTCAGGAACTAGACAGCAATTTGGATAGCTCGGATTCTAGTAATACTCAAGCAGTGTATATCCGAATAACCTTGTCACCTCTGGGGGGAATAAATTAAAGTAACACAATTTGATGCTTCTAGAGGGTTCCAAACAGTAGGGATCGGCTGAACCCTTGAAACGAGAGACCTTCACTAAGTTAGGTAGTTCATAGATGCAGCTGGGTTAGAAAGAAAGCAGAAATCCCCAGGCTTAATGGCTGTCGGGGCCAGGGCAGCTAGCTGAGCCATCTCAGACACGAAGGAACCACAGCGGGTGCGGGTGGGGCCAAAGTCTGCCTAGAAAATTCCACAATCGCAAACTGACTAGTGAAGTACGGATGCAGGCGGAAGACACCACGTAGTCTGTAGAAAGCAAGAGCTGGGAGAGTAGAGTGCAAAGGCATAGTAAAGTATTATGCACACTCAGAACTGCACTCATAGACACAGACCTTGAGATGAGCAACATCTTGGGATTAGCAGACAAGACACCAAGCACAGCTATTATAAATATGGACAAGGGCTTAAAGGGGAAAAAATGGCTCCAAGGAGTGAAGGGATGGGTAAGCCTAGCAGAGACAGGTGCAGTATAGAATTTAAAACAAGTGGAAAAAATAGAAAAAACTGAAAAATAACTGAATTTTTTTCAGAAATCACTGAATGTTCTTAATATCAGATTGGAGATGGCTGAAGAAACAGCCCATGGACTTGAGCATGAATCAAAAGTAAGTGTCCAGTCCCAAGAACAGAGAGGAAAAAACATGATTTAAAAAAGAGAAGNAGAACTGCACTCATAGACACAGACCTTGAGATGAGCAACATCTTGGGATTAGCAGACAAGACACCAAGCACAGCTATTATAAATATGGACAAGGGCTTAAAGGGGAAAAAATGGCTCCAAGGAGTGAAGGGATGGGTAAGCCTAGCAGAGACAGGTGCAGTATAGAATTTAAAACAAGTGGAAAAAATAGAAAAAACTGAAAAATAACTGAATTTTTTTCAGAAATCACTGAATGTTCTTAATATCAGATTGGAGATGGCTGGAGAAACAGCCCATGGACTTGAGCATGAATCAAAAGTAAGTGTCCAGTCCCAAGAACAGAGAGGAAAAAACATGATTTAAAAAAGAGAACAGAGCCCTGTTGAACTCTGAGTCAACATCAAGAGAGAAAATGCACGTATAATTGGTGCTCCGGAAGGAGAGGAGAGCTGGATGAGGCAATTCGCCTAAAAGTCCTTGTCTGTTGACATGAGAATCAAGAAATTGATTCACTTCTGACTTATTGGGGCTTCCCTGGTGGCTCAGAGGTTAAAGCACCTGCCTGGAATGCTGGAGACCCGGGTTCGATTCCTGGGTCGGGAAGATCTCCTGGAGAAGGAAATGGCAACCCACTCCAGTACTCTTGCCTGGAGAATCCCATGGAGGGAGAAGCCTGGTAGGCTACAGTCCATGGGGTCGCAAAGGGTCGGACACGACTGAGCAACTTCACTTCACTTCACTTCTGACTTATTACATTCAGAGGGCTTTGTTTAAATGTCTCTGATAATGAGCAAAGGGCAGAAAGGGAGTATTTCACTTTCATGCTAGTGAGGAAAGAAAACGAATCGGTTTATTTAATTCAAAAGAGAGCAAGGCGAGAGAAGAAACACTTGGCCAAACATTACAGGCCTGGAGAATCCCAGGTACAGGGGAGCCTGGTGGGCTGCCGTCTATGGGGCTGCACAGAGTCGGACACGACTGAAGTGACTTAGCAGCAGCAGCAGCAGCAGGGAAGAGAGCAGGATTCCAACACATGCGTAACTATGCCGCTGCTGACGTCCTTCAGTCACTCGGTCCTGTCTGACTCTCCTGCGACCCCGTGGGCTGTAGCCTGCCAGGCGCCTCTGTCCATGGGATTTTCCAGGAAAGAATACTGCGGTGGGCTGCCATTCCCTCCTTGGGGGGTCTTCCCGACCCAGAGACCTAACCCATGTCTCCCGCATTGGCAGGCAGATTCTTTGCCATTGAACCACCAGGGAAACCAAGTTCAGTTCAGTTCAGTCGCCCAGTCGTGTCCGACTCTTTGCGACCCCATGAATCGCAGCA
>SJYX01020045.1:45098-62465 GCA_006410675.1 Oreotragus oreotragus
GGCTGGATGGAGGAGAAGGGGACGACCGAGGATGAGGTGGCTGGATGGAGGAGAAGGGGACGACCGAGGATGAGGTGGCTGGATGGAGGAGAAGGGGACGACCGAGGATGAGGTGGCTGGATGGAGGAGAAGGGGACGACCGAGGATGAGGTGGCTGGATGGAGGAGAAGGGGACGACCGAGGATGAGGTGGCTGGATGGAGGAGAAGGGGACGACCGAGGATGAGGTGGCTGGATGGAGGAGAAGGGGACGACCGAGGATGAGGTGGCTGGATGGAGGAGAAGGGGACGACCGAGGATGAGGTGGCTGGATGGAGGAGAAGGGGACGACCGAGGATGAGGTGGCTGGATGGAGGAGAAGGGGACGACCGAGGATGAGGTGGCTGGATGGAGGAGAAGGGGACGACCGAGGATGAGGTGGCTGGATGGAGGAGAAGGGGACGACCGAGGATGAGGTGGCTGGATGGAGGAGAAGGGGACGACCGAGGATGAGGTGGCTGGATGGAGGAGAAGGGGACGACCGAGGATGAGGTGGCTGGATGGAGGAGAAGGGGACGACCGAGGATGAGGTGGCTGGATGGAGGAGAAGGGGACGACCGAGGATGAGGTGGCTGGATGGAGGAGAAGGGGACGACCGAGGATGAGGTGGCTGGATGGAGGAGAAGGGGACGACCGAGGATGAGGTGGCTGGATGGAGGAGAAGGGGACGACCGAGGATGAGGTGGCTGGATGGAGGAGAAGGGGACGACCGAGGATGAGGTGGCTGGATGGAGGAGAAGGGGACGACCGAGGATGAGGTGGCTGGATGGAGGAGAAGGGGACGACCGAGGATGAGGTGGCTGGATGGAGGAGAAGGGGACGACCGAGGATGAGGTGGCTGGATGGAGGAGAAGGGGACGACCGAGGATGAGGTGGCTGGATGGAGGAGAAGGGGACGACCGAGGATGAGGTGGCTGGATGGAGGAGAAGGGGACGACCGAGGATGAGGTGGCTGGATGGAGGAGAAGGGGACGACCGAGGATGAGGTGGCTGGATGGAGGAGAAGGGGACGACCGAGGATGAGGTGGCTGGATGGAGGAGAAGGGGACGACCGAGGATGAGGTGGCTGGATGGAGGAGAAGGGGACGACCGAGGATGAGGTGGCTGGATGGAGGAGAAGGGGACGACCGAGGATGAGGTGGCTGGATGGAGGAGAAGGGGACGACCGAGGATGAGGTGGCTGGATGGAGGAGAAGGGGACGACCGAGGATGAGATGGCTGGATGGCATCATCGACTCGACGGACATGGGTTTTTGTAGATTCCAGGAGTTGGTGATGGACAGGGAGGCCTGGTGTGCTGTGATTCATGGGGTCGCAAAGAGTCTGACTGAACTGAACTGAACTGAATTAAAAAATAAGAATTGAGCGCATCATTCTATTGCTCTGGATGCCTTGATGGCCAAAACTTAAGAGCAAAATCTAATGACATTTTACACACAAAAACTGAAAAGTATACTGATTACGACTAGAAATTATAGAATGTTAATTACAACTACCTCTAAATACAGGAAATGCTATCACATAGAGCCGGGATCACAGACTACAACCACAGACCAATTCACACCCACTGCTTTCTTTCGTATGACCCCATGAGCTAAGTCAATCCAGTCTAACCAGTCAATCCTAAACGAAATCAACCCTGAATATTCATTGGAAGGACTGATGCTGAAGCTGAAAGCTCCAATCTTGTGGCCACCTGATGCAAAGAGCCAACTCATTGGAAAAGACCCTGATGTTGGGAAACATAGAAGGCAAAAGGAGAAGGGGGTGGCAGAGGATGAGATGGTTAGATAGCATCACCGACTCAGTGGACGTGAACTTGAGCAAACTCTGGGAGCCAGTGGAGGGCAGGGAGACCTGGCGTGCGGGGAAGTCCGTGGGTTCACAGAGAGTTGAACACGACTTAGGGTCTGAATGACAACAAATGGGCTAAGAATGCCGTTGACATCTTTAAGTTGCTGGGGAAAAATCAGAAGAAGACTATTTTGTCTGTTGTGAAAATGAACATTTTTGTGAGAGTTTCACATAATTCAAATTTTAGTGCCCATAAATAAAGGCTGTTTGGAGAGAATCTTCTTTTGAGTTGAGGTCTTACAACAGCGAACCTGCAGCCACAAAGCTGAAATATTTCCAGAAGTTTTTTGACCCTCAGGTAGAGGATACAGAGGGTAAGAACTGTGTGGGGGAAAGAATTGATTTTTATTCCATAAGGAGCTTTCTGTCAAAGTCTTAAAAACACTCCAACTAATGAGACCTGTGAAGAATTTTTAGAGGCAATTTAACTATTACAAAAATATGTGTCCTAAAACTTATTCTAATATTTCAATCTATTTCTCCACTAAACTTTATCTGTGAGTCAGAGCCATGAATATAAATAATAATTTACCCTATGATTAAAGTGAATTTCCAATCAGGAATAAAAAAGCATGACTTCAAGAGGTCTTATGACAACTGACCATTCCTTTTGGAAAATAATGAAGGGAAATCTCTTCCTTACTCACTACTGTAAAGTAAAATCCACATGGTTTGAGGATTTAAATATAAAAGATGTATCATAAAAGGACTACAAGAAAATTAAGATAAAAAATTATGTCATTTTTAAATAGGGAGACAGTTTTAAACATGAATAAATAGGCAGAAACCATAAAGGAAAAGATGGAATGCAAAATATAATAATGAGCTATCTCATAAAAGAGAAAAACTAAAAGGCCAATAATATGAATATTAACCGCAAGAATACTGATTTAAAGCAGCTGATATATTCATTATGGATCAAATATCTTCCTCAAAATGACAGGAAAAGAATAAGAGGAGGAAATGCAAGTAAAGGATCTACAATGAAGACGTGCTGGTGTGAGCGTGTGAACGTGTGAGTGTGTGTGTGTGTGTGAGCATGTGTGTGTGTGAGCATGTGAGTGTGTGTGTGTGAGCGTGTGTGTGTATGTGTGAGCATGTGAGCGTGTGTGTGTGTGAGCGTGTGTGTGTGAGCGTGTGTGTGTGTGAGCGTGTGAGCGTGTGTGTGTGTGAGCGTGTGTGTNAAACACCCTCTTCCAGCAACACAAGAGAAGACTCTACACATGGACATCACCAGATGGTCAAAACCAAAAATCAGATTGCTTATATTCTATGCAGCCAAAGATAGAGAAGCTCTATACAGGGAAACCAAAATCATGGTTAAATCCAAAATTAAAAGATAATGACTTAAGAGTAAATAGAAAACTAAACTCTTGACTTATTCTATGTGGAAAAGGCATACTTAAAATAGAAGTACACGGAAAGGTTGAAGGCATAGGATAAGGACTTGTATGATACAACGATCGAAAAATCCGTAGCAGTGTGTTAATAGCTGACAAAATAAGTATTGTGTTAAATGGGATTCACCTGTTTACACCTAAGACTAAAAAACATGGTCATCAAAAAAGAAATGGAGAAACCACTGTAATTATGAAAGAACGAATTTCAGCTAAAAAAAGAGATTGAGCCATAAGATATTCTATTATAAAATCTCCAATACAGCATATTTTAAGAAAAAACAAGTTATACGATAAAAATTATAATACTTTGTCTGCTGCTGCTGCTTGCTGCTAAGTCGCTTCACGTCATGTCCGACTCTGTGCGACCCCATAGGCAGCAGCCCACCCGGCTCCTCCGTTCACGGGATTCTCCAGGCAAGAGCACTGGAGTGGGCTGCCAGTCTATCGTATTAATCCAGTTCTCCTCAAGGGATCACGTGTAACAAGGAAATCCTTCCGGTTTCCCTGGCACTGAATCATCTGCCTCCTGAATAACTGCCTGCTGCTGGGAGGGACTGGGGGCAGGAGGAGAAGGGGACGACCGAGGATGAGGTGGCTGGATGGAGGAGAAGGGGACGACCGAGGATGAGGTGGCTGGATGGAGGAGAAGGGGACGACCGAGGATGAGGTGGCTGGATGGAGGAGAAGGGGACGACCGAGGATGAGGTGGCTGGATGGAGGAGAAGGGGACGACCGAGGATGAGGTGGCTGGATGGAGGAGAAGGGGACGACCGAGGATGAGGTGGCTGGATGGAGGAGAAGGGGACGACCGAGGATGAGGTGGCTGGATGGAGGAGAAGGGGACGACCGAGGATGAGGTGGCTGGATGGAGGAGAAGGGGACGACCGAGGATGAGGTGGCTGGATGGAGGAGAAGGGGACGACCGAGGATGAGGTGGCTGGATGGAGGAGAAGGGGACGACCGAGGATGAGGTGGCTGGATGGAGGAGAAGGGGACGACCGAGGATGAGGTGGCTGGATGGAGGAGAAGGGGACGACCGAGGATGAGGTGGCTGGATGGAGGAGAAGGGGACGACCGAGGATGAGGTGGCTGGATGGAGGAGAAGGGGACGACCGAGGATGAGGTGGCTGGATGGAGGAGAAGGGGACGACCGAGGATGAGGTGGCTGGATGGAGGAGAAGGGGACGACCGAGGATGAGGTGGCTGGATGGAGGAGAAGGGGACGACCGAGGATGAGGTGGCTGGATGGAGGAGAAGGGGACGACCGAGGATGAGGTGGCTGGATGGAGGAGAAGGGGACGACCGAGGATGAGGTGGCTGGATGGAGGAGAAGGGGACGACCGAGGATGAGGTGGCTGGATGGAGGAGAAGGGGACGACCGAGGATGAGGTGGCTGGATGGAGGAGAAGGGGACGACCGAGGATGAGGTGGCTGGATGGAGGAGAAGGGGACGACCGAGGATGAGGTGGCTGGATGGAGGAGAAGGGGACGACCGAGGATGAGGTGGCTGGATGGAGGAGAAGGGGACGNTGTGTGTGTGTGAGCATGTGAGCGTGTGTGTGTGAGTGTGTGTGTAAGCATGTGTGTGTGTGTGAGCATGTGAGCATGTGTGTGTGTGAGCGTGTGAGTGTGTGAGTGTGTGTGTGAGCGTGTGAGTGTGAGTGTGTGTGTGTGAGCGTGTGTGTGTGAGCGTGTGAGTGTGTGTGTGTGAGCATGTGTGTGTGTGTGAGCATGTGTGTGTGTGTGAGCGTGAGCGTGTGTGTGTGTGTGTGAGCGTGTGTGTGTGTGTGAGCGTGTGTGTGTGTGTGTGAGCGTGTGTGTGTGTGAGCATGTGAGCGTGTGTGTGTGTGTGTGTGTGTGTGTGTGTGCGCGTGCTGAGTCACGTCTGACTCTCTGTGGCCTCCCGGACTGTAGCCTGCCAGGCTCCTCTTCCCAGGCAAGATTACTGCAGCAAGTGGCCGTGTCCTCCTGGGGATCTTCCTGGCCCAGGGATCGAACTTGCATCTCCTCTGTCTTCTGCTTTGGCAGGCAGATTATCTAGCGCTGGCATCACCTGAGACACCCAGTGAAAACAGTGCAGATCAAATCAGTAACGGGATCCTTCTCAATGCAATACTAAATTGTTTTGATGTGGGGCAAGTTTGGAAGCATTTATGACTACTGATCCTTGGGCTGTAAACTGGTGCAACCTTTCCAGAGGGCACACTTGCAGTGTTGATGAAAAGACTTCATATGTGCAGTTGACATTCCTTTACAGGAACCATTCATTTACAGAAAGAGTTCTTCTCTATTTACATGTCACAGTAACATCTCCCATTCTCAAAATCACTTGTCCTTCATTTCCATTTGGCCATCAAGGAGAAGCCAAGTAGAACATGGATACATAATAAATTAGGGGGCATCTACAATTAAAGATATATAGTCATAGTCACTTTGTATCTGGAAGCTTCTTCATCAAGAAAAAATATTTTACATGGAAAGAAACAGCACTGTGTCCAGAGTCTGCCAGCCTCTTTTCCTGAAATGCATTAAATCAGCTCATCAGTTATTTCTCCTCATCTCAGGATCGTCCCAATTTCCCTCAGCCTGTTTTTTCCAGATCTCTTTTATTCACGGTAAATGCTTAGCACATTTCTTTTTTCAGCTGACTCTAGTTGCTTTAAGATTTATGCATCTATGTGGCATATACAAGTGAAATGTGAAAAGATTTTCAAATATGGGCAAAACCAATTTGGTTGGAGTAGTTCTTTCAAACTCATTGGACTCCAACCATTATACTGTTTAACAAGAAACAAATCTTCCTGGTAATACAGAGATCCTCTTTAATTTGTATTTAGAAAATTTAATTCAATGCCTCATTCAGCACGAGAAAAATGAGTTGGAGCAGCCGGAACATTGGGGAAGAAAAAGTGAGGAGTGGGCAAGTCAACAGGACGAGATGGCTTCAGTCTTGAAGACGAGAACCTCAATTATTCACACTGCTTGTCACCCGTGAATTGAGGCTTTCACTGTGCAACTTGCTGGAGGGTGCGCATGGAATTAACCGATAAAATCAGGGGTCCTCTGACTTTCAAAGTAACAATGCACCTTTGTGTATGAACAGTCGAAGAGAAAGGGCTTTGAGACTGGGAATTCGTTTCTCTAAAATACTTTGCACCATGCTTAAGTGGTCTCCATCACTCTGTGATAGTTACACGACAAAGTCTGGTGTTACCGACGATCTGAGGATGAGCTCAGTGGGTACTGTGCTTCACTTTGTTGGGATCTTCAGCCTTCTCTGCAGCTCCCATGGACGCCCAGTGAGGAATGCCTGGGTCTGGGGCTCTGCTCTCTTCTTTTGCCCCCCTTTGCTTTTACACCTGCCGTCTCACTGGGGATCATTTCCCTGATGGAGCAGGGCTCTGTGTAATGCACTGTTCTGCCGTGTCCTTGCCTCTGGCTTTTGCAGACTCCGCTCAAGGAGAAAACGCTCTTGAATCCCCCATTCCAAGAAGTGAGGACTCAGGGGCAGAGGTGGTTATCATCTCAGGGTCCCTTGATGACGCTCCCTGGATCCTAGGCTGAAAGACCTGCTGTCTCCTTCCATGAATTCTTTGGGTAAGAAGATTCGCCTCCCTTCACCGATCCCTTCTGTCCGGGATGTGTGATGGTTTTCCCTCAAGCCTTTTTCAGTGTTCTCTCCCCACTGCACCCCCAGGATTTCTGCTCAGGATCTCAAAGAGCCCTTCATTTCAGCTCTGGTTGTTCATGTCAGAGTGACTTCCTTACAGTAAGAGAGAGTGGCTAATGTTTTACTTTAGTAAGTATTAACTACCTATTATATGTGAGAGGCCCAAGCTAAATACCCAAACATTCAGAAATACTTTAAAAATTTTATCCTGCCCTCTGGAAATTTCCCACAAAAATACCAAAATCCATCCAAGTCATACAACCAAACTACAGGATACACACATGAGTTGCTTTAAGAAAAGTGTAAGAATTTTTTACTGGAGGATTAAACAGATTTTAATTCAATACTCTCCTTTCCATGATTTAACATTTGAAAACTAAAATTATGTGAAGATATTTTATGTGCATCTACTCTGTCCTGGACTGGGAATTTCCAGGCAGCGTGTTCCTCCTCTCTGATATTTTTATGCAATGAGTAACCGAGATCAGTAATTGCAGTTTTCACAGTTCCATGCCTCTACAATAAGATGGGTGAAGCAAGCTAGAATGGGTATTATCCTAGGTGGCAGAGTCAGTCTTCATCACAACTGGCATTCTTTTTGAATTTTGCCCTTGTACAAAGTCAAAGCAACAAATTTATACATTTAAGAAAACTATTTCTCATACAGACTCCAGGACAGGATGGTTATTCCACCTGTCATTGTTGGAAAACAGAAAAGGCCCAGGTCTGTGCTGTTCTGCGTAACTGACTTCCCTTTGTCAATATAGAGAGTCTTTCCACAGATTTCTGATACAGAACCATGGTTCTCAAAGTGAAACCCTCACTTGGAAATCAGAAATGCAGAATGTGAAGCACTGCTTCAGATCCAGGCTTGAATCAGAAACTCTGCAGAGGGTCCCAGGAATCTTTTTTTTTTCTTCAAATCTGTGAAGTGTGATTAGTTCACCACATTTGTCTTTTTATCTGGTTTTTATCTTATTTTTTAAAGGGGAGGATAATCGCTTTCCAATGTTGTGTTAGTTTCTGCTGTAAAATAACATGAACCAAATATAAGGAAGATAGTATACGGACTTCCCTGGTGACTCAGGGGTAGAGAGTATGCTTGCTCATGCAGGAGGCGTGGGTTCCATCCCTGGGGCAGGAAGGTTCCCTGGAGAAGGAAACGGCAACCCTCTTTAGCATTCNAGGGGAGGATAATCGCTTTCCAATGTTGTGTTTGTTTCTGCTGTAAAATAACATGAACCAAATATAAGGAAGATAGTATACGGACTTCCCTGGTGACTCAGGGGTAGAGAGTATGCTTGCTCATGCAGGAGGCGTGGGTTCCATCCCTGGGGCAGGAAGGTTCCCTGGAGAAGGAAAGGGCAACCCTCTTTAGCATTCTGGCCTGGGGAATCCCATGGACAGAGGAGCCTGGTGGGCTACAGTCCACGGGGTTGCCAGAGTTGGACATACCTGAGGAACTGAACAACAACAGGGATAGTATATATACATCCCCGCCTCCTGAACCTCTCTCCCACCCCCCGCCCCACCCANGCCTGAGGAACTGAACAACAACAGGGATAGTATATATACATCCCCGCCTCCTGAACCTCTCTCCCACCCCCCGTCCCCCCCCACCCAGGCCACCACAGAGGACCAGGATGAGAGGCTATGGTCACAAACAGACAGCCGTCTGTTTCACACATGGGAGTGTATATACGCCGATGCCGCGCTCTCATTTAGTCCAGGAATCTGTTTTTTAACAAGCTCCCCCAAGTGATCTTGGTGTTACAGTTTGAGGATTACTGGATCCATCTTCCCAAAATGGATGCAATTAAAGAGTATATTTATGCCCACTGTAAGAATGTGTCTCTACCCCAGGGGTGAGTGAAGGACAGAACTCTTGTATATGCAGCTGTGGCCCAAGCAAATTGTTAGTGCCCTGTTTGACTCTTTGTGACGCCATGGACTATAGCCCACCAGGCTCCTCTGTCCATGAGATTCTCCAGGCAAGATTACTGGAGTGGGTTGCCACGCCCTCCCCCAGGGGATCTTCACCACCCAGGCATGGAAGCTGGGTCTCCTGATTGGCAGGAGGATTCTGTACTGACGTGACCGAGCAACTGAAAAACAACGACTCAGGTATTCTTGCCTGGAAAATGCCACGGACGGAGGAGGCTGCTGGGCTACAGTCATGGGGCCGCAGAGGGTCAGGCATGACAGTACACACACACACACACGTTTGTGTTTGTATTTTATTTTCCCTGCCAGACTAAAATCTTATTGACAGATTACTCTCTGTTTTTTCTCTAGTTAGTGGCACCAATATAAAAATCACAGCCTTTTCTCTTAATCTTCTCTAAAGATAGAAAAAACCAGAAGAGTGCAGAGCAAGATCATTCTGTCGTGGCTAACGAGGCGTCACGTGGAGCAGCGTTGGTCAGTGCGGGGCAGCAGCAGCAACACCTGGTCCACAGCTGGAAATGCAAATCCCACCCCAGATCCCCGAAATTTAGGGGAGGGGCCGAGAGGCTGGTTGGACAAGCCCTGCAGGCGATTCACGTGGCCACTGTAAGAGCCAGTGGACGCTATTCGAAAGCCACCGTGCTTCTCAATTCTGTTTTAAAAGGAAAGAAGGGCATGTGTAAGCTCAAATAGTCAGAGCTAGACTATGGCATGTGTTTATGAGAACGCAAACGTCATCTTCTAGCTATACCAGCTTTGGGCAAAACCTGACCTCCAGGTCTCAAGCCAGCCATTGTCTGTCTTCCTGTTAGAGATGGAGGAAACGTTTCCCACTTCTGGTTCCGAGGAACGGAGCTGAGATAAGGTCATCTGAGGTCCTCGATGTGAGCCCTTCGGGCCTGGGTCTGGGTTCTGTCATTTCACTCAGCATATCCTCTCCACAACTCCCAGACCTTCTCTGCTGTTCAGAATCCTGTCCTCCCCGTAGTCTCTGCTTCTCTTTATCTCTATCATGCTTCATAACCGTGACACAATAACACGATTCTCCCTTCTTTGTGCCTGACTCCGTCAGGGTAGAGTTAACTTCTAAGTTGATAACTGTCTGCTAATTCTCATCGACATCTGTGGTCCAGAGTCATCAACACGCAGGAAAACACAGATCAAAGAGCAAGGCCCTCCACAGGGCCTGACCCCTGGGACTCAGACACAGTAGTCACTCTGCCACTGGGAGTCTGCTGTCCAGCAGAACCCCTGAGCCCCGTGACCAGCCTGGTTCTGGCCCTGCTTGAGCACCTTCGTGTATCTCTGAGATGACCAGTGTGAGGGTTGCAGCTGAATGTGGAGACACATTTTTTTTCTTAGGGATATTTCACTCTGGCCTTATTGATTCCACCCTCCAAGATGGCTCTTGCTTTCTTCCCCCAAGCAGTTCCCTCCCCAAAGCCAGCTTTCTCAATACTCACACAGGACACAGCTAGGAGAATCTTATGAGAACCACAGAGAGCTATAAAATGCATGATATTTGCAGAGGTTCTCATGAGCTCATTACATAGTCCACGAGA
Source organism: Oreotragus oreotragus (assembly GCA_006410675.1). Lineage (NCBI taxonomy): Eukaryota > Metazoa > Chordata > Mammalia > Artiodactyla > Bovidae > Oreotragus > Oreotragus oreotragus. The sequence goes on from SJYX01020045.1 coordinate 55,570, forward strand.
TGGGAGAAAACGGGTTCTGTCTTGGTGCTGACATTTATTTATTCTGGAAAGACAGAACGTTTTAAATTGTAAATGGAAAATGCAGCCTGTCCCATCCACAAAGGATGCTGAAGCCATCAAGCCACCAGCTACTACTGCTGCCTGCTAAGGTGAGCCCTGGGGGGACTCAGGGTGAGAACGCAGGACACTGGCCCCAGATAGCTGAGGTGCTTACCAAAGGTATGATTTCAAGGAGCCTAGACTCTGGCACCTTCCCATACATGCCTGCTAAGTCACTTCAGCTGTGTCCCATTCTCTGGAACCCCATGGACTGTAGCCCACCAGGCTCTTCCGTCCAGAGGATTCTCCAGGCAAGAGTACTGCTGTGGGTTGCCATGGCCTCCCTCCAGGGGATCTTCCTGGAAAAAAAAAGCACTAAATTCCTTAACCTGACACGTCTGGGTTTCTTTAATTAATCGTAATCTTTTGATGTTCTGACTATCTGGTCTTTGTTGTAAAACTGTCTATAGACCCTGGCTCCTCCCTTACCTCTTTGGAGCTATCTTGGGCTTGGCTCAGAAAGTCCACCGAATAAAACCCAATTCTTGACCTTTATTAGACTGAACGTTTTTTTTTTCTCAGTTGACAAAATTAATAACTTCCCTGGAGAGGGAGCAGGACAGAAGTGTGAGCTTCAGCATTAGAAAAACCCAAGTCCAGATCCTGCCCCTACTGTTTTTTAGCTGAGTGAATTTGGTGAAGCTATCTAAGCTGTCTGCATCTCCATCTTTAAAAGGTAAACCCTTAGGTAATAACATCTACTTTGCAGGTTTGTAGCATTACTAAATTAGTTAATCTTGTTAACACAAGTGACACATAGCTGACAGTCAACTGATAGGTATCACTGTGAATACCTGGATCAAAAACAAATTTTTTTTTGTCGATGTAAGATTATGCCACTGACAGCTTGCAACCGACAGCTATTGTAATCGCCAGCTTCTATATTTGGGGAAAGAAAATAGCTCAGAAATTCTTGAGTTTGAATCCTGTTTAATTTCCCAATGTTTAGAAATGACTGCTCTCAAAAGAACCTGTTTTGATGCTTGTCCTCTGACCTCACTGATCGTCAGTGGATACTCGGTGGTATGGAATTATACCGATGACGGTCACGCTGCATCGCTCAGCCTCCTGCGTGTCTCCTGGTCGCGTATGCAAGCCCGCTGCCATGAGCAGAAGAGGAACTGCTAGGCCTCCGGGTGGACCAGAGGCCCCAGCAGCCTGTCTCAGCAGCACCACACAGGCGGTCATCCAAGCATTTTTCATTCTCACACCATCTGAACCGCAGGGATAATTTTAACTGAATTCAGAGTGAATTTAAGATCTGTTCCCCTGGAAGAGCCCAGTAATTCATGACCTGGTTGCAAAACTCCATAATATAATAAATATAATGTAATATATAATGTGATACACAAATTCTGAGGTGGCACAGTGGTAAAGAACCCGCCTGCCTATGCAGGAGATACAAGAGATGCGGGTTCAATCCCTGGGTTGGGAAGATGCCCTGGAGGAGGGCATGGCAACCCCGGTCAATATTCTTGCCTAGAGAATCCCACAGACAGAGGAGCCTGGAGGGCTACAGTCCACAGGGTCACAAACAGTCAGACACAACTGAAATGACATAGAATGCATAATATAATTTAACAATTAATAGTGCATTTATTACTAATGTATTTATTAATAATATATTTAAAATAAGTTACATATAAATGCATATATTAATACTTCGTGTATTTGGCCACACCGAGTCCTAGCTGTGGCATGTGAGACCTTCAGGTGTGACTTATGAACTCTTAGTTGCAACACATAGGATATAGTTTCCTAGCCAGAGATCGAACCCATGTCCCTTGCATTGGGAGTATGGAGTCTTAGCCACTGGACCACAGGCAAGTCCCCATAACATACTAAACTTATTCTAAATACCTAAATCTAAATATGCATCCTGCCTCATCAAGTCAGGTATGCTACAGTCAGGCAGGGATAAAGTTCTGGCAGGCACCAAAGTTTTATGAAAAGTACTGAGAGAAAAACTTGAAAATCTATAAAATTTGATCCACTGACTATTTTTCTATAAACAGGAGGGAAATGCCAGCATGCTGTTTCTGCAGAACACTTTGGCCTAGGGAATAGGAGCCAGCAAATTTCGCTATTAGAGAAAACCAGAAAAATAAGTTATATAATGTCCTGTATGGAGGCATTTGGAACTTTTAAATCCACTTTGCTCTGGCTGCTTTAAAATCAGAGCAAAGTGCTATTTTTAGATACTGAATTCTAAATAGCAGGGTGCATAGGACCGTAACCTGCCGCTCTCTTTCTCCTCTGGAGTGCTTACTTTTCTAGCTTTGATAGATAACACTGCATCTGTTGGTCTCTTAGAACCCACGGCCAAAGGCAGTAAAAGGTGAGAAAGACTTGAGCCAAGAAGATCTGTGCAACGATGTGATCTGCTGATTTGCCTTAGCCTTTGGTATGAAAACCCTCCTGTTTTCCAGATGCTGAAGCTCTGTGCACTACGGAGCATGCAGATAGAAACGTCCAGGTTACAGCACCATACAGGCATCGGCTGGTGGCTGCTGGAGATGGTATGAGGAAGATGACGAAACCATGTGTAGTTAGAAGGACAGGACAAATCACGCCTAGACTTTTCTGGGCTCCCAGTCAGCTGTCAGCACCTTCCCTTCCAGCTGAGCCACAGTTTTCACCTCTCCCTGCACTCCAGCTCCAGAGCCTCCCAGCCTGCAGCCCCCACTGGCCCTGGTCCAGCTGCAAACGCTGCGATCACACCACCTCCGAGACTACGGTCCCAGGGATGCTCAGAACCAGTGAGCTGCGAGTATGGCTTCTTCCAAAGGCTACTGACCAAGCATCTGGCCCCTGACACCACCTGGACCCGCAGCTCCCACCCCACGTCCGCACTTACAACCACTTGACTGACGATGCTTTAGACTCCGTGTGGCTCTGTTCCTGGGGTGATACTGAATACCTAACACCAAGGCACACAGCTAGGCTCCGGTCTGCGCGGCGATCACTCCCATTGTGCATGAAGAGTAAGCAAGTGGAAATCACTCGGGGTTAGACACCGGCTCCCCGGCTCTTCAAAGCTGACTTCCGCAGGCACCTGGAAGTTCCGCCTTGAAAGCACCTGCTTCTGTCAACTTAAAAAATACTCACAACCTAAAAGCTGAGATTATGTTTTATCCGGCAGGAATTTTTAGGACTTCAAGAATGGGAGACAGCATCTCAAGTAACCCTGAAGGCTGGAATTTTAAATACGTAAAGCAAAAAAATGAAGAGATCTTTGGGCTTCCTTGGTGGCTCAGATGGCAAAGAATCCACCTACAATGCAGGAGACCCGGGTTTGATCCCTGGGTTGAGAAGATCCTCTGGAGAAGGAAATGGTTACCCACTCCAGTATTCTTGCCGGGAGAATCCCACGGACAGGGGAGCCTGGTGGGCTACAGTCCATGGGGTCACAAGAAGTCAGACATGACTGAGTGACTAACACTTTCTTCCTAAGCTCATCAAACTGCCAGTGGTGTAATTCTGAATTCCAGTAGAGGGCAAGCTTGTCTTCTAGTTTTTCAGTATTTGCACTACACCAGGAAAATAGCCTCTAGATCTAAAACAATGTTTCCTATAACTGTTTACACGCCGAAAGAGCCACATCAGTGTTAACAACAGGGTCACTAAATTGCTTGTCAGGCACTTTGTTACAAAGTATATTATAGGCGAAGGAAGCTGACAAGGAACCATAAGTTAAAAATAAATTCTGTTTCCCTCCATCAGTTCAACTCTAGATTCATTAACAACACAACTATTTACAGTCTGTTTTCTGCACACATAATAAAAACGGGGGCACCTTCAAGTCACTTTAGCCCAGAGGAGGAAGTTCTTGCTGTACCAATCTCTCCTGATCCTCAAGTTATTCTCCAACCAGGCATGGTACTGCATTGGGTAACTGAGAGCACTTACTAATTATACTGTAGGATGAAATTACAAACATTCTTCTTTTACTTTCTAAATAATCAAAACTGAAATTTAGCATTAAAATATAGCCACAACAAGGTTTTACTCTCTAGCATAGCAAACTATACTCGATATCCTGCGATAAACCATAATGGAAAAGAATACGAAAAGTTATACATATATATATGTATAACTGAATCACTTTGTTTTATAGCAGAAATTAACACAACATGCCAAATCAACTATACTTCAATAAAATTAATTTTTTTGTATTTATTTATTTGGCTGAGCCAGGTCTTAACTGCGACATGTGAAATCTTGGTTGCAGCGTGTGGGGTCTAGTTCCCTGACCAAGGATCACACCTGGGGCCCCCTGCACAGGGAGTGCAGTCTCAGCCACTGGAGTACCAGGGGAGTCTCTAATACGGAAAATTTAAAATATATGTCTATAGTACTTAATGGAACCAGACTGATGTCTGTTTGTTCGCTACATCATCTCTCTGCATGAAAAGACACATTATTCTTGCTTAAGGCTGTTTACTTATTCAGCAGTTATTCAACAGGCAAAGGGACCAAAGTACGACTACAATTCCAAAGCTCCAGTAAATACCAGTTGCTAACAGGTCAGTCTAAAAATCACCCTTAATACTGTTGAACTTCAACTTAATCAACTGAAAAACAGAGGGAAAATGCCTGTTCCAGCCATCTCATAATACTGTCTGGAGAATCAGACAAGATAATATATTTGTAAAACGCTACGTGAACTAAAAGGTGACGGGCAACCTAATTCCTTAGGAGAGACACGCTGTGGCTCTTTATTTTACAATTCAGCCCTGAGAATCACCACGTAGAGTGTATATGTCCTCATCTGACATATAAAGAAACTCTGATTCAGTAACCTTTTTCTCAGGGTAATAAACCCCAGAAGGATTAAGTATATTATTGAAGGTGTGCAGCACTGTTGATATTATCAGAGAAAGAAACCCACTGATCATCACTTCCTTCAATATTCTTTTAATATTTTTGAGGGGGTGGTATATATTCATGTCATTAAACAATAAGCCAAGAGTTTGAGATACAAGGTGGAAGTCCATAGATATCTTAAGACAAGGTGTGACTTAGAAACCTTTGTGCCAGAAAAGGTCCATTGTGACATAGGGATGCAAAAATAAGAAAGGAATATGCCCTGTTATACAACTGGTGTGAAATGTACGAGCAAGGCAGGAGCCGAGAATGCTGCGGGATGGTCCAACGAGAGAGGGACCATTGGAACCGAGCAGGACCCTGTGGAGCCTTCCCAGGACAGAGCCTGCCCCATCCCCTCCCCTCCTCTCTGAAGTGCCTGCATAACAAGATCTGATGCACATTTCCTGCGTAGTTTCACAGATGTGAAAACCCCACCAAATTGAAGATGCTAACGACTTGAGGACCACGAGCACATAACTCCCAGTCTCCCAGAGCCCGAGGACTGATAAAGTCAACTCTGTGACACCCTGTGCCCTCACCATCAATCAGAGACCTGTACACAAGCTGATCATGTCCTCTGCGACCCTCCTCCCCCTGTTGGCTTTTAAAAATGCTTTGCCAAAACCCTTCTGGGAGCTCAAGGCTTTTTAGGGTACAAGCCACCCATCTCCCTGCCTGGCCCTGCAATAAACCTTTCTCTGCTACAAGTGCCGACATTTTGGTAACGTTTAGCCTCACAGTGCACTGGGCACACGAACTTGCACTTACACCTTCAGGGCACAGGGTTTCAGTCTCATTATAATCGAGCACTGTGTGTGTAAGACAGATAGAATCCAAGTATGGGGCAGAGAGAGATTCCAAAGCCAGTCCAATCAGACTGACCCCCTTGGATCCCATCAGAAGCATTTCAGTTAAAATCTCAAGCATGCGCAAATTGGGCTCATGCTTGTAACAAATGAAGGCTGACTTTTAGACATGGGGAGAGGCAGCTGCAGGGGGTCTGGAGACTGGGCTCCAGGGAGCAGATGGTCTCCATTACCACTCGGGTCAGCTCTTGCCAATCCCTTTTGCAGGATGAGGGCACCTTTCCCTAGAGCATCTGTGAGAGAGATGGATGCTTTAGGAAATCATGACGTCGACTTTTAATACTGCCTTGCGAGAAGCCAGGTCTCAACCAGAAAAACCATATAAGCCAAGTCCCTACTCAAGGGTTGAAGATGACGTCTACACTTTCCACACAGGGCAAGGGTCTGTATGGAATGAAACACCCCCTGGCTGGGCCAGGTAGAAAAGCACCTCTCTCGCTCTGATGTCATCCCACATTTGCCATGACCCTGAAGGGGCAGAAGGAGAGCTTCGGGGTCATAACAGTTCTATGGGAAAGCGCCGCTCCCATTCTACTGGCTGCGTGGTGCTGAAGCGACTTTGAGGAGATACCCCATACCTAAGGGCAAAGGAGAAGCCCCAGCAAGACAGTAGGAGGGGTGAAATCACACTTAGAATCAAACTCCGTACCTGCCAGAGACGCTCAGGGGGCTCAGACAAACCTTGTGTGCACCAGGAACGAGAGGGCCCACAGAGGCTGAGGCAGGACTGCGTGAGTGTCTCCTGAGGGGCACAGGCCAGCAGCGGGCTGCTGCAGGGGCCGGGGCTCTGGGTGCGGGTGTGGCATAAGTCCTCTCAGAGGTTGCCATTAACCCCACCAGAGAGCCACCAGAACTTACACAGGACCGGGGAAACAGACTCTTGGAGGGCACAAACAGAATCTTGTGTGCCCCAGGACCAGGAGAAAGGAGCAGTGACCCCACGAGAGACTGACCCAGACTTGCCTGGGAGTGTCCAGGAGTCTCCAGCGGAGGTGTGGGTCGGCAGTGGCCTGCTGCAGGGTTGGGGGCAGTGAGTGCAGCAGTGCATCATGGGGCTTTGGA
>SJYX01020045.1:64989-89651 GCA_006410675.1 Oreotragus oreotragus
GAACTGTGAACTTCCAGATGTTCAAGCTGGATTTAGAAAAGGCAGAGGAACCAGAGATCATATTGCCAACATCTGATGGATCATCAAAAAAGCAAGAGAATTTCAGAAAATCATCTATTTCTGCCTTACTGACTATGCCAAAGCCTTTCACTGTGTGGATCACAATAAACTGTGGAAAATTCTGAAAGAGATGGGAATACCAGACCACCTGACCTGCCTCCTGAGAAATCTGTATGCAGGTCAAGAATCAACAGTTAGAACTGGACATGGAACAACAGACTGGTTTCAAATCAGGAAAGGAGTATGTCAAGGTTGTATATTGTCACCCTGCTTATTTAAATTCTGTGCCAGAGTAGATCATGAGAAATGCTGGACTGGATGAAATACAAGCTGAAATCAAGATGGCCAGGAGAAATATCAATAACCTCAGATATGCAGATGACAACACACTTATGGCAGAAAGTGAAGAGGAACTAAAGAGCCTCTTGATGAAAGTCAAAGAGGAGACTGAAAAAGTTGGCTTAAAACTCAACATTCAGAAAGCTAAGATCATGGCACCTGTTCCCATCACTTCAGTTCAGTTCAGTCGCTCAGTCGTGTCCAACTCTTTGCGACCCCATGAATTGCAGCACTCCAGGCCTCCCTGTCCATCACCAACTCCCAGAGTTCACTCAAACTCACGTCCATCGAGTCGGGGATGCCATCCAGCCATCTCACCCTCTGTCATCTCCTTCTCCTCCTGCTCCCAATCCCTCCCAGCATCAGAGTCTTTTCCAATGAGTCAGCTCTTCGCATGAGGTGGCCAAAGTACTGGAGTTTCAGCTTCAGCATCAGTCCTTTCCATCACTCCATGGCAAATACATGGGAAGACAAGGGAAGCAGTGAGAAACTTTATTTTGGGGACTTCAAAATCGCTGCAGATGGTGACTGCAGCCATGAAATTAGAAGACGCTTGCTCCTTGGAAGAAAAATTATGACCAATATAGACAGCATATTAAAAAGCAGAGACATTACTTTGCCAACAAAGTCCATCTAGTCAAAGCTATGATTTTTCCAGTGGTTATGTATGGATGTGAGAGCACCATAAAGAAAGCTGAGTGCTGAAGTACTGATGCTTTTGAACTGTGGTGTTGGAGAAGACTCTTGAGAGTCCCTTGGACTGTGAGGAGATCCAAACAGTCCATCCTAAAAGAGATCAGTCCTGAATATTCGTCGGAAGAACTGATGCTGATGCTGAAGCTCCATTACTTTGGCCACATGATGTGAAAAGCTTACTGACTGGAAAAGACCCTGATGCTGGGAAAGATTGAAGGCAGGAGGAGAAGAGGACAACAGAGGATGAGACAGTCGGATGGCATCACTGACTCAATGCATGTGAGTTTGAGCAAACTTCGAGAGATAGTGAAGGGCAGTGAAGGCTGGCCTGCTGAAGTTCATGGGGTCACAAAGAGTCAGACATGACTTAGCATCTCAACAACCCGGAAACGGAAGAGGAAAAGTTATTCGAAAAGACTGTGAATTGAAATAAAATCATTCATGCTTAAAAGTGTATATTACCTTTGGAATAACAATGATATACTTACTGGAAAAAAAGCAATCATTGTGTCAAGTACAAAATGGCGCTTGCCATCTATCTCTACAAGGATTAAATCCTGTGCCGCTGCAGCTGCTGACTTTCAGCATCTTCTGAAAGGAACTCAGGGTGTAGAGCAGAAATGAGGCACTATGTGCTCAGGGAAATACTGGCAGAACAAGTTTTCAGATGGTTAGGAATTCAGGAGTCGATTTTATGAGCCCAGTTCTTGAATCTACTCATATTAAGGAAAGCACTGAAGTCCTTCGTGGTAACAACTGCTCCTTGTGACTAGCAGAAACTTTCTGGAAAAATACACGCTTGATTGATGTACTTCTCCTTCACCAAAATCACATATATACTGACTTTCCCTTACCTGTTTGGAGCAGTTTCTTAGTGCTATTTAAGGTACTGTCTCCCAGACTATAGTCTTCATTTTGCCCCCAAATAAAACTTAACTGACAACTCTTAAACACTGTAAAGTTTTAAAGTGGGCAATTGCTAAATAGAAAATATTGCCACATCTGTCCTATACATTTGCAAGGCATTCCACTGGTCAAATTTAATATTTCACTTTTAGCCATTCATGCATGACTTATTTCTGTTCCTCTGGACCCCGCTCAAAATTAGTGTTTCCATGTTCAGATGAAGTTAATTCATTCCAAGAAAACCTTCTTTTTCTCTAGTGGGGTCTACAAAAATGTAGAAAGCATGTTCATCTAAGTCAGTTATATTTATGGACACTACATGGATCCAATACATGTAGTATAGCTTCCTTTTAAAAAGCTAATGAATTTTTTTATTTCAGGGAAGTGAAATAGTCCATATTTAATAACATAACTTATATTTTCTCTTTGGCAGAAGCTCTTTAGCCAAAACATGTGAAATGCATCCCAAGCTATTGTTCTTCCCTCCTACAAACTGTTTCTTAAGTCATACAGGGCATTAAATTCAGAAAGGAATAAAATGCTAGTAGTCATGGACGAATGTAAGAGTTGAACCATAGAGAGGGTTGAGCACTGAAGAACTGCCTTTGAATTCTGGTGGAGAAGACTTTTGAGAGTCTCTTGAACTGCAAGGATATCAAACCAGTCAGTCTTAAAGGAAATCAACCCTGAATGTTCACTGGAAGGACTGATGATGACGCTGAAACTTCAGTACTTTGGCCACCTCATGTGAAGAGTTGACTCACTGGAAAAGACTCTGATGCTGGGAGGGATTGAGGGCAGGATGAGATGGCTGGATGGCATCACCGACTCGATGGACATGAGTCTGAGTGAACTCCGGGAGTTGGTGATGGACAGGGAAGCCTGGCGTGCTGTGGTTCATGAGGTTGCAAAGAGTCAGACACGACTGAGCAATTGAACTGAATAGTTATGAAAGTGATAAGTTCACATGGTAAAAATTGCAAACATGCCAAAACGCAGAAGTGAAAAGCAAATTCCCATCCCCTCCCCAATTGTCAGCCCCATGACCCAAAGTTTCTGAGTATCCTTCTAGAAATTTCCCATGCATGCACAAACATGTATTCATATATATATTTCCATTTTTTGCCATGAACTTATTCTCCAATTGGACATAAAGAAAAGACTTTCTTGATTGGAAATTTTTATTCTAGTCACATTTAGTGATATAAAATAATAACATGCTATCTGTGGTTTTATTTCCTGCTTATTTATATATGGCATGTTTTTTTTTTTTAAAGCCTTCTGCTTGACAATACCTAGAGTCACAGGAAATCATAATGGTAATCTAGACAGGATTCATATACCCTTCACGCTGTTTCTCCCAATGTTATTGCTGCTTACTTGCTCAGCCGTGTCTGACTCTGTGTGACCCTGTAGACTGTAGCCCGCCAGACTCCTCTGTCCATGGGATTCTCCAGGCAAGCATGCTGGAGTGGGTGGTCATTCCCTTCTCCAGGAGATCTTCCTGACCTGCATATATTACATGTATGTACTTAAACGTGCTAAATGCAATATTTTAAAAGGTCAACAGAGGTCATAAATTGAATGCCTGTAATTAACATACCGGGTTTATTAATCGATTTTTCTCTCATTTTATATAGCCTATGGAAGCCAAATTGATGTTTTTATATGCAGAGCTTTCAGGTGAATCTTTAATGAAGCTCATAATACTACTTAGACCCTTTCCAGAAAGATGTGGAAGACACATTAATTCTACAGCGGGTAAAGTATATAAGCAGAAACCTTTCATGTCCGATCACCGACAGCAATGCAGTGCAGTGTTCCAGAATCTGCATGTAAGCAGCGAGAAACGTACATCTTTTGAAAAGTCTGAGACCAAACCAAGCAAATGAAAGACGCCCACAGAGAGAGACCACACTTCAGTGAGCCTAGTTTCAAATGGAATTAGGGGGTCAGGCGTAAAAGAGAGCCTCATTTTCCATTCCTAGAAAAACCCAGAGCAATGCAGGCAACTAAATCTCATCCTCAGAGCATGTCCCCCTTGGCTGGGTAGCTTGCCTTGTTAACCCCCAACCTGCTGGACTCATTCCCCAAGCTGGCTTTTCAAGGTTTTTCCTTGAAATTCCATAGATCCAGTTCCCCATCTGTTCACATCCCACGCACTTTATCAGGCCCTGCTCCTCACTGATGATGGCCTCCTGCATTCATTTCTCCATCTTCAGTTGGCGGGTCTGATGCACACACCGGAGCTTCAGACGTGATGCGTCTTCCACTGGTTCAAGGAAGACCGCTGGGGCTAGTTCATGCTTTTTTTCCTGGTACCTGGCGTGTGAGGCGTGCACGCTTAACAATGTCCAGATACAGGCAAAGCTGTTCTTTTTTAGAAAATGAAGACAATTCAGTCAACAAACACTGACTGGGCACCTGCCATGGTCCTGACAGTGAATGAGACACAGGAGATAGAGAAACAAGCAGGATAAACGTGAGGTTCTCGGGGCATTGTCTGAGAATCAGGGGAATGAAACTGATTTCATCACACGTCGGGTATCCATCTGCAAACTCTGTACCAGTTATCCCAGCCACGGTGCTTCCTGACGATACCTGCAGGAGTCAGCGACGACATGGCTGAGGACGCGGAGCCAGGAGGAGGAGGAGGAGAAGGAGGAGGAGGAGGAGGAGGAGGAAGCGGCAGTTACATCCACGATGGAGCCTTTTGACCTAAGTCATGATCAGTAGCCATAAAAGTGAAAGTTAGTGAAAGTTGCTCAGTCGTGTCTGATTCTTTGCAACCTAATGGACTTTGCGTGCCCATGGAATTCTCCAGGCCAGAACACTGGAGTGGGTAGCCTTCCCCTTCTCCAGGGGAATCTCTTCCCAACCCAGGGATCAAACCCAAGTCTCCCACATTGCAGACAGATTCTTTACCAGCTGAGCCAAAAGGGGAGCCCAAGAAGACTGGAATGGGTAGCCTATCCATTCTTCAGTGGATCGTCCCGACCCAGGAATCGAATTGGGGTCTCCTGCATTGCAGGCAGATCCTTTACCAGCTGAGCTGTCAGGGAAGCCTGAGCCTTAACAGGGACCAGTCTAATGTAAAAACTCACATTCACTTTGTCCACCACAAAGCAGTGCAAGTTATCACAGAGGAGTGGGGGCTTCCCGGGGGCTCAGTGGTGAAGAATCCTCCTGCCAAGGCAAGAGACCTGGGTTCAATCCCACTGGGTTGGGAAGATCCCCTGGAGGAGGAAATGGCAACCCTACTCCGGTATTCTAGCCTGGAAAATCCCGTGGACAGAGGAGTCTGGCGGGCTACAGTCCATTGGGGTGTCAGAGTCGGATGTGACTGAGTGACTGAGCATGCATGCATGGGAGGACATTCTGGAGGAGACAAGCTGTATTGGCAGAAATGACCTCAGTGGCTGCCAGCAGTAATTTTGTCCTGCTTAAGCAATCCTGTAGCTGCTGGACAGCCCAGCCTGATGGCAGCGTTAGGCAGAGCAACGGAGTGTTTCCCTACCTGGGAACCCCTCCCTCAGCTCCTCCCACTGGATCCCATTAGTGATTCCCACCAGCCTAATTCAACCAGAAGCCAGAGGTAATAAAGCCCCTGTGGAAGGTATGCTGGTGGGGCGGGCGGTGCCCTGGGAAAGGTACAGGAAGAGAAACAGACCAACTCAGTAGTCCGGCAAGACTTCTGAAGGCCTGGCATTTGGCTTCGAACCTCCATCAAGGATTCCACAGAGCGAAGCAGAGACTACAGAGTCTGCAAATTAAATCTATACATGTTCACTGAAATCCGAGTTGTCATTTTTGCGAAGGTGCTAAGTAGGCTTTGAGGAAGAGGGTTGTTATATAATAGATGCAGGATAAGACGGCTGACTCCAAAGGGAATGGATTTCAGCATGATTGCTGAGAATTACTGAATTCAGCAGCAAAACACACGGCCCTCTTAGAATATTTCATTTTCAAAAGCCTCTGAAAAAGCACTTGGGCGAAGCTTTCCTAAAGACTAAAAAGAAATATGATGTCGAGCCCCCACTCCTCAGTTCTGCTAAGAGTGTGGTAAGCATCTCAGAAAGCCCGATATTATATGTTATATATATATGAGGTAATTTTAAAAAAATGTTAAGAGGGGAAAAAAGTATGCAATCCATAAAGGATTTACATTTTATTACTAGGAAATATTTCTGGCAGGGATCTCATAAACATATTTTTCGTTAGATCGGCTAAGTGCATACAAACAAGTAAATATTTGTCTGTCCACTGGTGGGCTGTTTAATCATCCTCATTATAGTGAGTATTTATATACTGAATTTATTTATGGAATGCTTTCTAAATAATAGCTGATTAACAGCTATGCCAGCCCTGGGTTGGGCAGGCAGTGTGCCACCCACTCTGATACAAAATCAGAGAGCTAGAATGTGTTCTGGGATGGGGGGCAGGAGTGGTCTGGGTCCGTTTGAGCAGGTGTGACCCAGTATCCTACCCTGGGCAGCTTACCCACAACAGAAACCTCCTTCTCAGGGTTGGAGGCTGGATTCCTTGGTTGGGGTGCCCACACGGTCAGCTGCTGGGGCAGGCGGAAGCTTCTTGACTTTTCAATGTGGCAGGAAAAGGGTGAGCAAGCTCTCCGGGGTTCCTTTTTAAAAAATGTATTTTACTGAAATACCCTTGATGTGCAATGTGCTCATTTCTGCTGTTGTTCAGTCACTAAGTTGTGTCCGACTCTTGGCGACACCGTGGGCTGCAGCACGCCAGGCCCCCCTGTCCTTCACCAGCTCCCGGCGTTTGCCCAACTTCCTGTCTATTGAGTAGGTGGTGCTACCCCTGCTGTACAGCCCGGTGATCCAGTTATACATATATGTACATATCCCTTTCCATATCCTTCTCCATTGAGGTTTATCACAGGATATTGAATGCAGCTCCCTGTGCTGTACAAGGATCCTGTTGTTTATCCACCCTAGATATACTAGTTTGCATCTGTTAATCCCAAACTCCCAAACCACCCCTTCCCTCAGGGGTTCCTTTCTTAAGGGCAAAACTTCCATCACCTTCGTGACCTAATTATCTCTCAAAGGCTCCAGCTCCTAATATCACCACCTGGGGGGTTAGGATTTCAACATATGAATCTGGGGGGAGGGATACATGCAATCTACTATAGTCACTAAGGTGGCAAAGAATTGCACACCACTGAACGACTGAGCACGTGTGTGCACACACGCACACACACACACACAATCACACACACACACACAATCAGTCCTTCCCAGGGGGACTATGTTACATCCGAGATTTCTTCACAAAAAAAGAGACGATTTTTTTTTTCTCATTTTTCCCTACAAACAGTTCACCTAGCCAAATAACTGAGTGGAAGAAGGGGGTTGGGGAACAAATGATGTAGAATATTAGAAGAGTTGGGCTCCAAAATCATTGCAGACGGTGATTGCAGCCATGAAATTAGAAGACGCTTGCTTCTTGGAAGAAAAGTTATGACCAACCTAGATAGCATATTAAAAAGAAGAGACATTACTTTGCCAACAAAGGTCCATCCAGTCAAAGCTATGGTTTTCCTAGTAGTCATGTATGAATGTGAGTTGGACTATAAAGAAAGCTGAGCACAGAAGAATTGACGCTTTTGAACTCTGGTGTTGGAGAAGACTCTTGAGAGTCCCTTGGACTGCAAGGATATCCAACCAGTCCATCCTAAAGGAGATCAGTCCTAAATATTCATTGGAAGGACTGATGCTGAAGCTGAAACTCCAATACTTTGGCCACTTGATGTGAAGAACTGACTCCTTAGAAAAGACCCTGAAGCTGGGAAAGATTGAAGGCAGGAGGAGAAGCGGGTGACAGAGGATGAGATGGCTGGATAGCATCACTGACTCGATGGACATGAGTTTGAGTAAGCTCTGGGGGTTGGTGATGGACAGGGAGGCCTGGCGTGCTGCAGTCCATGGGGTTGCAAAGATTTGGACATGACTGAGTGGCTGAACTGAACTGACCTGGGTTGTGAACCAACCTGAGGAGGTAGCGGTAGAAAGGCAGAGGGAGGGTGAATCAGGATGACTTAGTTACAGACAGGAGAAGGGCAGAAGCGCTCCCCTGTAGAGGCTGGTTTTGTAGACAACGGCACCCCACTCCAGTGCTCTTGCCTGGAAAATCCCATGGGCGGAGGATCCTGGTGGGCTGCAGTCCACAGGGTCGCATAGAGTCAGAGACGACTGAGCAACTTCACTTTCACTTTTCACTCTCATGCATTGGAGAAGGAAATGGCAACCCACTCCAGCGTTCTTGCCTGGAGAATCCCAGGGACGGGGGAGCCTGGTGGGCTGCAGTCCATGGGGTCACACAGAGTCGGACATGACTGAAGTGACTTAGCAGCAGCAACCAGCTACATAAACAGAGCCAGTGGCTACAAGCTGCAGGAAGGCGATTTCAGCTGAGTCACGAAAAGGCTTTTGAAGTGGAGAAAAAGGCCCCTTTCCTCCCAGAGGGCTCTGTGGTCTATAATCTGCTTTATATCCACCAGCAGCGCAAGGCTGTTACAAGTCTGGTCACCGGAAAATACTCAGGTGGTAGGTACTGAAATGAGACACTCAGGCACTGATAAAGTGACCTACAAGGGACCCTATGTCTAATTAGCAATATATTTGGGTTAAAAACTAAAGACTTTGATGTGTAGCTCTAATAGTTATTCTGTCATTAGACAAAAACAACTACAGTTCCAACCACCATATATATGACTTCATTTGTAAGTTATTGTGTTATTGTTCACAGATCATCTTTTTTTTTATTTTTAAGAATAAAATCAATTCCAATTTTTGAGACTCAAAAGCATAGACAATAATACAATTCATCATAAACATAAGAAATAAAGACAAAATGAGATGAAAGTAAAGATAATAAAGGAATTAATCTTAAATAAATATCCTAAAAATAATAATGGTTTCCTTCTAGGCTTTTCTATGCATATTGCTTATGTGAACGAGATTATATTTGTCAACAATTTTGTATTCTGCATTTTCTCCCATAATGTTATGAGGATTTGTTAATGTAATAACCACAGTAATGAAAAAATATTATCTTCTTCTTTCTCTATAGTTATTATTCATGTAAATCTCCACCCTTGGCTTTGAGTTTTGGCTTATATTTTACCACTATTACTGTGATTAATTTATAATTATGAAAGATATCTGTGGGCATAAGGGTAAAATTTCAAAATAGCATGGAAAAGTAATAGTAAAAACGTAAATTATTCCTCCTCTCCATGATCACCACCAAGACCAGCGTCACCACACCCTCAGTCGCATCCTCAAAGGAAATCGCTTGGGCAGTACCACTTGTGGGTCTTCTGGCAGCTCCCTCTACAGTCTGGGGAAGAAGCTTAGCGAGAAGCTTACCTCTTTTTTAAAAATTTGTTTTATGGACATATAGTCGACTTACAATGTTGCGTTAATATCTGCTGAACAGCCAAGTGACTCAGTTATACTTATATATGTGTATGTGTGTTAGTCGCTTCAGTCCTGTCTGGCCCTTTGCAACCCCACGGACTGCAGCCTGCCAGGCTCCTCTGTCTGTGGGCTTCTTCAGGCAACAATACTGGCGTGGATTGCCATGCCCTTCTCCAGGGAGTCTTCTCCACCCAGGGCGTGAACTTCATCTCTATGTCTCCTGCATCACAGATTGCAGGTGGGCTCTTTACCCCTAGCGCCACCTGGGAAGCATCCACATTATATAAATAATGAGTGTATATATATATATATATATATTAAAGTATTTAAACATCATTTAAATATTTACACATTATTTTTAAAATATTCTTTTCCATTACGGTTTATCGCAGGACACTGAATGCAGCTCCCTGTGCAGTACAGTAGGATCTTATTCTTTGTCCTGTGTGTAGTAGTCTGGTCTGCTAATCTCAAACTCCCAATCCGTTCCTCCTTCACCCTTCCTCCCCCTTGGCAACCACAGGTCTGTTCTCTGCGTGAGAAAGGCTGGTGTCATGCTTTCCCAGACAAGTAAGCCCCTGGAGAAGGGAATGGCAACCCGCTCCAGTATCCTTGCCCAGAGAGTCCCATGGACCGAGGAGCCTGGCGGGCTACAGTCGACGGGGTCCCAACGAGTCGGATGCAACCCAGCGACTGCCACTCACTCAGACAAGTAAGCCGCGGGCCTGGCAGCATGTAGCATCACTTGCAGAACGTTCCTTCTCTCCCACGGTCCGCGGTGCCCCGGTGTCAGCCGGAGGCGACAGCCTCAGCTCTCCAGGTGGGAGACAGGAGGGTGGGCTTCCCACGAATTGCCTGGCACCCCTTCCACAAAGCAGTCGCTTCGTTCATCTGTGGTTTCTCTCTGTAGCTGCTCCACTGCCAGCACGTAGCGACTAGAGTGCCTCCCTAGTGGATGGGTCTCCGTGGGCTGAAAGCATCTTTTACATCAGCTCTCCAGGTGGGAGACAGGAGGGTGGGCTTCCCACGAATTGCCTGGCACCCCTTCCACAAAGCAGTCGCTTCGTTCTTCTGTGGTTTCTCTCTGTAGCTGCTCCACCACCAGCATGTAGCGACTAGAGTGCCTCCCTAGTGGATGGGTCTCCATGGGCTGAAAGCATCTTTCATGGGTACCATGACTTCCTCTTTGGGGATATATTATTATTTGTCCATGTGATCCCATCCTCTTTCTTAGAGGAATTTCTCAAAAGTTTAATCTGCTGCCTCTCTCTTGGCTTTTCAGCCGCTTATAACCACAGTCCCTTTTGTATGTCTTTACTCTTGTCAAGTTTTGAAGGAAGAGAGACTTCACTATATAAGCTTTGTCCACTGCTGTGAAACAGAACCTTAAATATTATTCGAATGGATGATGATTTTGGTGCTGTCATCAACATTTCTTCCTAGGAGAAATAGTTATGTCTAGCTTTCCAGTGTTATAAACAACGCAGCAATAATTTTTAATGAGCTCAAACATTCTCCCATATTTTAGAACATCTTGACGGTGTATTTTCCACAATTTTTCTAAAGAATGTACTTGATCTGTTAGCATATTAAATGCACATGAAATTTGTTGCATCTTACCAGATTTTTGTTTTCCATTTATTCCTGCTATAGACTTTAAATGTATATTTGTACATAGTTTGTTGATTAGACAATTAAAATCTAAAGAGTATATTTTCCTCATGCTCATTTTATTGATTTATTCTGAGGATGTTGTTCTTTATTAAGATGATAGGCAATTATCCCCATTTTTCTTCATTTTTATGGTGCAATATTTTTTTGTTTTTATATTTAGCTAGTTAAATATATCTGGAATTAAGTTTAGGATATGATATGTGCTGAGAATATTGATTTATACAATAAATGCTGCTGCTGCTAAGTCACTTCAGTCGTGTCCGACTCTGTGTGACCCCATAGACGGCAGCCCACCAGGCTCCCCCATCCCTGGGATTCTCCAGGCAAGAATACTGGAGTGGGTTGCCATTTCCTTCTCCAATGCATGAAAGAGAAAAATGAAAGTGAAGTCGCTCCGTCTGTCTGACTGTTAGCGACCCCATGGACTGCAGCCCACCAGGCTCCTCCATCCATTGGATTTTCCAGGCAAGAGTACTGGGGTGGGGTGCCATTGCCTGACATTGAGGAAAATAGCTAGGTTCCTGAAAAAAAAAAAATGGACCATTCCTTATTCTACTAGTTGGTGATATTTGTAATGCATATTAATTTCTTTCCATAAGTATCTTTCAATAAAATCTGTAGAATAAAAAATAAAAATTTAGAATGCCCATCTGTGAAGATGAACTCGATTTCCACATGAAATACAGATAATTTGCACGGAAGTGACAGATTTGCAGGTTTAAGCAAGACTCCTGACAACATCTCTGGCCTGCTTTGCATTGAGAAAGCCCTACAAGTGACCTCACATTTCCCTTGTTCCGACTGAGGGTGAACTACGGGGACTTTACGTAGTCTCTTTTGCTGAAGCACCGCTAGGGTGCCTTGGGATTTTTATGTCAGAAAGGCTAATCCTGGGGGTGACAGCAATGTCAATTTTGATTTAACACTCATCTTCATGAGGCATTTTGACTTGGGATTCTGTATTTTATATCCTTCCATGGTGCATCTTCATTACCATTTAGCAAGGCGTGTGAAGATATTTCCCCTGCTTCTAAAAACATCTAAGTCTTTGTTTCAGTGCATTGAACAGTTCCTCTTCGCTCTCTGGCCCAATCTTTGTTTTAAAAATTTTTTTTAAAACAAAAAATTTCTTTGGGCTGTACCTTGCGGCACGTGGGAATCTTAATTTCCTGACCGGGGACTGAACCTGTGCCCCCTACATTGGAAGGTAGACTCTTAACCACTGGACCTCCAGGGAAGTCCCTTCCACCCCCGACACCCAATTTTTAAAAAGTGACTTCAGCCCTCAGAAGAACTGACCTGGCTGGAAAAGACTAATCAAACGGATAAACCAAACAGTCCTCTCGGGAAGACAGACAGAATCAATAGACCAAACAGTTCCCTCTGGAAGACAAACAGAATCAATACCACAGTTGCTGTTTCACAAGCGTTTTGCTGAGTAGGAGGACACGAGGTATAGAAAGAGGAGAGAGTGTTAGTGGAGGGTCCGGGGGAAGAAGAGGCGAGCGAGTCAAGGCTTGGTCTTTCAGCTGAGGCTCTGCACTGGGGGCAGGAAAGACGCCACGAGAGCAGTGTCCCGTCTATGTGCTTGCGTGCCCAGTCACTTCAGTCCTGTCTGACCCTCTGTGACCCCGTGGACTGCAGCCCGCCAGGTTCCTCTCCCCATGGGATTCCCCAGGCAAGAATACTGGGGTGGGTTGCCATGCCCTCCTCCAGGGCATCTTTCTGACCTAGGCATCGAACCTGCGTTTCCCACATTACAGACAGATTCTTTACCACTGAGCCACTGGGAAGCCCCCCACCCCAACCATCCACGTGGTGGTGAATCAAATCTCTCTATGACCTCAACCGCTTCTGGAGGTCACCAACTCCCTATATAGAGTCGGCACACTCACTCAAACCACACACAGCAGACTCCAGTGCCAACGGATGCTGCAAACTGTTCTCATTCATGAAATTGAAGAGTCATTGGCTGGAGCCGGGAAGAGGATCAGCAGAAACATGTCAGTCACACAAGCATCAGAATGGCCTCTACGCATCCCAACAGAAATGTGACATTTACATCACGGCTTTGTGCCCCGAAGAGAAGGGCCCTCCTCTCCGCATCTGTGAAGTGAGGGATCCAGACTCGTAACCTCAAAGGTTCCTGTGACTTCGCACATCCAGACCTCGGTGGTCCATTCCCCATCATGGCTCAAAGGCAGCCTTCCCAAGAGTGTAAATGTGCCACCTTCGTCCAGCAGAGGGGCCCCGAGGAAGTTACATGGAGAACCACCCGTGGGCCAGCGTGGAGGAGGTGACTGTGGGGACTGGCTGTGCCCTGCCCCTCTCTGCCCTTCCTCCCCTGGCTGCATTCTCTTTAGACACCTGACTCCAGGGCTGCACTGGTTTTCTGAACCAGAGAATGACTTTGTCCACATAATCCATCTAAGATGCTGTACCTCTTGGACTGCAAGGAGATCCAACCAGTCCATCCTAAAGGAGATCAGTCCTGGGTGTTCACTGGTAGGACTGATGTTGAAGCTGAAACTCCAATACTTTGGCCACCTGATGTGAAGAGCTGATTTATTTGAAGAGACCCAGATGCTGGGAAAGATTGAGGGCAGGAGGAGAAGGGGACGACAGAGGATGAGATGGTCGGATAGCATCACTGACTCAACGGACATGGGTTTGGGTGGACTCTGGGAGTTGGTGATGGACAGGGAGGCCTGGGGTGCTGCAGTTCATGGGGCCGCAAAGAGACACAACTGAGCGACTGAACTGAACTAACACAACACTGCAAATCAACTATACTTCAATAAAATACTTTAAAAAAAAAAAGAGGCGGATATTTGGATTATTTGGGAGAAAAAAATAGGAAGGAGAAAAGACATACTGAGAAAAAGTCAGGTAATTCCATTTAAATTTCTACTCTTTCTGGGATAAGCACTACAGTACTGGCAAATGGCTTTGTTCTCCAATAGCCCAGTGTGTGTGTATATATATATATATTGGTTTATTTCCTTTTTACATTTTTTATTGGAGTATAGTTATTTATAATCTTGTGTTAGTTTCAAGTGTATAGGAGAGTGAATCAGTTATACATATAAATATATCCACTTTTTAAAGAATCTTTTCCCATATAGGCCATTTCAGAGTATTGAGTAAAGTTCCCTCTGCTATACAGCAGGTTCTTATTAGCTATCTATTTTATTTACAGTAGTGTGTAACTAAATATACTTTCAACACTTTTTTCCCTGTTACCTCTTATTCCAGTGGCATTGTGTTGGCCACTTTTCTTGACTGTGTATCAGAATCACTATATTAGGGCTGAAATAAAAATAGGTGCGTGTGTGTGTGTTCAGTTGTGTCTGACTCTTTGTGACCCCACAGACTGTAGCCCACCAGGCTCCTCTGTCCATGGGATTTTCCAGGCAAGAATACTGGAGTGGGTTGTCATTTCCTTCCTCAGAGGATCTTCCCAGCTCAGGGATCAAATCTACATCTCTAGCGTCTCTGCACTGGCAGCCAGATTCTTTACCACTAGTGCCGCCTGGCACAGGAAAAGGCATTTATTCTATTTTTTCTTTCTTTTTTTTTTTAGCACAGCTTGCAGGATCTTAGTTCCCTGACCAGGAACTGAACCTGGGCCCTCGGCAGTGAAAGCACCAAGTTGTAACCACTGGGAAGCCCAAGACTCCCCCATCTAGAACTGTATATCATTCATTAAAAACCGCATGACCCTTGGGGGAGCTGGTTAAGCCCATGTCTGCCAGTCTTACCATCTCTGAGTTCTCTTCCAGCTCTGAAACCCTGAGTCACCTGGCAACACCAGACATGAGCTGCCGTGAACAATGGTGATTTTTCAGTTGTTCACTGAAATCAAAGTGTAACGCAGACACGGCTTCGCAGCTGTGAGATGACGAGCGTGGGGCTTGTCTAGCTGATGTCACGCTGAACACCAAGCCAGTGAACTTTGTCTAAAGTTTCAGCCTGAGGTAGCTGTGAAGGGAACCTAGGTCCCCTTGAGACACCAAGCATTTTCCTCCTGAGTTGGACTGGGATTTCTTTTTATCAGCCATTCCTTAAGGCCCTGGAGATTTCCACCAGAACGTAAATGTGTGTCCTTGGCGAGAAGAGACTGAATAATCATAGCTACTAATCTGTGTATGGATGTGAGAGCCAGACCATAAAGAAGGCTGAGCACTGAAGAATTGATGCTTCTGAACTGTGGTGTTGGAGAAGACTCTTGAGAGTCCCTTGGACTGTAAGGAGATCCAACCAGTCCATTCTGAAGGAAATCAACCCTGAATATTCACTGGAAGGACTGATGCTGAAGCTGAAACTCCAATACTTTGGCCACCTGATGAGAAGAACTGACTCACTGGAAAAAATCCTGATGCTGGGAAAGATTGAGAGCAAAAGGAGAAGGGGACAACTGAGGATGAGATGGTTAGATGGCATCACCGACTCAATGGACATGAGTCTGAACAAACTTCCGGGAGATAGTGGAGGACAGGGAAGCCTGGTGTGCTGCAGTTCACGTGGTTGAAAAGAGTCAGACCTGACTTAGCAACTGAACAACAAAAACAGCCCCTGAACAAAGCCTTTATTGGAAGGGCTGTCTTAGAAAGCTTTCACATCAATGAACTCACTTGATCCTTATGACAGCCCTGAGGAGAAGGCCAAGAGGAAGGATCACATATTTGCAAGAGATGAGAAAGTGCGGCTCGGAGAGCTTACCTGGCTTGGCAAAGAGCATCCTCAGAAGGGAACAGATCCCAGCCCAGAAGGCAGGCTTCTGGGGCTGGCCTAGGCTCTCTTCACTGTATGTGAGTTTATCACTGGTCCTGGGTCCCCAAGCTGGAAAGCTCACGGCCATTCCCACATCAACTCGGGGGCTGGAGGATCCTTCTAACTCAAATATCCCCAGGAGTCATGAGGAGTGGAGCAGAAAGGGAAGGCAGCCGCTGAGAGACACAGGCCGTGGACTGCTGGAGAGCAGGGGGCCTCAGGCCACACTCGCTGACCTATTCACACATCAGCACTTTCTGAACCTCTGCTCCATAGGCACTTTGCTAGGTGATATGCACGCGCGGGACAGACAACGGTGTGTGTGTCACCCACTCAGGATGCCTGACTCTCTGCGACCCCATGGACCGCAGCCCGCCAGGCTCCTCTGCCCATGGGACTCTCCAGGCAAGAATTCTGGAGTGGGCTGCCGTGCCCTCCTCCAGGGGATCCTCCTGACCCGGGGATCGAACCCACATCTCCTGCATCTCTTGCATGGGCAGGCGGGTGATTTACCAGTAGTACGGGGGGAGGTTCTGAGCCCCTAGACACAAAGGGAAGAGGAAGGACGGAGATGCTGTTTAGAGTACCGTCTGCTTCCTGCCTGGAGTCGCCTGTTGGAACCCCTCTCCCTAAGGTGGGGGGTGGTACTAATATTTCTCTCCTTTCAGGCCACCTTACTGCTGTCCAGGGCAACAGACTTTTCTCTCACACTTCGTCCTGCCCCCACAGCTTCCGGGGAGAAGCTGCCTTCAAGCCAGATCATCGATCCGCACCTACAGAGGAGTCGACGTGGGCATCTGGAAATGAAGCACAGCCTGGAGCGGAGGTGTTCGCTTTGGCACACAGCCGTCTCCCCTGAGCTGGGGGCATCCAGATTAAAACACATGCTCCGTCTCAGAGCGTTTAAGGAATAATTCATCACCTGCATTCCACCTAAACACGCCTAAAAGCTCAAAGAAGCAGTATTTCCTTGTTATTTATAAACTTTCAGAAGAAAAAGGCAGATCTCCAGAAAGCAAGCTGGTTTAAAGACTTGGCCGCTTTGTTTCTACACTATGCCTGCATCTGTACGTATTCCTAAAATGGACATCATATCTCCTACACCTGTAAACTCTCCCTCTGTTATCATTTAAGGTAAGTTTCCAAAAGAATTTTCAGTTTTCTAAATGCTACCTGGGTCATGTCAATTCCTGCTTAAAGAGACAGGAGGAGAAGTCTGCAATTTTATACAGATTTCTAGCAAAAAAGATGGAACTAAAAAGGCTGTGTCGGGGTCATCAGTTAATCTATTTAATAATCATAAGTCTAATTTCTGACACATTTTGATAAATCAAGTTTCCACCAGAGTATTTATTTATATTCAGAGAAAACTTTCTCTCACTTCTATTTATCTTTTTCCTGTTTCTCCCACTTTCACCCCGAAACTAGATCAGTTCCTGCCCCAGGACCACCACCAGAACAAGGAGGACCGATCATTCCTAAAGGACCACGAGAGCCAAATCCACTGCAATGCAACAAAGATACCTGCTCCCCGACATCCACTGCGCACCATCTGCAACAGCCAGGACACGGAAGCAACCTCGACGGCCATCAGCACAGGAATGGATAAAGCAGCTGTGGCACACACATGCAACGGGACGTTACTCAGCCCGAAAAAGGGGAGATGTGAGTCAAGTGAACTGAGGCGGTCAAATCTAGAGCCTGTTACACAGAGTGAAGTCGGAAAGAGAAGAGCAAATATTGCATATGAATGCATGTACACGGGACCTAGAAAAATGGCGCTGATGAACCTACTTGCAGGGAGGGAATAGAGACACAGATGTAGAGGATGGACTTGTTGACACGGGAGGGGAAGGAGAGGGTAGGAGGAATTGAGAGAGTAGCTTTGAAATATACATATTACCATGGGCAACACAGATAGCTAATGGGAAACTGCTGTACAGCATAGGAAACTCAGCCTGATGCTCTGTGACGACCTAGAGCAGTGGGAAGGAGTGAGGAAGGGAGGTGGGAGGCTGGCTCAAGAGAGAGGGGACACACGTGTACATGTTGTCATACAGCAGAAACCATCACAACACTGTAGGGCAACTGTCCTCCAGTTAAAAATACAGACCAGAAGTGGAAAGCATGTATTTTATAAAGAAAGGAATATTTAAAAGAACAGATTGGTGGCTGCCACCAGAGGTGAGGGCAGGGAGGGATGGGGGTGGTCCAAATGGGTGAAAGGGGTCAAAAATTACAAACCTCTAGTTATAAGATACATAAGCCCTGGGGACATGATGTATGGCTTGGTGACCACTAATAACAACACTGGACGGCTGTACTTGAAAATATGTGAAACTTTCTAAGAGTAGATCTTTAAAAAATCCTCATCACAAGGAAAAAAGATGTGTAACTCTGTGTGGTGATTCAGTTCAGTTCAATTCAGTCGCTCAGTCGTGTCTAACTCTTTGGGACCCCATGAACTGCAGCACGTCAGGCCTCCCTGTCCATCACCAACTCCCAGAGTCCATCCAAACCCATGTCCATTAAGTCGGTGATGCCATCCAACCATCTCATCCTCTGTCATCCCCTTCTCCTCCCACCTTCAATCTCCCAGCATCAGGGTCTCTTCAAATGAGTCAGCTCTTCGCATCAGGTGGCCAAAGTATTGGAGTTTCAGCTTCAGCATCAGTCCTTCCAATGAACACCCAGGACTGATCTCCATTAGGATGGACTGGTTGGATCTCCTTGCAGTCCAAGGAACTCTCAAGAGTCTTCTCCAACACCACAGTTCAAAAACATCAATTTCTCAGCACTCAGCTTTCTTTATAGTCCAACTCTCACATCCACACATGACCACTGGAAAAACCATAGCCTTGACTAGACAGACCTTTGTTGGCAAAGTAATGTCTCTGCTTTTCAATATGCTCTCTAGGTTGGTCATAACTTTCCTTCCAAGGAGTAAGTGTCTTTTAATTTCATGGCTGCAGTCGTCATCTGCAGTGGTTTTGGAGTCCAGAAAAATAAAGTCTGACACTGTTTCCCCATCTATCTGCCATGAAGTGATGGGACCAGATGCCATGATCTTAGTTTGCTGAATGTTGAGCTTTAGGCCAACTTTTTCATTCTCCTCTTTCACTTTCATCAAGAGGCTTTTTAGTTCCTCTTCACTTTCTGCCATAAGGGTGGTGTCATCTGCATATCTGAGGTTATTGATATTTCTCCCAGCAGTCTTGATTTCAGCTTGTGCTTCCTCCAGCCCAGCGTTTCTCATGATGTACTCTGCATATAAGTTAAATAAGCAGGATGACAATATACAGCCTTGACGTACTCCTTTTCCTATTTGGAACCAGTCTGTTGTTCCAAGTCCAGTTCTAACTGTTGCTTAGTGATGAGTGTTAATTAAACTTATTGTGGTGATCATTTTGCAATATATACAAACATTGAGTCATTATGTTATACACCCAGATCCAACATAATGTTATATGTCTATGTCTCAGTATTAAAAATACATGGTAGTACAAAAGATTCCAAAAGTAAAAATTAATCTAATATTTTATCAAGTCTAAAATGTCATCAGTTGTAAGACAAACCATTACTTTATGTATAACTAAGAAAGAAACCGCATTTTGAGATGTAAAATCTGAACTACTCATTTTCACTTGTGTTTATTTTATTAAAATAATACTTTAGATTTTTTTATACATAATCATTTATCATATGGCCTTCCCTGATGGCTCAGGCAATAAACAATTCACTTGCAATGTATCATTCTTGTCAATAATTAAGAATGAAATAACCTAAATTGATATTTCTCTAAAAAAGACATCCACATGGCCAACAGGCAGACGTAACAATGCTTGTCATTGCTAATTATTAGAAGAAAGCAAATCAAGACCATTCTGACCAGAATGGTCCTCATTAAAAAGACACACTGGAGAAAGCGGAAACCTCCTATGTTGGGAATGTAAGTTGGTGCAGCCACTATGAAGAGCAGTATGGAGGTTCCTTTAAAAACTAACAGTAGAGGTACCAGATAAGCCAGCGATCACACCCCTGGGTATATATCCAGAGAAAACTCTAGTTAGAAAAGATCCATGCACCCTATGTTCACAGCAGCACTGTTTACAACAGCAAGACAAGGAAGCAACCAAGTGTCCATCGACAGCTGAATGGATAAAGGATGTAAGGTGTGTGTACATATATAATGGAATACTGCCCAGCCATGGAAAAAGAATGGGATAATGCCCTTTGCAGCAAGAGGGATGGACCTGGAGATTGTCATATGAATGAAGCAAGTCAGAGAAAGACAGGTATCACAAGACATATCACTCATATAGGCAAATCTAAAAATGATATAAACGAACTTATTTACAAAACAAACACAGACATATAAAAACAAACCTATGGTTACCAAAGGGGAAATAAGGGGATAAATTAGGATCTTGGGATTGACAGACACATAGTATTATATATAAGATAGATAAGCAAGGACCTACTGTATACCACAGGAAACGATATTCAATATCTTATAATAATCTAGAATGGAAAAAAATTGAAAAAGCACATACATGTACTTTATATNTGGGAATGTAAGTTGGTGCAGCCACTATGAAGAGCAGTATGGAGGTTCCTTTAAAAACTAACAGTAGAGGTACCAGATAAGCCAGCGATCACACCCCTGGGTATATATCCAGAGAAAACTCTAGTTAGAAAAGATCCATGCACCCTATGTTCACAGCAGCACTGTTTACAACAGCAAGACAAGGAAGCAACCAAGTGTCCATCGACAGCTGAATGGATAAAGGATGTAAGGTGTGTGTACATATATAATGGAATACTGCCCAGCCATGGAAAAAGAATGGGATAATGCCCTTTGCAGCAAGAGGGATGGACCTGGAGATTGTCATATGAATGAAGCAAGTCAGAGAAAGACAGGTATCACAAGACATATCACTCATATAGGCAAATCTAAAAATGATATAAACGAACTTATTTACAAAACAAACACAGACATATAAAAACAAACCCATGGTTACCAAAGGGGAAATAAGGGGATAAATTAGGATCTTGGGATTGACAGACACATAGTATCAGATATAAGATAGATAAGCAAGGACCTACTGTATACCACAGGAAACGATATTCAATATCTTATAATAATCTAGAATGGAAAAAAATTGAAAAAGCACATACATGTACTTTATACACACACTACTGTGTACACCTGCAAATAACTCAGCAGACTAAATCAACTATATCTCAATAAAAATGAAATGAACTAAGCTGGTTAAGACATTCCAAAAACGTCTTCATATTCAGGACTGACTCTTCTGAATCACTTTCCAAAGCAAATCACATCGAATTTTTTTTTTTCCCTGCACAACACCACCCTCGGTGCCCCAAAGCCCATCTCCCTGCTGGTCCTTGGCTCTCCTTGAAGCCTCTGAACCTGTGCTGAAACTTCTGACATGAGTGGACCCGTAACGGCCACAACCTCAGCACCTTCCCCTGGCCCCAGAGCCAGTGATGATGTATCCCAGTGTTACTTATAGATACCCACTGGAGGGACATGATCTCTGCCCTAGAAGTGATGAATGATGGCATTTTGGACTCTGAACCTGTGCTGAAACTTCTGACATGAGTGGACCCGTAACGGCCACAACCTCAGCACCTTCCCCTGGCCCCAGAGCCAGTGATGATGTATCCCAGTGTTACTTATAGATACCCACTGGAGGGACATGATCTCTGCCCTAGAAGTGATGAATGATGGCATTTTGGAAAATGGGACACACAGAACCAGGTTAGAAAGATCAGGAATGCTAGAGAGCATGGTATACTTTCCAATCATGTGGATGGCCAGGCCTCCCTGGAACAGCAACTTTTGAGCAGAGACTTGGACTTGCTGGGGAGGGAGAAAGGCACACTGATATCCGGATGAAGCGTTTGCCTCCAGTGGGAACAAGCGCAAGAGCATCCCAGGTTGAGGAGTGCCGGGTACGAGAAATCCCGGGGCTGACGTCTCTGGAATGAGCAGGCCAGCGGGGAGAGGTGAGAGGTCAAGGCCACGGTGGCCAGAAACGCTCCGAGGCTGCGCTTGGGTCTGGTTTACTCTGAGTGAAACCTTGTGTCCCCTGTCCTTACAGGTTTCTGAGCGCCCCCGTGAGATGACCCAACCTGTCTTTCCAGGACCACTCTGCCCGCCCTGCTGGGCATGACAGGAGACAGGGAGGGATGCAGACTGGGCCCGAGGTCCTGCCGTGATGGGCAAGAGACGATGGCTCAGACATGTATGTCTGATGCATGTGTGTCTGGATGCATACTGAATGGAGAGCCAGTGGAGCTTCCTCTCCTGTTGAAATACTTCCTTCCAATTAGTTAGAAGAAACACGGGCGAGCAGGGCTTCTTATTCAGTTTTAGAAGCTCTGTTGTTACTCCGTCACTCAGCCGCGTCTGACTCTTTGTGACCTGGAGGACTGCAGCACGCCGGCTTCCCTGTCCTTCACCATCTCCCAGAACTCGCTCAGACTCATATCTGTTGAGTCAGTGATGCCATCTAACCATCTCGTCCTCTGTCGTCCCCTGCTCCTTCTGCCTTCAATCTTTCCCAGCATCGGGGTCTTTTCTAATAAGTCGGTTCATAGCACCAGGTGGCCAAAGTACTGGAGCTTCAGCTTCAGCATCAGTTCTTCCAATGAATATTCAGGACTGATTTTCTTTAGGATTGAGTGGTTTAATCTCCTTGCTATCCAAGGGACTCTCGAGAATCTTCTCCAACACCACAATTCAAAAGCCTCAGTTCTTTGGTGCTCAGCCTTCCTTATGGTCCAACCATAAAGTTTTAAAAGTTTATAAAACTTCTTATAAATTTTCAAGCATTAAAACCTAATTTCATCTTCAGAAATAAGATTTACAATTTCCTTTCCCTACGCATTTTCTGAGCAGGCAGGGAATGACAGGTAGCACCATCAGAGAGAGAAAATTTCAGTGCATTTTAAAGCATCAATAATTGAGTCAAGGAATGTAATAACTTGTGCAGAAGGAAGGGTAATCAGATGTCATGCTTTGGGCCAGCGTGGGAGCTGATTTCAGAAATCAGCCAGCAGTCACTATTTTTGTTTATGTGTCTTTTCTTTCTTAGCATCTGTCAAATTTCTGGAGAACAGACAGGATTCTTAAGTGGAAGCATTAACCATATCAGCACCTCAGTACCATGTTGGCATCTCAGCAATGAACCTCCTAAATAAAGCCCAAGATGACTCATTCCAAGAAGAATTCCCCACCCATGTGCACTGGAGGTTTTGACCTTGGGCCTGGAGTTCCCATGATGACTTGCACCTCACTGGACCCTCGCTGCGGCCTCTGTGCTGGGGGTTTCCCCCTGGTCCCAGGTGAGGTGCTGGTGGATCAGGTATACGCAGGCCAGTCCCTGATGGAAAAGACCCTGATTTTGGAAAGATTGAAGGCAGGAGGAGAAGGCGATGACAGAGGATGAGCTGGTTGGATGGCATCACTGACGCAATGGAACGAGTTTGAGCAGACCCCAGGAGACGGTGAAGGACAGGGAAGCCTGGTGTGTTGCAGTCCACGGGGCTGCAAAGAGCTGGACACGACTGAGTGTCTCAGCCACAACAGCAAGGCCAGTCCCATTTCAATCCTGTAGCCCCCAAGCTGCCGCCTGCAGTCAGAGTGTCCCCAGCTCAGTGAATTCAACATCTCTTTGTCAATGTTATGAAGCAGGTCAAAAAAACCCTGACCTTAGGCAGGTTGCTTGAATTTTCCCTGCACTGCTCCTTCTAGGGATGAGAAAATCAATACCTGACCTTTCTTCCTTCCAGAGTTTTTGAAAATAAATTGACATGCTAGATGTGTGGAAAAAAAGGATTTGGGTAAAAAATGTCTGATAACCTTCCTGGCCAGCCTAAGGACAGAAGCTGACCCAAAGTTTCCGAGAATGCAATGCACATTTTTGTTTCTATACCTGCCTTTTATAAAAATTTATGCAACAGATAATGTTTTCAATCTTTTTGTTCAATTACTGTGCACTCTTCTGAGGGTTTCTCTCATTGCTTCATGTATATCTTATCTCCCAAGATTATAATCTGGAGGAAGAAATGGCAACCCAGTCCAGTATCCTTGCCTGGAAAATTCCATGTACAGAGAAGTCTGATGAGCTACAGTCCATGGGGCTCTAAAGAGTTGGACACAACTGAGCACGCCTACAAGATTGTAAGCTTGAAATATCTCACCACAGAAAAAGTAAACAGTAGGCATTAAACACTGGTTGACCAGTGGTCAACTGAAGTATGTTTGTGTACACAAACTTGAGAGTGTTTATGAAGAAACACCCGCCTAATATCATTCATACTTCATTTTCCAGGTAATGTCAGAACATTGATTTGGATTACAAATCTCAAATCTGGAAGAAATAATGAATTGAGTATAGTGTGACAGAATTCTACACAGTCCAATTCTAACAGATTACAGGTATTTTCCAATCTGATAACACTAAGGGTCATTTTCCAAAAGTTGTGATAAATGGATAGATTATAATTTGATGGTCATCATAACTCTTCACTTCAAGGAAAACACAAGAATATGTGAAAATCTGTTTCAAAATATTAATATAAGATCTCAAATATATTTATATATGACTGTGAAGAAAGCTGAGCTCCGAAGAATTGATGCTTTTGAACTGTGGTGTTGGAGAAGACTCTTGAGAGTCCCTTGGACTGCAAGGAGATCCAACCAGTCCATTCTGAAGGAGATCAACCCTGGGA
>SJYX01020045.1:90250-100646 GCA_006410675.1 Oreotragus oreotragus
CGCAAAGAGTCAGACATGACTGAGCGACTTCACTTTCAGTTTTCACTTTCCTGCATTGGAGAAGGAAATGGCAACCCACTCCAGTGCTCTTGCCTGGAGAATCCCAGGGACGGGGGAGCCTCATGGGCTGCTGTCTATGGGGTCGCACAGAGTCGGACATGACTGAAGCGACTTAGCAGCAGCAGCAGCATACATAGTATATACTAATATAAGATCTCAAATGAGATCAAGCACCAGTTTTGCCAAGTACATCAAATAAAGATTAGAAATACATAGATAATCATAAATACTTCTGAGCTGTTATTATGGTCTTATCACTATGAATAGATATATGCAGAGGAAAAAGTCATTGTAGGGATATTTAAGAACAAAGGGATTTCCACAGTCTTTGCAGAGTATTTTCCAATGATCTTGCTAATTCTAGAATTTTCTACAGGAAATTGTCACCCACTGGCTTAGGTGCTGATGTCACCACACGTCTTTGCTCCCTCAAGAAGAATGAAGACGGACCTGGAGAAGACGATTATTTGCAAGTTTGTCACACATATGTGATATATATACTACATATATCACAGTATACAAAATTTCAATCTTTTGTCCACCTAATATACGTTCATTGAAGATTTTGCTTATATATCTCTATATTGCCTATGTATCTCTCTATATAACATACATATGTTACATAGGTATCCTCAGTGTGTGTGATACTCAATATATATGTATGTTATATATGGATACACAATGCTGCTCAATGCTGCTTATCATTTCAATGATTTCTGTTAAACTGGCATCAATTAAAACTTCATTTCTTTAGTTATTAGTTTGATGAAATTTCTGTTGTATTTTTTCTGAATGTTCTTCATATTTTGTCTTCTGTTCTCATAGATTAAAAGAATTGCAACTTCAAAGCTTGTAGGTTCTTTGAGACATTTTCTTTACTCTCAAGCCTAGGATATATCTCCCATCCACTGTTTCCATTAATTTTGTATGGCTTTTTTTCTTAATATATCTGGAATTTAACATTATGTATATATGTCAGACAGCTTTTAAATTGATTTTCTTGCAGAAAGCTGTTCCAGCATCACTTGCTGAACAATGCTTGCTCTCTCTGCTTAAAGCAGACGAAACATTCATAAATATAATGATAGCTAAATTAGATAAATGTAAATGTGTATATTGTTTTATACTTTTTTGGCCTAATTAATTCTAATTTTAAAATTTTATTTCCATTTTAAAAAGGAGCTATAACACAGTGTTCTTGGTTTGATTTAGCAATGAATCGTTTTTGTATTAGTCCTGATAAGACTAATAAAAAGTGACCTAAAAGTGACCCTTCTAGAACCTTTCCTACATATATCTGTTTCCCACATTTTTCATTTTCTTTTTTTTTTTGCAGTGCTTCAAGGCATGTGGGATCTTACTTCCCTGATCAGGGATCGAACTTGTGACCCCTGCAGCGGAAGTGCTGAGTCTCAACCATTAGACCACCAGGGAAGGTCCTTTGACATGTTTCTAATTTGACTTATATTCTTTCTGGTCAGATTGAAGTAGATACTTACGCATTGTGCTCATTTTGTGTGCCTCTGTGAGCTTCTATGATCCCTTCTTATTATACCTAAGGAGTCACCAGCTATGCCTGGGATTCCTCCCTCAAAGATTACCTACTGGAATTAGCAGATACTTGGCTGCGCTGAGGTCCAAAAGAAACAAGAGAAACCTCCCTGTGCAATCTGGGTTGAGTCAGAATGCTGAAGTTCCAAAGTCATGATATGCCGCTTTCACTTGCCAGTCCCCAGGGACATTCCTCTCGGTGAGGGAGAAGGCTTCAGGCTACAGCCCATCATTTTTTTGGTCCAGATTTCCCGGAAAGAATGGCACACCACTGTGGACTGATTTGAGTCACTGACTAAAATGCAGGTCTTCGTTTATAGTGAGGTCCTAAGCTTCATTACTTAATTAACTGAAGGGTCCAACCTGGATCACAATCTCCTCCCCCACTGAAATAAGCTCAAAAGACACGCAGTACAGCAGTCCTGCAGTCAATACCCGGGTGGACTTGGGCATGGAATTCTACTTCCTGCTCACCTTCCACTCTTTGCTCCCCAGGTTAGTGACCACAGTGGCTCTTCCCGGGGGCAACACAACCCTGAACTGGGATGTTTTGAAAATCTGCGCTGGTATCTTTAATTAGGGATCCTACTGGGTTTTAATAAGTTGGTTCAAATTATGCTATTGTTTTTTTTAATACACAGACCAATCCTACAAAACAAAATTGTCCCATAATACTTGCAAATTTCAAATTCCCCAGCAGATGACGTCAACTGTGGATAATATATTTTCAATACTTTATATCACTATGGGCTGAATGTTCATGTTCCCACAATATTCATAGGTTGAAACCTCATCCCCAGTGTGACGGTATTGTAGGCAGGGCCTTTGGGGTGATTAGGTCATGAGGGTGGGGCCCTCATGAATGGGATTTGTGCCCTTATAAAAGAGACCCTGGAGAGCCCCCCTCTCCTGTCACATGAGGATAGAGTGACAAGACAGCATCCAGTGAGATGGGACGTGGGGCCTCAGCAGACACCAAGTCTGCCACTGCCTTTATCTTGGACTTCCCAGCTTCTAGCAGTGAACAATAAATTTCTGTCATTCAAAAGTCACCCCAGCCTATGGTATTTTTGACATAGCAGCCTGAATAGACTGAGATAGAAATGTTTAACAAAAAGTGAAATAAAAGTACAGACATTTGAGAAAACACCGTGGAGAGGGAGGATTCAATGGATTAAAGAGATGGTCTTGAGTAATGGAATGCTTTATTCACTCCATACAACTGCTTCGTGTATTATTAAATTTTCAGTGTCATAGTTAGTAGGAAAATGTAATGGAAGTGAAAAGTTAGTCGCTCAGTTGTATCTGACTCTCTGTGACTCCATGGACTGTAGCCCGCCAGGCTCCTCTTTCCATGGGATTCTCCAGGCAAGAATACTGGAGTGGTTTGCCACTCCCTTCTCCAGGGGATCTTCCCGACTCGGGGACTGACATGTCTCTTGTATTGTGGGCAGATCCTTTACCACAGAGCCACCAGGGAAGCCCAGGAAAGGGTAATAACAGCTGCTAAACAAAAGCATATGAACCAGCTGCAATGATGTGAGAGATGAGATTTGAGACTCCTTCTGGGAGACTTTAAATCAACTACAGTTGCATGGATGAAATCACATAAAAGGCAAAGATCTCACTGAATTTCATTAGTAAAGGTGATTTTAAAAATATTTAATATTATTGCCAACTTATACATGTTAAAAATTATATAGCACAATGATATAAACTTATTTTATGAAAACTAGCTACTGAGATATTTATTCATTATGAAATTAGCTGTTATTTTCCCCAACCCCCTCAGATAATAGCCCTAGAGGTTTACACAAAAATTCTCTGTAGGCATCTGTGTAATAATTTCTTTCCAGTTGATCTTTGAAGAACACTGCATATCATCTCCCAAGATCTTTTTAAGTTCTAGAGACCTGATTCACACCTAGACTTTTAGAAGAATTTCCTAAGAGTGGATATTTTCAAAGACAGTTGTCACTGACTCATCTCACATCATAACAAAGGCAATGATGCTGACATTACACTTGTAAACAAATCCCAGCTCTTCTGTGAAAACACTTTCTCATTATTTCCATTTCAACACCTTATAATTTCCCGAGGTGTGTTGTTTCCATCTCAATTAAGGTTATTTTCTTCTTTGTCTCATCAGCACAAATAATTCTTGCTTGTTATTGTTTATTGTAGCATGACTTTCTACTCTAGCATCCACCTGTACCTGTGAATCTTATTTTCACATGCTTCCTGTAAAGCATAGCTTCTGATTCTCTCATTTCTCTTAAATTCATTGTTATTCACCATGCGTGAGTGTATGTGACCAGTTGCTCAGTCACGTCTGAGCCATTTGCAACCCCATGGACTAGCCCACCAGGCTCCTCTGTCCATGGGTATTCTCTAGGCAAGCATACTGGAGTGGGTTCCATGCCCTCCTCCAGGGCATTGTCCCGATCCAGGAATCGAACCCACATCTCCTGCATTGCAGGTGGATTCTTGACCTGCTGAGCCATAGGTAGACACAGTATCTGACTACTCCAGCACGTGTTTGGAGTGTATCCCCGGTGACTCAGCAGTAAAGAATGCACTTGCAATGCAGGAGCTGCAGGAGGTGCAGGTTCACTCCCTGGGTGGGGAAGATCCCTTGGAAGAGGGCATGGCAGCCCACTCATTATTCTTGCCTGGAGAATCCTACAGACAGAGGGGCCCAGAGGGCTACAGTCCATAGAGTCACAAAGAGTCAGACACGACTGAAGTGACTTAGCATGCAAGACACCATTGACTGTAAGACATATTACTTTATGATAAGACATTTACCATGACAGAGAGAACAGACCATTGGAGAAGGAAATGGCAACCCACTCCAGTGTTCTTGCCTGGAGAATTCCAGGGACGGGGGAGCCTGGTGGGCTGCCGTCTATGGGGTCGCACAGAGTCGGGCACAACTGAAGTGACTTAGCTGCAGTAGCAGCAGAGAACAGACCTGTGGTTGCCAAGGCAATGGGGAGGGAAGGACTGGGAGTCTGGAATTAGTGGATGGAAACTATTATATATAGAATGGACACACAAGGTCCTACTGTACAGCACAGGGACCTATATTCAACATTCTGTGATAAACCGTAACGGAAAAGAATATGAAAGAGAATATATACGTGTATAAACGAATCATCTTACTGTACAGCAGAAATTAACACAACATTATAAATCAACTATACTTCAAAAAAATTTTAAGAGACTTTGACCAAAACAGGGCAATCACATTATGACACAATGTCTTGTCATAACTTGAAATTTTAGGCAGTGTCATTTTCTAGACCATCGCATCATTCAGTTCAGTTCAGTTCAGTCGTTCAGTCATGTCTGACTCTTTGCGATCCCATGAAACGCAGCACACCAGGCCTCATCATTAGTGATCCAGTATTTCTTAAAAAGTTTCTCCACTATTGACAGCTAGATTCTCTTCTAAATACCAATAACCTCACCGGCACTTTCTTACCCAAGGTGTCAAATGAAGATTTTCCCGTAACAGTAGGAAGGGCTTCTTTAAGTCACGATTGCTAGCCTCTCTTTGGGCTGTGCGGGGCCTCCGTTGCCGCGCGGGCTTTCCTCTCGCCGCGGGAGCAGCGGCTGCTCTCCCGCTGTGGCCTGCAGGTTCCCCGCTGTGGTCACGTCTCTTGTTGCGAGCACAGGCTCAGGGCACGCGGGCTTCAGTGGTCGCGATACGTGGGCTCAAGAGTCATGGTGCCTGGGTCTAGGTGGCCCGTGGCGTGCGAGGTCCTCCCGGATCAGGGACTGAACCCATGTCTCCTAATGCACCGGCAGGCGGATTCTCCACCAGTATGCCAGTGGGGAAGCCCAAGAAGGAATTTTTGATGCGAAACGAACCCAACACAAGTTGCTACAATAATCCACAGAATTCAAGTTGTCAGCGCCCCTGACCAGGAGTGCAAGTGTGCAGGCAAGGATGCCTGTGTCCCAGGGACCAGCAGTGATGGTAACATGCCATCAGCACAGCAGCTGTGATCGCAGAGATGCTGTGAGTCAGCGGAACAGGGTATCACGTGGGGGTGCAAACTGGGTTTCAGAATCACTGGGCTAATGGGATTCTTCACACCCGGCTCTTTTTACAGCTAAACTTTTGCATTTATAAGTTGGTCTCCACCATGATGCATGAAAAGTCTATACTCACCTCATTTTGAACAGGTCATTCAACCGGTAGCTACAGAATACAGTTCACTGTTGCTGCTGCTGCTGCTGCTAAGTCACTTCAGTCGTGTCCGACTCTGTGCGACCCCATAGATGGCAGCCCACCAGGCTCCGCTGTCCCTGGGATTCTCCAGGCAAGAACACTGGAGTGGGTTGCCATTTCCTTCTCCAATGCATGAAAGTGAAAAGGGGACGACAGAGGATGAGATGGCTGGATGGCATCACCAACTCGATGGACATGAGTATGAGTGAACTCCGGGAGTTAGTGACAGACAGGGAGGCCTGGTGTGCTGCAATTCATGGGGTCACAAAGAACTGGACACGACTGAGCGACTGAACTGAGCTGAACTGAAATGACAGGCTGAGAGAAAACATTTGCAACACCTAAAACAGACATAAGGTACTGTCAACTGAAAAAAAAAACAAACATGACCTAAAAGTTGAGAATTATGTTTTTATTGAGCAGATTTACTGAGGACTTAAGCCCCTGGCTACAGTCTCTTTTAAAACTCTGAGGGACTGTTCCAAAGAGGTGAGGGAGGAGCCAGCATATAAAGAAGTTTTTGCAAAAAACAAACCACAAATAAATAAATAAAAGGTAGTTGAACATCAAAAGATTAGTGTCAATTAGAGAAAAAACAGATCTCTCAAATTAATGGACTTAGCACTTTTCTGTGTATAGGAAGATGCAAGAGACTGGGCTTATTGAAATTATTCTCTTGATATGCATCTTAACTAGGAACCAGTATCCTGTTTTTCTCCATCCTAAATCTCAGGGTGCACAGTTGTGGGTGGCTGCAGTGGCTGATGACGTAATGGCCACGGCATCCTTTGTTTACTGATATGTCAGGGGACATTCTTTGTCCACAGTACCTAATTTTTAAAGGGGCGCTTGCAAGTTAACAATGAGAAGAGCAAACAATAGAAAAGGAGCAGAGGTTAATGGTGGACAGAAAACAAACAGCTGTACCCTGGTGCAACTGTGGTGCAATGGAAGCAGGTCAGACTTATCCAATCAGGGCTGTCCCTTCAAAAGAAACAGATTCAAGNAAAGGGGCGCTTGCAAGTTAACAATGAGAAGAGCAAACAATAGAAAAGGAGCAGAGGTTAATGGTGGACAGAAAACAAACAGCTGTACCCTGGTGCAACTGTGGTGCAATGGAAGCAGGTCAGACTTATCCAATCAGGGCTGTCCCTTCAAAAGAAACAGATTCAAGTTACATGAGCGTTTTGTTTCTCCTGCCACGCATGTGGGAGAAGAGGCAAATGCCTAGTAATGCTGTCTTAACAGAAACCTGACTGATAAGGAAGTCCAGTAGTGGTCATGCTCTCTATGGTACAGCAGTATTCATTTCCAGGGGCTGTCATAACCCACCGGGTGGCACAGAAATGTGTTATGTCACAGTTCTGGGGTCACATATCTGAGATCAAGATGTCATCAGGGTTGATTCCCTCTGATGGCTTGGGGGAGCATCTCTTCTGGTGGCCTCAGATGTTCCTTGGCTTGTAGGTGAGAGTCCCCCTATGTCTTCTCGTCTTCCCTCTGTGTGTGTCTGTTGTCTCTGGGTCCAAATGTCCCCTTAGCATAGTAGATTAGGGCCCATCCTCAGTGACCTCACTTTAACTTGATCATCTGCAGAGACCCCATTTCCAAATAAGGTCACATTCACAGGTA
This sequence comes from Oreotragus oreotragus, assembly GCA_006410675.1. NCBI lineage: Eukaryota > Metazoa > Chordata > Mammalia > Artiodactyla > Bovidae > Oreotragus > Oreotragus oreotragus. The sequence goes on from SJYX01020045.1 coordinate 97,734, forward strand.
TGGGGTAGAGGGGTTAGGACTTCAGCTTCTTTGGGGTGACACAGTAAGTTCAACCCATATAGCAGCAGCTAAGAGATACAGGTTTGATCCCTGGATGGGGAAGATTCCATGGAGAAGGGAATGGCTACCCACTCCAGTATTTTTGCTTGGGAAATCCCATGGACAGAGGAGGCTGGCGGGCTACAGTCCACAGGGTCGAAAAGAGTCAGACCTGACTGAGCCACTAAACAATAATCAGAATGACAGATCTTGTTTGTTTGTTTGTTTTTGTTTTCTTGGGTTTTTTTGGTCACACGACATATGGGATCTCAGGGTTTTTTTTCCGACCAGGGATCAAACCTATGCCCCCTGCAGTGGGAGCATAGACTCTCAACCACTGGACCACCAGGGAAGCCCCAGAATGAGTTTTTTAGGAGGTAGTTTTTAAGGATGTATGGCAACAATGCCCAAAGCCTTAGAACGCTGCTCCCCCCGCCCCATTCAAATAACACAGGCAGTTTTACTTGAACAGAAAACTGAAGAAATGAGTACCAGTTACATTCTTAACAAATCTTCAATATCACATCTTGAGAAAGATCTTAATTTAATACCTTGTCCAGCTAGATTATTTGGGTTAGTTTTTTGTTTGTTTGTTTTTTGATGGAGTCCTAACCCCTGGACTGCCAGGGAAATCCCCTTGGCTTAGTCTTATAATACAGAACAGTGTCTCTCCCTCCACACACACAGGAGGAAGGGAATGTTGCCATATCTTTCTGCAGCTCCTTTTGTTCATTATTAAGACTTGCACTTTTTAAGGCTAATCTCTGGAATTCCATTATGAGGCCTCCATAACTCAATTTTACCAGGAAAAATAAATGAAGAATGGGCTAAAGATGATTTGACGTAACAGTGAAGTAAGGTGGTGGTTTAGTCACTCAATCATGTCCAGCTCTTGCAACCCCATGGACTGTAGCCTGCCAGGGTCCTCTGTCCATGGGATTCTCCACGCAAGAATACTGGAGTGGGTTGCCATTTCTTTCTCCTGGGGATCTGCCTGACCCAGGCATCGAACCCAGGTCTCCTGCATTGAAGGCAGATTGTTTACCATCTGAGCTACAAAGGGGTGAAGTAAAGATCTGTAGCATTCCTCCCCCACCACAGACTCAAGCATGTAAACTTGATACGTAACCTCAAAGGAGGCCCTTGAGCTCCAAGCTCACCTGTAAATTGGGATGATAATCCAATTGTGATCAGGTTTGTGAGAGAGGATGGGCATGGGGAAGGGCTTGTTCTCTGTCCAGTTTAGGGAACTTTCACAGAGTTCAGTTTCACTCAGAATGACCAGTCAAACTAAGGCAAGTCCCTGCCTTCAAAAAAAAAAAAAGATTTGGAGGCAGGAGAGCAGCCGATGTGGGCAAATCCCATCCAGGTCTGTTTTGGACTGGGCCCTCCCTCCTGGCTTCTGCCACCCGTGTGCCCACGCAAGGTTCAGTGCCCTCTGTCTGTTCACATGTCCACCCGCATTCCAAGCCACAGGCTGGTCCTGGAGCTCTGGGTCAGGATACACTCAGCCCTTCAAGGTTGAGCGCCCCTTGGTTCTCTTTCTGCTCCCAGGGTGGCTCTGGAGTGGAGTGGAGAGAGCAACTCTGGTTTGCAAACACACTTTTGCTGTGGTCAGAACACTTAACAAAGTGTGTTAAGTGATCTTACCCTGTGATCCTACCCCTTAACAAACTTGAAGTGCATTGTTGACTGTAGACAGAAAGTTGTATAGCTGATGTCTAGGATTTAATCACCTTGCATAGTCGAAACTTTATACCCCTTGAATAGTAGCTCCCCATTTCCCTCTCCCCCTAACTCCTGGCAACCACCATTCTATCTCTGCTTCTGTATGTTTGACTGTTTTATGTTTGGGGTTTTGTTTTGTTTTGTTTTTTTGCCATGCTATGAGCATGTAGTGATTGCAGCTGTGAAATTGAAAGACGCTTACTCCTTGGAAGGAAAGTTATGACCAACCTAGATAGCACATTCAAAAGCAGAGACATTACTTTGCCAACAAAGGTCCATCTAGTCAAGGCTATGGTTTTTCCAGTGGTCATGTATGGATGTGAGAGTTGGACTATAAAGAAAGCTGAGCACCAAAGAATTGATGTTTTTGAACTGTGTTGTTGGAGAAGACTCTTGAGAGTCCCTTCGACTGCGAGGAGATCCAACCAATCCATCCTAAAGATCAGTCCTGGGTGTTCATTGGAAGGACTGATGCTGAAGCTGAAACTCCAATACTTTGGCCACCTGATGCGAAGAGTTGACTCATTGGAAAAGACCTTGATGATGGGAAAGATTGAAGGCAGGAGGAGAAGGGGATGACAGAGGATGAGATGGTTGGATGGCATCACCAACTCAATGGACATGGTTCTGGGTGGACTCCAAGAGTTGGTGATGGACAGGGAGGCCTGGCATGCTGCAGTTGATGGGGATGCAAAGAGTCGGACATGACTGAGTGACTGAACTGAACTGATGAGCATGTGGGATCTTAGTTCCCTAACCAGAGATCTAACCCGAACCTGTGCATTGCAAAGAACCCACACCCCTGCCTTGCAGGGCAGATTCTTAACAACTAGACCCTTAGGGAAGTCCTAGGCCTCACTGTCCATCACCGACTCCCAGAGTTTACTCAAACTCAAGTCCATTGGGTTGGTGATGCCATCCAACCATCTCATCCTCTGTCATCCCCTTCTCCTCCTGTCTTCAATCTTTCCCAGCATCAGGGTCTTTTCCAGTGAGTCAGTTCTTCACATCAGGTGGCCAAAATATTGGAGTTTCAGCTTCAGCATCAGTCCTTCCAATGAATATTCAGGATTGATTTCCTTTAGGATGGACTGGTTGGATCTCCTTGCTGTCCAAGGGACTCTCAAGAGTCTTCTCCAACACCAC
>SJYX01020045.1:104146-120648 GCA_006410675.1 Oreotragus oreotragus
CTACACATTGGAATGTCATTAGTTGGCACTGAGACTGGAAGGGGGAGGTGTCTGAGAAGCTCAGCTTTAAACTTTTGCTTCCAATTTATTCTGCAGGCTTTCTGGACATGTGTGCCACTGACAGCTAAAGCATGTTCACCAAGGTGAGCTTCAGCACTGTGTAGACCAGTTACCTCTGCACAGTTATTTTAACCTTTTCAGATTTGGTGGCTTTGGGTTGTGGAATTTTGAGGAGAAAGGTTTTATGGGGAGAGGAGCTATTTTTGCATATGTGATTTACACATCTTTTCTTTGTAGAATTTTTACAGAAATTGATTTGAAACCTGAGCTACCTTGAAATGTAAAAGTAAGAACCCTCTGTTGTTCAAAAATTGGCCAGTGCAAAATAGGTTTGTCCCCAGAATATTCTTCTGAATTTTGTTCAGAACTCTATTCCTTTGAATTAGTGAAACCTGGTTTCTGGTTTTGGTTCCTGGTTCCACTTGATTGCTGTTATCTTGGCACTACTCTTTGTTTATCCAAGTTCTGACATTTTTACCCCAGAATTAATTACCCCAGATGGTCTGCTCTGCTGTGTTTTCCAAGCAAACAAAGTGAGCAGGAAATATGAACTTCCTGAGCCAGTTGGCTTCCCGCTTTAATGTGAGGCTTTGCCTTTTACAAGTGTGTTTATCTTATGTCTAATTTTCTTATTTATAATTAACTATATATATAATATGTTATGTATATATATATATACACACACACACAAGTATATCGGTTGGATCTAATTCTGTTTTCTCTTTTTTCCTTTTGAAATTGGGTCCCGATACTTTGCCTTTTGCTTCCCCAAGGCTCCTTTGTAGAATCTTCCTGTTCAATTTGAACTTCTGCAACTCAGAATAACTTCTCCACACCTGGAACTTTGGTCTAGGATTTCTTTTCACTTTTAGACACTTCCCTCGTCATGACTAGCAGATGAGGTCTTATCAGCTTTCCTCCTTGGGTTTTGTACAGCCAGGTCATCTAGTGAGCAGATGTTTGCCTCTCTCCCCTCCCCCCACGCCCTCTCAGCACTGAATATACGGTTCTTTAGAGGATGTCATGCCCTCCCTAGGCCTTTCTCCTGGTGCAGTGACAGGAGTCCTGGAAATGGCTGCCTTGAATGCAGGGGCCACTAAAATCTTGCCTCAGCACTTAACCCAGATCACCAGTAATAACCCACCAGCCTCCGAGTCCTGAAACACTGCCTCTGCTGTGAGTGGAGTGGAGGGAGCCAGTCCTGATGCCTGGAAGCAGCCATCCTTCCTCCTCTCCAGATGCAGGTACTCCCTGTATCAGGAAGAGAGCCTCCTGGAAACTGATCAATCTTGGTTTTCCTCTTTATTCTCTTCTCACCCACCCACTTCTCTAGCCTATCGCTTTCATTCATTCATTATCCACTTATAAACACCAACTATGTGCCAGGCAGTGTGCTAGATTACCATCAAGTCAGCAGTCATGGTAGAGAGTGCTAAATGCTGAAATAGGACACAAAGCAAAGGTTTGGTTGTTTTTTGTGTTCTTTTTTAATATTATTGTTCAGTTGCTAAGTTGTATCTGACTCTTCGCAGCCCCATGAAATGTAGCACGCCAGGCTTCCCTGTCCTTGACTGTTTCCCTGAGTTTGCTCAAACCCATGTCCATTGTTGGCAATGCTGTCTAACCATCTCATCTTCTACTGTCCCCTTCTCCTTTTGCCTTCAATCTTTCCCACCATCCAGGTCTTTCCCAATAATTTTGTTTATTTACTTTTGGCTGTGCTGGGTCTTCATTGCTGCACAGGCTTTCTTCCGTTTGTAGCGAGAGAAGGCCACTCTTTAGTTGCAGTATGCAGGCTTCTCATTGCTGTGTCTTCTCTTGTTACAGAGCACGGGCATCCTGGATCAGGGATCAAACCCGTGTCTCCTGTGTTGGCAGGCAGATTCTTTAGCACTGAGCCATGGGGGAAGCCAGTTAATTTTATATTTTGATCATACCAGGTGGCATGCAAGATCTTAGCTCCCCAACCAGAAAGCAAACCTGCCTCCCTGCAGTGGAAGTGTGGAGTCTTAACCATTGGACCACCATCAAAGTCCCAGTAAAGACTTACAAGTCTGTAAAAGGAAGCTCAGTGAGGGATCCACACAAAAGTCTCTTCAGCTGAATTTTGACGAATTATTTGCAGTTCAGCAGTGAACAGTCTCCATTCTGCCTCAGTTGCATCAGAGGACTTCTAGCAGGGGAAGTAGACTTGGTCAGATCCTCAGTAGAAAAACCTGGCAGACATCACCTTAAGGTGGTGATCAAATAAACATTCCAATGTTGGTACTGGTACTGGTGCCTCTTGATATGATGCACTGAGAATACAGCAACATTTCTGTGACATTTCTACCAAAAATGTATCACCTGAATGTAATTATGAATACACATGGGACTAACCCAGATGGAGGGGCATCCTACAAAATAGCTGGTCAGTGTTAGGAAGGCATTGAAAGACTGAGAGACTCTTCCAGTTAAAGTGGGTGAAAGAGACGTGGCAACTGAATATGATGCATGATCCAGGATTTACTTTTATAGTGGCAAAATCTGAATATTATTTGAAGCTTATATTATGACATCAGTGTGAATTTCCTGATCTTGAGACTTACACTGTGGTTATGGAAAACAAGGTGTGGTTATGCACCTTGCTTTTAAGAACTAGACATTGAAGTATTTGGAGGTAAAGGGGCATCATGTCTGCAACTTAATCTCAAACAGTAGAGGGGGAAAAAAAGGTGTGGAGGGGGAGAGAGGGAACAAGGGAGAGAGATAGGGAGGGAAGAAGGAAGAGATACAAAGCAGATGTAGTAATATTAATATTTTGGGAAATCTAGGTGAAGAACAGAAAGGAATTCTTTGTACTGTCCTTGCAACTTTTCTGTAAATTTGAAATTATGTCTCCTCCACCCACCAATTTTTTAGTTGTCAGAGTCCTACTAAGAGGGCAGACAACTTTGCCTTCCTGTGAGCAGTCCTTAGGCCTGGGGACCTATGAACATGAGGACACAGGGCAGTAACTCTTGGGCTTCCAAAAGCAGGATTCCATGCAGTCTTCTTTTTTTTTTTTTTTTTGACTTGTGGTGGGATCTTAGTTCCCTGACCAGGGATTGAACCCAGGACCCTGACAGTGAAAGCACCAGGCCCTAACCACTGGACCACCAGGGAATTCCCTCCATTCACCCACTGATGGACATTTAGGTTGCTTCCAATTTTGGGCAATTATAAATAAAGTTGCTATAACTAAATGCAAGTTTGTGTGTGGGCATAAGTTTTCAGTTCATTTGGGTAAATACCTAGGCGTGTAACTGCAGGATCATATGGTAACAGTATGTTTAGTTTGGTAAGAATTTTCAAATTGTCTTCCGAAGTGGTTGCACCATTCTGCATTCCCACCAACAATGAAGGAGAGTTCCTGTTACTCCACACCACTGCCAACATTTGATACTGTGGAAATTACCATGTTGGGGAAGGCAATGGCACCCCACGCCAGTACTCTTGCCTGGAAAATCCAATGGACGGAGTAGCCTGGTGGGCTGCAGTCCATGGGGTCGCTAACAGTCGGACAGACTGAGCGACTTCACTTTCACTTTTCTATTTCATGCATTGGAGAAGGAAATGGCAACCCACGCCAGTGTTCTTGCCTGGAGAATCCCAGGGATGGGGGAGCCTGGTGGGCTGCCGTCTATGGGGTCACACAGAGTCGGACACGACTGAAGTGACTTAGCAGCAGCTTAGCAGCAGCAGCAAATTACCATGTGACCCAGAAATTCCACTATTTACATTCCCTAGAAAACTGAAAACATTATGTCTGAAAACTTACATATTCATGTTTATAGCAAAATTATGCACGAGAGCCCAAAGTCCCAAATGTCCATCAGCTTACAAATAGATAAATAAAATATATCATATCCATGTAGTAAAATATTATTCAGCCACAAACCAGAATGAAGTAGTGACATACTTTATAATATGAACAAACCTTGACAGCATTATGCTAAATAAAAGCCAGACACAGAAGGTCACATATTGTGATTCCATTTAACTGAATTGCCCAGAATAGGCAATCCATAGAAAGTAGATTAGTAGTTGCCAGGGACTGGGCGGGGAATGCGGAGTGATTTGAGTGGTAAAAATGTTCTGGAATTGAATAGTGGTGATGGTTGCACAACATAAATATACTAAAACTACCAACTTGTACACTTCTAAATGGTAAATTTTATGGTATATGGATTTTATCTTTAAAAAAATAATAAAAAGAGACTCATGGAGACTCATTCCTGGGCAGAGATAGGCTGAGTCCTAATCAAGGAGATTTCAACATTTTCCCAGCTGGATTTCAGAACTGCTATGAACCAGTGACTCCTGTGTGCCTCTCATATCCCTCCTTTTTATTTTTAATTTATTTATTTATTCTTTTCAGCTGCACATTGCAACATGTGGGATCTTAGTTCCCCTACCAGGGACTGAACCCTTGCCCCCTGCGGTGGGAGCAAGAAGTCTTAGCCAGTGGACCACCAGGGAAGTCCCTTATGTCCCTCCTTTTTAAATGGCAATGTGTACCATGGTTATCCTTTGACTCTCCCACCCTTGTATCCTGGATGTGCAGGGGATGGTCACTGGTCTCTTTAGCTCACAGGTGTCCAGATGTACTTAGGGACTTACATCCAAAGAGCCTCATCTATTCTTGGACTTGATTTAGATGGTGTGTTGGTTTCTAAGACTGCCATAACAAAGGACCAAATACTGGGTGGTTTAAACAACAGAGACTTATTTTCTCACACTTCTGGAGATTAGAGCCAAGATCAAGGTATATACAGGTTTGGTTTCTTCTGAGATCTTCCTACTTGGTTTGCTGGTGGTCACCTCTGTGTCTTCATGTGGTCTTTCTTCTATGCATACACAACCCTGATGTCTCTATTCCTAGTCTCTTCTTATAAGGATACCAGTCAGTTCATGTAGGGCCCATCCTATAATCTCATTTTAATTTAATCACCTCTTTAAAGACCCTGTCTCCAAGCATAGTCACTTTCTGAGGTACTGAGAATTAAGGCTTTAACACATGAATTTGGGGGGAAACAAAACTCAGTCCATAACAGCAGGCAAATGTATTGCAAAATTCTGAACATTCATATTTCCCTCATGCCTCACCAGGTGACCAGGTAACCAGGTGTACCAGTGGGGTCTGGTTGGTTTAGTTCCTGCCACAAGTTCCTCTGCTGGGCCTCCCCCTCTCTGTGACCTAGTGACACTCAAATGCACCAGTAAATCCCCTCACACCTTTTGCTTGTGGACTCCACCCTGACCCCAATAATGACATTTGCCCCCAGGTCCTCACACTCTCTCAGCTATCCATCTGCTCACTTGAGCCTGTTCCCAGGGTGTTCTTCCCATGTGTCATGCCATGGCCCCCTCTTCTAGGACCTCTAATTTCTTTCTTTTTTTTTTAATATTTGGTTGTTTTGTTTTTTTTTTTTTTTTCTGCACTGGGTCTTAGTTGCAGCATGTGAGATCTAGTTCCCTGACCCGAGGATTGAACCCAGGCCCCCCATTGGGAGCATAGAGTCTTAGCCACTAGACCACCAGAGGATGTCCCATAGGGGCCTCTAATTTCTTTTGCCTCTCAAGTGGCATTGCCACAGCCAAGTTGGAACAGTTCTTAAAGACCTCACAAGGCGGACTTAACTCCATCATTTATAACACAGCAAGATTCTAAAATTTCAGCTGATTGATGTTGGAATGGGATGAGACTTTGGGGGGCCTTGGGATAGGTGAGCATACTTTGTTTGTGGGGGGAATGCAAATAATGTATGACCAGAAGGCAGAGTCTGGTGACTTTAAAATATAGCCACAAATTCTCTCTTTTTTTAATTTGGACACACTGTGTGGCATATGGGATCTTTGTTCCCCAACCAGGGATCTAACCCGTGCCAGCTGCAGGGGAAGCATGGAGTCTTAACTACTGGACAACCAAGGAAGTTGCCCCACAAATTCTTGATACTCTTTCCCTCAATAGGTAGATCTTAACTCCCCTCGCCCTGAGTGTGGGGTGAAACTAGTGACTTGCTTCCAACCAATAGAACTATGATGGAAGTGATGGAGGATTTCTCCCAAGACTAGGTCATAAAAGGCACTGGAGCTTCCTCCTCGCTCTCTTCAATGGCTCTCTGTGGGGGTAGCTAGCCCTGAAGCAGCCCACGAGGAAGCCCTTGTGGGAAGGAACTGAGGCTTCCTGCCAGCAGCCCTACCAGTGAACCATATTAGAAGTGGATCCTCCAGCCCCAGTCAAGCCTTCAGATGACATCAGCAGACTTCAGATGACTTATCTGACATCCTGAATGTCACGTCATGAGAGAACCTGAGCAAGAACAATTCAGCTAAGTTGCTCCCAGATTCTTGACCCCAGAAACCATGCGAGATAATAAATATTAATTATTTTAAGTGGCTAAATTTGAGGGTAATTTGTTATCCAGCAACAAATAATATACCAGGTCTTTATCAAAAGAGGAAAATTATATATAGACTGGAATAGTGGCCCCCATATTTATTTAGGTTACCTGCCTAGCCTCTGTAGGCACCTGAGTGAATGACTCCTACAGAATTACAGAATCACTTGCTCTAATTAGATTTTATCTATTTCTAAGGCAGTGGTCATGACACATCTATGTTTTGTGTCCCTTTCCTTTCCCAGGATGACTGATTCAATAAATCCTCTCACAAACCCTTGCTACCCCTGGGAGGAGCATAAGGAGGATGCTTAGTAGGGGTTTGTGGAATGTCTATTCTGCCCAATTGTCAAGACGCTGCATTAGGTTCTTTGTTCAGAATATTTGCTTGAAGCTAGATTAGAAATTCCACAGCTGCTAGTCAGGTAGGGTAAAGATAGGAATCTTTTTTTAAAAAGCACAAATAAAATAGATATCAGGCATATATATTAGATTGAATCATATGAAATTGCATATATATTAGGCTGAATCATATGAAATTGTTGATATTTAACTGCTGAAACAGCGATACGATGTAGTTCAATAATAACACATACATATTTTTAACACATCCAGTCCACTCACAATTTGTCCCTGAACTCCTCCAGCTTGCTGGCATCAGGGCTCTAGCTGGAGGGATATAACGTGATATGGATCAGTCACACAAGGCCAGCAAAGTGCAAGATATCCAAATCCCAATAGTCTCAGCCAGCACTACCTAAACCAGAGGCCACGTGTCTTTGTGAGCCTGGGTTTATAGCACGCATGTGTAACTTGTCTTTTGACCACAGGGCCTGATCCTACTGTTTTCCTTTCTTGCTCTGTGTCAGTCCTGTTGTTACAGAGTGGTGGGGATGGGAGATGGAGTGGAAAGCTTTTAACAGCCAGAGAGTCAGGGAGGTAAAGTTAGGGGTGGTGATGGAGGAATTTTGGGTGGTGGAGGAGCTGGTGAAGGTGATGGTGGTACAGTTTGAGCTGATGCTGGTGGTACCGAGACACAGGGCTTTTTGAGTTCTCAGGCATCTGAGCTGGACACTGCAGGTGGGATTGCTGCTGGGGGCACAACCATACCCTCTATTGTGCTCTCCTTGTTTAACCTGCTTCTTTACCCTTGGGTCATTTTGCTTTTGAACCCTTCACTGTGAGTAAACCATCAAGTTCAATAGTGATATCTCTCCCCTGATGACTCTCTAGCTACTAACAACAAATGTTAGAGCAGAGGTAACAAAGTTGAAAGAAATTTAGCTCCCAGAGGTGTTTGCCTGTATACAAGTGTGCTTGCTCGGGGGAGAGATGGGCAGGCTTGAGGACCAAAGTGTGCCGAAAGGCCCCTCGGCAGAAAGAACTGGGAAACACACCTGTTCATCCTCCCTTCCTCTCCTTCTTCAAGCTCTTGTCTTGTCTCAACAACTGCTGGACATGAAAAATAAGAGACAATTTATTCTACATCATCTAAGCTGTAGGTAAGGAAGGCAGGAACAAGGACGAGGTGTGCAGAGCTGGCCTAAAGTCCTCCCTCTTTAATTCCTTGCAGTGATGAGGGCCAGCCTACTTCAGTGTTTGGAGAGGGGAAGGATGAGGAGGCAGATCTAGAGGAATAAACAGGACTTGGAGCCAGGGATGCCTTCTTTTGCTCAGGGTCCAGGACTTCCTCCTGGGTGACAGTTGTGTTGGAGGTAACCGGCTCACTCACAGATTCATGTTCGGAGCTGGAACTGCTGCTGCTGCTGCTGGCGGGATGGCTCAGAACCAGACACCAGAACTTTCCATGGTTGAAGTAGCAGAGGACTGCTGGGAAAGGACAAGGAGAAAGGGGAGAGGAAAGTCAGAGATTGGGAGGAACAAGTGGCAAGCAAAGTGAGGCCAAGGGGAAGAAAAGTCCCTAAGAACCTATCCCTGGGGATTGACAGCCCTCTCCCTCCACACTTTCTCTGCCTCGACCCACCTGTGTTCCCTGCTTCCCAGGGCGCTCTGGGCCACTCACCACAGATGACATACAGGATAAACACCAGCCAACCAATGAAGTAGCTCCAGCAGAGAGGAATTGATAAATTCTTTCTCAACTCGAAGAGCCAGACATTAACGGGAAACAGTATGAGGGTGAAGAAAATGAAGAAAGCTAGGAGACAAAGGGGAGCAAGGGGGTTTTATTTTCACTCGAGAATTCCAAAAGCATTCTTCCTCATCTGCTGAACTACAGTCATAAACCACAACCCCCATCAGCACACACAGAGCACGCGGTCCCAGAGGTTCATGGGAACTGACCTCTCCACCTCCACCCTACCAGTGACCAGGAATTGATGGAACTCAGTTCTCAGTCAACAACTACTAGTTCTGTTCTCCCACCACCCACAAACCCAAACCCCACTCCCAAAGAAAGAAGAGGAAGAAGTGCCAGGAAGATGTGGGTTAGGAGAAACTAAGGACCTTTTCCAGAGCTAGAGGGCACCTTCACAGAAGCTCATGACAGTCCCAATCCAGCCGAAAAAGGGCAATTTCTGAAGACCAGGTATATACGGCAGGTGCATCCAGATGGTGAGGATGATGCCCAGCCCCAAGGCCAGGCAGAAGGTAATCTTGGCCACCCCAAAAGCTGGGTAATTTGTCCACAGCTTAAAACTGTCTAGGGAAAATGAGAAAACAGGATGAACTAAAGATTCGCAAAAGACAAAATATAATCGAATGAGCAAATACAAGGAAACAACCAGACAAATGCACATTTGAGATAACAATAATAAAATATCATTTTCACTTATTAAATAGGCAAAGATTCTTGATATAGAGATTGTGTGATAACCCCAACCATATGAAAACAAATGCCTCAGAGGAGAAGCTGGACAGGCGACTTGAACTGCAGTTCTCAAAAAAATACCAATGTCCAATAAAAACATGAAACTCAACAATAAAAACTGCAAATTAAATGTGATTTTTTTTGGTCTATCATATTAACAAAGATCAAAACAAAATTGATCATATCTAGTGTAAGAAAGGATTTAGAAAAAAGAGGTGCTTTCACACACCACTGGTAGGATCTCTGATGTGTGATCAGAGATGCTACCCAAATCTAAATCCCTTGCCCCAGCAATATATCCTCTTGGAATTTATGTTAAAGAAACAATCCAAGATATGCATCAAAATTTATGTACAGAGATCTTCTTTCCAAAATCATTTATATGTCTAACAAGAAAGCTGTTAAGTTATAAGGTACTGCACATTAGATTATTATGTGTTCATTAAAAACCATGATATGATAGATCATTGTCTCCAGATAGAATCTAAGGAGGGAACCTGGAAGGTGGAAGGCTCACTTTAATCTGTTGTGTTTTTTGAATTTTCACTGTGTCCGTATACTATGTAATCAAGTAAAATTTTAACATAGATATTTACAGAATAATTATTTTATGATACAAATAATATGCTTACTACTGAAAAGTGGAGTTTACAACACTGAGCATGTAAAATGCTTACAACTTTGAAAAATTAAAATATTTATTTGTTAAAACAAAAATAAAGCTACATATATATTTATTTGTATTTATTTTATATAGATACACAAAAAACTGGAAGTAAATCCATTACAATGTCGTAATTATATCTGTGTGAAGAAATTTTAGGTGATTTTTATTTTCTTTCTTAAACTTTCTGCATTCTAACAATAATTGTGCAACTTTTTAAATTAAAAAATAATATATTCATGTATTTAAAGTTAACAATCATAACTTTAAAAAGAATATGAAAAAACATGTATGTGTATAACTGAATCACTTTGCTATAGAGCAGAAATTAACACATTTTAAATCAATTATACTTTGATAAAATAAAGTTTTAAAAAATAATAAATAGTCATTGCTGACAAAGTTACAATGAAACAGCCTCTTTGTACATTGTTAGTGGAAGCATAAATTGTTTTCACACTTTTTTAAAGCAACATGGAAAAATTTTTTTAAAAGCCTTGATAGTTATACTCTTTGATCCATTAAACCCACTTTAGGAAATCTATTCCAGAGATACTAAACACAGGAAAAACTTCATCATTAGTAAGCTTTGTTGGTCTTTGTTTTTTAAGTATGAAATTGGAAATAAATTTGCCAAGAACAGATAAATAAGATAGTCAAGTCACAATTAATAAATCTATTAAGTTGAAGTCTTAATATGGGGTGTTTATTATATCTCATAAATTTTTAAATAATACAAAATAAGTAATAAAAATAATCTAAAAGATATAAAATAGTTTATGAAGAATGAATATAACTATGTAAAAATTATTCAAAACGTGTTCAATTTTTTTTAAAAGAAGCCTGGAAAAAAATTGAGTGCTGAATAAACATCCAGTAGTGACTGTCTTTGAGTGACCTATAGAGCAAAAACTCATAGTTGATTACGTTTTTGAGCCAGACACATCTGAGTTATAATTGTAAACCTGCCATTATTAGGTTGTTATGTATGAATTTGATCAGGTGAAAAGAGATCAAAAATTGGCCCATCTTGTGGTTCAGCCTAATAGCTTTATGATCTTGAGCAAGGTAACCTGAGTCTCATTTTCCTCATCTGTAATATGAGGATAATTATCCCTAGCTCTTAGAGTTGATAGGGGATTAACTTCAGTTCAGTTCAGTCGCTCAGTTGTGTCCGACTCTTTGCGACCCCATGAATCGCAGCACGCCAGGCCTCCCTGTCCATCACCATCTCCCGGAGTTCACTCAGACTTAAGCAAATAGAATAAGGTTGCAAATGATAGCTTTTGTTGCCCCATATTTATTGGAATAAGGATGTTTTACTTTCATGGTGGGGCTTCCCTGGTGATTCAGTGGTAAAGAACCTGCCTGCTAATGCAGGAGACTGCATGCAATGAAGGAGACACAGGTTCGATCCCTAGGCTGGGAAGGTCCCCTAGAGACAGAAATGGCAGCCTCTGCCCCCCACCCCACCCAGTATTCTTGCCTGGAAAATCCCTTGGACTGAGAAGCCTGGCGGGTTACAGTTCATGGGGTCTCAAGAGTTAATCAAAACTTAGCAACTAAAGCACCACCACTTTCATAATGAAAGTAAATAATGGCTGTGTAACTTTTGACTCACTGGAAAAGACTCTGATGCTGGAGGGATTGGAGGCAGGAGGAGAAGGGGACGACAGAGGATGAGATGGCTGGATGGCATCACTGACTCGATGGACATGAGTCTGAGTGAACTCCGGGAGTTGGTGATGGACAGGGAGGCCTGGCGTGCTGCGATTCATGGGGTCGCAAAGAGTCGGACACTGAACTGAACTGAACTGAACTTTTTTTCTTAATGTGGAGGTTGTTTTTTTTTTTTTGAAGCTTTTATTGAATTTGTTACAGTATTGCTTCCGTTTTCTGTTTTGTTTTTTTGGCTGCCAGGCATATGGGATCTTATCTCCCTTTGCACCCCTGCACTGGAAGGTGAAGGCTTAACCATTGGACTGCCAGGGAAGTTGTCTATGGCTGTGTAACTTAAAAAAAAAGTCAATAAGGTCAAGAAGTGAAATTCAGGGGTCAAAAAAAAGTTCTGCTTTTCCACAAATGTTGAGAAAGGAGACCCAAACCTGGGAGGGGACAGCAGAGGTGAAATTAACAAGAATAGGAAATGGAGTAGCTGCAAGAACTCTGGGAAGGAGGAAGGAGCAAGGTAACCAGAGGTGGAAACACAGAGCTGGCCCAGAAGAGCAAAAGCCTGTGGCCAGGGAAGAACAGCGGTGGGAACGTGGGCCTGCAGGAGAGCATTCTGAGGACTCCTCAAACTCTGGGTCCAAAAGCCTTGAGGAAGGAAATTCCCAACCCCCTAGGGCTCTTCTCCCAGGATAATAGTGAACTGTGTCCTTAATGAGTGATTCACAAACCCCCAGAATCCAAGTCCCTCACAACATTTCTGTAAACACAGAGTTGGCTGTGAGCCATCCCACTGGGGCAGGAGAAGTTGTTTGCCCAACTGAGGAGAAACAATGATCCCTGGGGGGTCTCAGGGCCAGTAGAACCATCTTACTGGTCAAAAAAAGTGGGGCTGACCAGAGGGAAGGGCCAAGAATACTGGGGTACAGAGGTCGAGGCCAAGGCAAGCTGAAGCCCCTGGGGTGGGACGAGAGAGTAAGGATCTCACCTTTCCCATTCTGAGTTGGAACAGCTCTTGGATTTGTAGATATGCAGGAGCCCCAGGGACATTATGTGAACGGACGTGTAGACTTTGGTGGTGACGTTCATGGGCCAGTGCTGGTAGAAACGGATCCTCTCGAAGCACAGCCATTTCTTGGAGAAGACCATGACCACCAGCAGGATGAAGGCGAGCAGGCTGAGCTCCGAAGCCAACACCTGCGCTATCCAGCGGGAGCTGTGTGTAATCCTGCACTGCAGGAGCAGCGGAGAAACCCTGTGGAGCTTCACGCTGTGGCCCTTAATCACCGGCCAGTTACTGTCACGGGTGGAGACAGAGTTCTGCACCCCTTCCTCTTGTCCCGGGCTCACCGCCACCTCATCCTGCTTTCCAGCCCTCCCAGCCCTTTCCATGCTTCTGATGCTCATCACTTTCTCCTCTTGACCCAGGGAATTCATCCCTAATGTTCCCTGTCGCCATGCTGAGTACTCTCTGACTCCGCTTCTATCCTCCACCCCATCTCCCCCTTCCCTTGCCACTGTCAGTTGTCCTTCATCATTTAAATATTTTCATCAGGCAGAGCAGTGGCCACCACAGCACCTGGCGTCTGGAAAAGAACAGCCCATTCAGCAGGAGAGGGCCCCTAACTGCCATGGAATATTCCTTTGTGGAGGGAGGCGGGGCATCAACTGGCGGAAGGGGCCCACAGCTTCAGCTCAAACTCTTTCTGGAAACCCTGCTCCTCTGGAGCCTCAACTCAGAACTGTGCGTGTGATGCCTCCTTCCTCTAAGAGCCCTGGTCGCTGAGGGTCTCCTTTGCTCTTCCCACATCCTCTGCCCTAACCCGACCCCCAAGTACTCACGGAATGAGCGGGAGAAGGGGAGGAGCTTATCCCCAGGGAGACAGTTGGATATGGCTCCCACAGGTGTCACCAACCTTCTCCCTACTTCCCCCACCTCTACTCACTTCTTGTCCACAGTTCCCACCCCTTCCCCTCTTTTTACTCCCCTCCCCCCCTCCTTGTTTTTTTTTTCTCAGCACCAGAGGGGAAAGACACAGGACCAGGAGGGGACATAAGAGTGTCATACAGTCTGAGATTTTCCTAAGCTGCCTTTTGAGCTATAGGAAAATAAATCCGAGTCACCCAAGGCAGCCTGATCACTGTGGCTTCCAGACCTCAGTTAGCCCCTGGAATTCTTGTGAGGAATAAGCCTTTCAAATTCAGGCTGTGAGTCTGAATCCCATCAGAGTTGATTCACTTTGTGAAGAGAGTGATACACATGGCTAAGAACAAAGGCTTTCGGTCCAGCAACCCAAGAGATGAACTAGGGGTCTTCCTCTTAATGGCATTATGAACCTGGAAGAATCATATAGCTTCTTTGTGTCTTAGTTTACTCATCTGTAACATGGGACAATACTTATCTAGATTTGGTCTGAGCATTGAATAAGATAATGAACAAAAAGCAATCTTTTGTTCATAGTAAATTCCCAGAAAATGGAGATATTATTTTTAAATATTTATTTATTTTATTTATTTATTTGGCTGTTCCCTGCCTTAGCTGCAACATGTGGGATCAAGTTCCCTGACTAGGGATTGAACCCTGGCCCCTGCATTGGGAGCACAGAGTCTTAGCCTCTGGATCACCAGGGAAGGCCCAAGCAGCATCATTATTGTTATTGTTTTCATTGTTTTGCACTCTCACCAGCAAGCATAGAAGAAAGAGCAAAAACACAGAGGTATTTAGCAGGCATCCTTGCTGATGAGTGACTGCAAATGATGGAATGGAACTGAAATTAATTTAAGCCAAAGGGTAGTTAATTATAGATCATGAGATCATGTGCACAGCTGGAACTCAGAATAATTAGAATCATGAATTCAAATCCTGTGAGGACTCTTCCTCTGTGTCTTAATCCACTCGATCTGCTATAACAATATACCATAGAGTTGTTCAGTCGCTTAGTCGTGTCCAACTCTTTGCAACCCTGTGGACTGCAGCGCACCAGGCTTCATAGACTGTAGAATTTATAAACAACAGAAACTTATTTCTCATAGTTTTGGAAGCTGGAAATCCAAGATCATGGTGCCATACAACCATAATTGGCATATTCGGGTGATAGCCCAATTCCAGGTCACAGACTTCTTGCTGTGTCCTCAGGTGAAGTTAGGGATCCCTGTGGGGTCTCTTTGATGATGCTGCTGCTGCTGCTGCTGCTGCTAAGTCGCTTCAGTCGTGTCCGACTCTGTGCGACCCCAGAGACGGCAGCCCACCAGGCTCCCCCGTCCCTGGGATTCTCCAGGCAAGAACACTGGAGTGGGTTGCCATTTCCTTCCCCAATGCATGAAAGTGAAAAGTGAAAGTGAAGTCGCTCAGTGGTGTCCGACTCTTCTCGACCCCATGGACCGCAGCCTACCAGGCTCTTCCGTCCATGGGATTTTCCAAGAAAGAGTACTGGAGTGGGGTGCCATTGCCTTCTCCAGGGGTCTCTTTTATAAGGACGTTAATCCTATTCATGAAAGTGGAGCCTCCCAGCTCCTCAAACCTTCACCTTGTGGGTTACTTTCCCAACATATGAATTTGGGGAGCACAAATATTCAGATCACAGAACTTGGACTCTGGTCTCGCTCCTCCTTGAGCATCTTTTTTTTTTAATGTATTTATTTACTTTATGAATGCATTTATTACTTTTGGTTGTGCTGGGTCTTCATTGCTGCTCCAGGGCTTTCTCTAGTTGTGGCGAGCGGGGGTTTCTCGTTGCGGTGGCTCGTCTTGCTGTGCAGACCACAGGCTTCAGACACACAGATGCATCAGCAGCTGTGGCACATGGGCTTAGCTCCTCTGCAGCACATGGAATCTTCCTGAACCAGGGATCAAACCTGTGTTCCCTCTACTGGCAGGCGGACTCTTATCCACTCTGCCACCAGGGAGGTCCCTCCCTGAGTATCTTTTTCTTTCTCTGGAAATCACCCTCCTCCTTTTCTCTCATCCACATGGTGAGAAATGTGGCCCTTACACCCTGCACAGTCCATCTTACACTTTTAGCTACCAGAGCAAAGATCGCTCCATTCCAAGCCTAGATATTTTCTGGCCATGCCAGGGATGAGTGCCATCCCATTAACCATGGTCAGTTCAGTTCAGTTCAGTTGCTCAGTTGTGTCCGACTCTTTGCGACTCCATGAATCGCAGCATGCCAGGTCTCCCTGTCCATCACCAACTTCCAGAGTTCATTCAAACTCATGTCCATCCAGTCACTGATGCCATCCAACCATCTCATCTTCTGTCGTCCCCTTCTCCTCCTGTGCCCAATTCCTCCCAGCAACAGAGTCTTCTCCAGTGAGTCAACTCTTCGCATGAGGTGGCCAAAGTACTGGAGTTTCAGCTTTAACATCATTCCTTCCAAAGAACACCCAGGATTGATCTCCTTTAGGATAGACTGGTTGGATCTCCTTGCAGTCCATGGGACTCTCAAGAGTCTTTTCCAACACCACAGTTCAAAAGCATCAATTCTTCGGTGCTCAGCTTTCTTCACAGTACAACTCTCACATCCATACATGACCACTGGAAAAACCATAGCCTTGACTAGACAGAACTTTGTTGGCAAAGCAATGTCTCTGCTTTTGAATATGCTATCTAGGTTGGTCATAACTTTCCTTCCAAGGAGTAAGCATCTTTTAATTTCATGGCTGCAATCACCATCTGCAGTGATTTTGGAGCCCCCCAAAATAAAGTCTGACACTATTTCCACTGTTTCCCCATCTACTTCCCATGAAGTGATGGGACCAGATGCCATGATCTTAGTTTTCTGAAAGTTGGATCTTTAAACCAACTTTTTCACTCTCCTCTTTCACTTTCATCAAGAGGCTTTTTAGTTCCTCTTCA
>SJYX01020045.1:123752-146207 GCA_006410675.1 Oreotragus oreotragus
TAGTCAAGGCTATGGTTTTTCCTGTGGTCATGTATGGATGTGAAAGTTAGACTGTGAAGAAAGCTGAGCGCTGAAGAATCGATGCTTTTGAACCGTGGTGTTGGAGAAGACTCTTGAGAGTCCCTTGGACTGCAAGGAGATCCAACCAGTCCGTTCTGAAGGAGATCAACCCTGGGATTTCTTTGGAAGGAATGATGCTAAAGCTGAAACTCCAGTACTTTGGCCACCTCATGCGAAGAGTTGACTCATTGGAAAAGACTCTGATGCTGGGAGGGATTGGGGGAGGGAGGAGAAGGGGACGACCGAGGATGAAATGGCTGGATGGCATCACGGACTCCATGGACGTGAGTCTGAGTGAACTCCGGGAGATGGTGATGGATAGGGAGGCCTGGCGTGCTGCGATTCATGGGGTAACAAAGAGTCGGACATGACTGAGCGACTGAACTGAACTGAGCCAATATGATCACATGGACCACAGCCTTGTCTAACTCAGTGAAACTAAGCCATGCCGTGTGGCATCACCCAAGATGGACGGGTCATGGTGGAGAGGTCTGACAGAATGTGGTCCACTGGAGAAGGGAATGGCAAACCACTTCAGTATTCTTGCCTTGAGAACCCCATAAACAGTATGAAAAGGCAAAATGATAGGATATGAAAGAGGAACTCCCCAGGTCGGTAGGTGCCCAATATACTACTGGCGATCACTGGAGAAATAACTCCAGAAAGAATGAAGGGATGGAGCCAAAGCAAAAACAATACCCAGTTGTGGTGATAGAAGCAAGGTCCGATGCTGTAAACAGCAATATTTCATAGGAACCTGGAATGTCAGGTCCATGAATCAAGGCAAATTGGAAGTGGTCAAACAGGAAATGGTAAGAGTGAACATCAACATTCTAGGAATCAGCAAACTAAAACGAACTGGAATGGGTGAATTTAACTCAGATGACCATTATATCTACTACTGTGGACAGGAATCCCATAGAACAAATGGAGTAGCCATCATGGTCAACAAGAGAGTCCGAAATGCAGTACTTGAATGCAGTTTCAAAATGACAGAATGATCTCTGTTCGTTTCCAAGGCAAACCATTCAATATCACAGTAATCCAAGCCTATGCCCCAACCAGTAACCATGGTCAGGGTCACCCAAGTCTGAAGGCTAACCTACAAACTAATGACAGATAGGGAATTGGTGGGCAAATTCCCTAGCTTCCTCAGTTACAGGTAGGAATAACTGTGATGTGTGTTTTATGCCAGGAGGGACCAGTGTTGTGGGGAAGGGGCTGGCCCTACTAGGAATGAGAAATCATATGCAGCACAATACAATATGGAAGAATCTAGGCAATACAATGTTTCCTGAGAACTATAGCTCCCAGAAAACTATGCCACAGATAAGATACCATTTTTATAGAGATTATAAATAAGCACAACTAAGCAAAACATTGTTGAAACATACATTCTATTATGATTGCATGGCATGTTTTAAAAAGCAGTGGAATGATAAACACTGCCAGGGTCCAGCCCTGGTGGATCCAGGGTAATTCGAAGCAGGGATGGCATGGGCAAGGAAAAACTTATTTATTTAATTAGAAATATAAAGAGAGATTAGATTAGGAAGAAATAGTGTAGCAGGAAAATTTAGTGGAGAAAAGAGGCTGAATAACTTGGTTTACATGGAAAACCAATAAAACTTCAGTACAAGAAGTTTGCACCATCTACTTTAGGCCACCGGCGTCCGTTTGAATATCAGAGGGTGCCCTGCCTTGGGCTCCCTCTCTCACAGATCTTAGAAGCCGGGGCAAGTAAGTACACATGGCGAGCCTCCACGTCCCAGATGGGAATTCAGCTAGAAAATAGAGTAAAGAGAAGACACGGGGGAAACCAGTCTTTCCAATGACTGGCCCAACCTCTATTGTTGTAAAGGCTTTTTATACCATTTTTTTTTTTTTTTGGTACATAGAGATCAATGGATAATATAAAATTATGCAGCATCAGCAGCCCTGACTCTTATCGAGACCAGGCTTTCTCTCTGCATACCTAGTTGTATACACAAGTCTTAGGTGATTTACATCATCTTCTGGCCAGAGGACCAATTAACATTGTACAGCCTTTTTCTGATAAGGCTTTTTCAACCAGAAGACTTATTTGTGTTGTTCTTCCCAAAGTCTGGTGCCACTCTCAGAAAGCACTAAATAAAGTTATAGTCTTACATAGCAAAGATACAACAATTTATAACAAGTAAAAGGAGTACAATGATTTATAAAGAAAAAGTAATTAACTCAAATGTCTAGTGTTGCTAACATCAAAACGACTCTATTCCTATTTCTATATCCCAATTACATTGATTAATATCCTTCAGGTGCCTAAAAGATAAAGAATATGAAGGCCTGGCAGCAGTCATTGAATCAACAGTGAAAACCCATCACCAATATGATTTTTAGCTCTTTAGAAAAGGCTCTGTATCTTTAAGATGCTTTAAGCTTTGTGCCTCTCGTGGTTGGGGGGCTGTAAGCAATCCACAAATTGTAAAGTCGGGCAGAGCGGTCAGATAAGTTAGAAAGCCATCAAAGGAGTTAAGCCGAGACATTCTTTTTATATGCAGGAGACTGTTAACTGGAGCTCTGGATTAACTCTTTCCAAAGAAAAGGTGGTAATGTCAGAAGAGTATAGTATAGCAGACAGTAAACAGACAGATTTTGGTTTTGGGGTAGATGCTCAGACAGAGGACTCCTCGAGACCTGACTCGCCTTGCCCATCAGGCCTCTCTGCATGACCTTGTCGTGGGTGGGATCACCCATGCTGGCTCCTGGCAAAACACAAAATAAAGAATAGTGGCTATTTCTCAGAGGGGGCAGGGAAATGGGACAGAGAGGGTTACACTGGTACATATACCAGTAGGCAATAGGCTATTGGTTCCTGAGTTGGGTGATGAGTGCACGGGTATTCATTACTTTAAAATCATTTGACCAAGCGCCAAAGAATTGATGCTTTCAAACTGTGCTATTAGAGAAGACTCTTGAGAGTCCCTAGCACTGTAAGGAGATCAAATCAGTCAATCCTAAAAGCAATCAACCTTGAATATTCCTGGAAGGATTGATGTTAAAGCTGAAGCTCCAACACTTTGGTCACCTGATGTGAAGAGCCAACTCATTGGAAAACACTCTGATGCTGAGAAAGATTGAAGGCAGGAGAAGAAGGGGATGACAGAGGATGAGATGACTGGATGGCATCACCAATTCAATGGACATGAATTTGAGCACACTCTGGGAATTAGTGAGGGACAGGGTAGCCGGCATGCTGCAGTCCATGGGGTCATAGAGTCAGACACGACTTAGCAACAACAAATAACTGTGAATGTATATTTCATATAAACTTGTGAATGTATCAAATACAGTTTTTCAAAAGGTAATTAAAAATAGTCCAACACAATTTCCTCAAGAAAGGAAATGTAATCTTAGTGATTACTAGCTCTGCAATGAAAGATATTTATACAGTCACAATATATAAGGTAAACACTGTTTATTGAGTTTCAATTTTAGAATCAACAGATGGACAAAGCACGGAAGACTCAACCACAGCTATGAAAGTAAACATAGCTGTTATCAGCCTTGATGTTGCCAGAATAAAAGCCTATAAGAGGTAAACTAGAAGACAGAAGGAAGAGAAAGAGCCAAAGGGAAGGGTGAGGGATCTGACAAGAGTCTCCCTGTAAGGTTGCAGGATGGGCACTGCACAAGAACACATGGCAAAGAGGATAAGAGCTGAACTCTAGTCTTCATTCTGCTCAATCGGCCATACCCCACCAAAGGGTCCCCAGTGGCCTGGAGGAAGATGCACTTTGTTCTACATCTACATCAAGGTGTGGCTCCTTGCCAGGCCAACTAACCCTACATCTGTTCAGAAGGGCCGCCTGTTAACCACAAGGTTGAAGGCACAAAGGGCCCTAGTGGGCTAGCAGCAGCACTGACCAATTATCTTGTAAGATTTTGTATCAGTGTGAGTTCTTTGGTTACAAGCACAAACCAAGACTGACTAAGCTAGGCAAAAAGGAGTATATTGGGTGATACTGAGCAAGCACAGACTCAAAAGGAAAGCAGAACATCCAGGCCTAGAGCTAAACAGAGACCAGGGGAGTATGGACAAATCATCAGCAAGAGCTGGTCTCTCAGGACTTGCCTGGTGGTCCAGTGGTTAAGACTCCACACTCCCAAAGCAGGAGGCACAGATTTGATCCTTGATTGGGGAACCAAGATTCCATATCCGTGCATGACCTAGGACATAAAATAAATAAATAAAAATTAAAGTTTCTTTAAAAGTAAAAAAGAACTGGTCTCTCTACCCACCGTTGTCCCCCAGATCCTCCTGAACCTCCATCCTTCTCTGTTTCTAGGTAGGATTCCAAATCCCAAGCATCTGACTGGCTTGGATGCCTTGATTGACAGCCCATGAACTACATGGGTGTGGGAAGGGATCACCTTCCCAAAAGAAAGAAGCTGAGCAGTCGACTAGTAATGATCACGTGCTCTCACAAGTACAGAGTGGCAGCCGGAATGGAGTGAGAGCCTGGGAGATTTCTGGAAAGGAAGGAGTCCCACTGTTGCATTAGTAAGGGCAGGTGCTTACCCATGCTTCGAGGACAATAGCCCCTGGAGAATATGGACTTGGGCTTAGAACATGGACTCAAGAACACAAGCTTATTGGTCACTCCTTGACTGTCCACGTGGATGTGCTTTGCTGCCTGTGTGACACTCAGAAACAGTCCTGTCCCAGGCCAGCTCACCCCAGTAGAAACTCCAGCATGAATCTCCTCCTTGATGAGCTCCCAGACCCCTGGCCTTGCTAGGATATCTCTGTGGCCAGAATCCATGTGCTGCAAGGTCCCTCCCTTTTGCCTCTATGAAATATGCATTCTTCCTTCATGTGGGCCTGTCAAAGGTGATGTTCCTCAAACTCTAATGTGTGTACTCCTGGTCTGGGCATCTCATTAAAATGCAGATGCCACACTTTGGGCGAGCCCCCAGGTGGTGCCCATGCTGCCTTTCTAAGGATAGCATACTGAATAGAGAACTAGACTCCAGAAGATCTAGGTTGCTAGATCCACTCTCCTCCCTGGATGTCCTTTGACCTTTAGGCTTTGGGCACATGGGAAAATGATGGGCAGACAGGCTTCCTTGTGTGTGTCCTGCTTGCTTGGTTCTGCCTCTGTGGGACATTCCATTACCTTCTATATACCAACTAAACAGAAGTAAGAAGAAAAAAGGCTGCTTAAAGCAAGAAGTGAAGTGACTGCAAAGAAAATTTCTGCTCCTGAAAGAATGCAATTTAGAAGAATGAAAAGACAAGCCACAGACTGGGGAAAATATTTTCAAATCATATATTTGATAAAGGACTTATATCAAGAATATACAAAGAACTCTCCAAGCACAATAATAAGAAAACAAACTACTCAGTTTGTAAAAGGCCTAAAGTTTTGAACAGACACTTCACCAAAGAAGATATACAAATAAGCACATGAAAAGATATTCAGCATCGTTCGTCATTAGGGAAAGGCAGATTAAAAGCCACAAAATACCACTACACACCTCATAGACTGTCATGCAAAACAAAACAACGAAACTGACAATGCCAATTAGTGGCCAAGACACAGAGCAGGATGCCAGCCACAACGCTCATACTTTGCCGGTGGGAATGCAAAGTGTACAGACACTTTGGAAAACAGATGGCCAGTTTCCAATAAAATTATATTAAACACTTAACATTCTTATCGTCATTGTTGTTCAGTCCCCCAGTCATGTCCAACTCTTTGCGATCCCATGGACTGCAGCACACCAGGCCTCCCTGTCCCTCACCATCTCCTGGAGCTTGCCCAAGTTCATGCTTATTGCATTGGTGATGCCGTCCAGTCATCTCATCCTGATGCCCTCTTCTCCTTCGGCCCGCGATCTTTCCCAGCATCAGGGAATTTTCCAATGAGTCTTCTTTTCGCATCAGATGATGAAAATACTAGAGCTTCAGTTTCAGCATTAGTCTTTCCAGTGAATATTCCAGGTTGATCTCCTTGCTATCCAAGGTACTTTCAGGAGTCTTCTTCAGCACCTCAGTTCAAAGGCTTCAGTTCTTTGATATTCTGCCTTCTTTACAGTCCAGCTCTCACAATTATACATGACCACTGGGAAGACCACAGCCTTGACTATACGGACCTTTGTTGGCAGAGATATGACCTAGTAATTCCACCCCTAGGTATGCACCCAAGTGAAATGAAATCTACATTCATCCAAAAACCTATACGGGAAGGAGATCTCTGGTGGTCTAGTGGTTAGGATTCAGCACTCTCATTGTTGTGGCCTAGGTTCAAGTCCCTCATGGAACTGAGATCCCACAAGCTGCATGGTGTCAGTCAGTCAGTCAGTTCAGTCGCTCAGTTGTATCCACACACACACACAAAAAAAATGCCTATGCAAGAATACTTAACAGTGACTTTATTTGTAATCATTTAAAACTGGAAACAGGAACTTCCCTGGTGGTTAAGACTCCATGCTTCCAACACCAGGGATGTGGGTTCAATCCCTGCTCCCGGAACTATTAATAAGATCCCACAAGACTACATGGCAAAAAAAAAACCAAAACAAGGTGGAAACAACCCAAACATGCTGTGCATCCATGCAGTGGACTCTTATTCAACAATAAAAAGAAAAGTGTTGACACAACAACGTGGACAAAAAGCATTATGCTAAGTGAGAAAAGCCACACTTGGAAGGCTACCTACTATATAAGTCCATCTATAAGACATTATAGAAAAGACAAAACTGTAGGGACAGAAAACAAACAAGGGGTTGCCCGAGGCTTGGGTGGGATAAGGGGTTCAGCACAAAGGGGTACAAGTGAACTTAAGGGGGCAAGAAACTCTTGTATCTTGATTGCAGTAGTGATTACATGACTATATGTGCTTAGTCGTGTCCAAGACTCTGCAACCCCATGGACGGTATAGCCCATCAGGCTCCTCTATCCATGGGGATTCTCCAGGCAAGAACAGGGGAGTGGGTTGCCATGGCCTCCTCCAGAGGCTTTTCCCAAACTAGGGATTGAACTCAGGTCTCCCTCATTGCAGGTGGATTCTTTACTGCCTGAGCCACAATGGAAACCCAAGAATACTGGAGTGGGTAGCTTATCCCTTCCCCAGGGAATTTTCCTGATCCAGGAATTGAACCAGAGTCTCCTGCCTTGCAGGCAGATTCTTTATCAGCTGAGCTATCAGGAAAGAGAATAGATATTGCTGCATGTGAATTACACCTTTTTTTTTCAAGTGAAAAGAATTACATTTTTAAAATAGCACCCCATCGGGTTTCCCTGGTGGCTCAGGGGTAAAGAATCCGCCTGCCAGTGCAGGAGACACAGGTTCTATCCCTGATCCAGGAAGATCCATGACGATCCCACATGCCATGGAGCAACTAAGCCTATGCACCACAGCTACTGAGTACACCCTAGAGAGTAGCTCCAGCTCTCCACACCTAGAGAAAAGCCCACACAGCAGCAAAGACCCAGCACAGCCATAAATAAATAAATAAAAACATAGCACCCCATCAACCTCATAGACTCGGCACATTTTTGTCAGGGCAGCACTGAAAGAGACTTCTCCTCCCATGGGCCTTCCTACAGGAAACTGCAGAAGGCAATCCAGAGGGGCAAAAAGTGGGGGAGAGGGGACAACACAGAACAGAGAGGGTGATGGACACCAGGAGAAGGCTGTATGTAGCTAAGGCAGAGAGGTGGATGCCTGGCAGAAGGTGCTCAGGAGAGGGAAGGAGAGAATGTACAAGAGCCAAGTCACTTACTTCCACCTGGACTACCTCTACCCACTACACTATTCCATCTCCTCTGTCTCTGTTGCCTGGGCCCCATTCCTTCTCCCATGAAGTCCTCATTCTCTCACATCTGCTTTCTGCCTCTTGGTCTTCTCCAACAGATGCAAAATGCAGACCTCTCCAGGATTGTGCATATACACACACACACTCAGGTCACCCCAAAATGGAAAGGGACCCCTGAGACAACAGGAACAGGACAGTCCCCTCCCCTCCTGTCTTTTCAGTCTCTTTGGAACATGTGGTTATATTTTCATGCTTTCGTGTCCCCCAATTTATTCATTTGGCTGTGCCAGGTCTTAGTTATGGCATTTGGAGAAGGAAACGGTAACCCACTCCAGTAATCTTGTTTACAAAATCCCATAGACAGAGGAGCCTAGCAGGCTAAAGTCCAAAGGGCCACAAAGAGTCGGACAGGACTGAGTGACTGAGCACGCAGCACGCTGGGATCTCTAGTTGTGGCATGTAGGATCTAGTTCCCTTATCAGAGATCGAACCCAAAGCCCCTTGCATTGGGAGCTCTGAGTCTTAGCCATAGTGCAGTTCCCCAAACAACTCTTAATGGTCTCCATCTTTCCCTTGTCCCAATATCAGAACCTCTGGGTTAGAGCCTGGAGGTTTCCTTAAGTGGCAGGACTCAGGAAGGGACTGAGGATTTGGGAGGGAACATATATGTGGGATGCATGTGCAGCTTTGTCTGCCTCTGAATGTGTCTGTGTGTCTCTGAGTTTATCAGAGGAAGAGGGGAGTTTCTGTGGAGTGACACCCCGTCAGCCCCCAAGAAACTTGTGAGCATGTAGGCCAGCTCCCTCCCCATGACCCCTGCCTTCTCTTCCTGGACTTCAGTCCCTTTGTTGCCACCCCTAGAGTATTCTTTGTTCAGATCTTCCCAGATGCTTCCTTCTTGTTATTTGGGTTTTAGCTTACTGTCATCTCCTCCAGGCTCTTCCCCAAAGCCACAAACACACACACACACACACACACACACATACACACACACACACTCCTCTGTATCATAGCCTTTTTTGCATTTTCTTCAAAGTAATCACTTCTATCTGATCTTATCTTAGTTATTAACTTGTTTACTTAGCAACTTCCCCAGAATGTAAGCTCCTTAAGGGCAAGGTCCTTGTCTTTTTCATCTCTGTATCCTCAGACCTAGAAGAGTGCCTAGCTCATAGAAGGCACTCAATGAACAGATGTAGAAATGAATTAAACACAGAGATGCGTGGCTGCTCAGTAAAGGACATTTATTGCTGACTGATTGCCCTTTGTGTTCTTCACTTGCCCAAGTCCCAGCTATATCTTGCTCTACCTTTCCTTTTCCCAACCTGCAGCTCCCTGCTCCAGCACCTGAAACTCTCCCACCACCATACTGCCCAAGATCCCTTGGAAGCTATGAGCATCAGCACATTCAGGCCTTGCACCTGCTCTCCAAGCCCCAGTTCCCAGCAGAGCTGACCCCTGCTCTCGAAAGATACCTTTTCAACCAGCTCTGCTTCCCTAATAGAGTCGCATTTAAAAACCACTCCTCCTTTAAAAACATGGTCCCCCAAAAAGCCTCAACACAGTTCCACCAACATTTACTGATGGTGATGACTCAGGGGTAAAGAATCCATCTGCAATGCAGGAGACATAGGAGACACAGGTTCGACCCCTGAGTTGGGAAGATCCCCTGGAGAAGAAAATGACAACCCACTCCAGTATTCTTGCCTGGAAAATCCCATGGACAGAGGAGCCTGGCGGTCTACAGTGAGTTGCAAAAAGTCGGACATGACTAAGTGACTAAGCATGGCATGGCATCTCATATGCCAGGCACTGTGCTGGGTCAATCTCCAAAGTCATGGACTAGCCAAATGCCAGTACCTTTCTCCCTCTGGATCCTTCAGAGTCCTTCCACTTCTTTGTGAAGGGCATGGCAGTTTCTGTCCCAGGCAAGTTGCCATACGTGAGCTAAAGGGAAGGCGTGATGCCACTTGCCCACAATTGTCTGCTCTGCTCTCTGTTTCCCTCACCTCCTCTGGCATCGTGCCAGTTTCTCATCTGTAAGCAGATACTCTGGATGGGGTCAGGCAGCAACACTGGGTCTCTGTTCTCTCCCACTGCTTGGCCCAGTGTTTCTGTGAAAGAATCATGATAAAGGCAAGAAAGCCCTAGAGGCTCAGTTGGCTCGAGAGCCACAGCTGAAGTTCACTCAAACCTGGGGCCCAGAGCCAGTCTGAAGCCTGAAGCTGAGGCTGGATGGCTGGTTATGGTTCAGACTGGATGATCTGCAGGTAGGGATTATGGGGGCCAAGCTCTGGGCAATGAGAAGGGCCTACAAACTTCAGGAGGCCTCAGACCCCAGCTACTGGCCATCTTCAGTCCTTCAGACTCCTCTGCAAGGCTACTTGGTGTCTCCGGCCTCCAAGAGACCCAGAACCCAGGCCTCTCTTATCCCCAGCTCTGGCCTCTGGCTGCCAAGCCACACCCAGTACATGTGCCTCTGGAGCTCAGACTTAGTGTCTTTTTGAGGAGACTAATGGGAAAAATGAGGGGTGAGGGAAGAAATAGAGCACTCAGTTATCTGGCAAGAAGGCAAAACCATACACACCATGTTCCAAAAAATCACCCTCCTTAATACATATACAGACATATGCACACACACAGATTCTCTGAGACATACTCTGGATTCTTCTAGAAGAGAGGAAGTGACTTAAGAGGATACAGGAGGCACCCCAGGAATGGAATCTAATACTTCCCAGACTCAAAAGACAAGACAGTGATTGTTATAGCACCAAGCAGGGTTCCTACTGGTCTCTTGGGCCCAGATCACCATCTGGACTTATCCCTGCTATTGGCTATTTGATCCTAGGACTTTATCTCAAATGCAGCCCTCTTTTAACTGCATTGACCTAGAATCCTCTTCTTTGGCTGTGAGCATAGCAGGGATACTCACTGGCCAGAGGCTCACCACCTACTGTCTGCTCTGCACTAAGCCTCTGCCTCCACTGGCAACCCACTCAAGCCATCTTCATTCTCCCTCCTGCGTGGGCTCAGACGGCCCTGTTTTCATTGGCTGCCCAGTCTTGAAGCTCGGCCCCTATTGGTTGCCACTGAGGTAGCGTTTCCACTGACAGCGAATCCAGTGCGTGGATGGGCTTTGTTCTCTCTGTGCCAGGCTGCCAGCTGTCCTGACTTGTGCTGCTCCCCCCTCCACACCACCATGCATCAGGGTAGGGGGGCATCGGGGGTGCCTGAAGACGGCCCAACAGCCTCCAGGAGTCTCTGGTGCTGACGAAGGTGCTTCCTCCTTTCATGTTCCCCTGTGACTTCACACACCAACTGGGCAGGGAAGGCTCCAGGAAGCCCCTTCAGCCAGCCTGAAAAAGAAGACACAAGGGCCTAAGTGGGGCCAGGGCAGAGGGCAGGTCAAGCGGGGCGGGGGGGCAGGGGAAGGGAGGCCCAGTGGAGTCTAATGCCTGAGGGCCACGGCAGGCGTAGGAATTAGTGGAAAAGCCTTGGAGCATTGGTAAAAAGGCCATTAGAGGTGGACATAACAGCAGCATCAGAGAGAGGTGCGGTCCCTCCCATGAAGCCCTGCATTGACTGCTCATCTCACTCAGAGTGACAGCCAGAGCTTTTACAGGAACCTGTGAGGACCCTCGTGACCTGATCCCAGTTATCCCTATGACCTCATCTGCTTCTCTCCTTTCCTCACTCCCTCTTGTCACACTGGCTTTCTCACCATCCTGCCTCCCTTTGGGACACTCTTACACCAGACACCACGTGCCTAAATTCTTCCACCAAGTCACTATCCACAGGGTGCCTGTGAGATCTGCCTCACCCTCTCTATTTATTGTTTGTTTGGTTATTTATTTGGCTGCAGGGTGTCTTAGTTCCAGCATATGGAATCTAGTTCCCTGACCAGGGATTGAACCCAGGCCCCCTTCATTGGGAGTGCGGCATCTTAACCACCAGTCTACCAAGGAAGTCCCTTGACTTCCCTGTTTAAACGTGTAACCCTACCCAACTTGGAGACTCCTAACCTCCTTGACTCTGCTTCACCTTTGATTTCCCACAGCCCTTATCACCTTATTTATCTTGTTTGTTCTTTATTGTTTTACCTCTACTTGAATGTATAGTATAGCAGGGCAAGGATATCTGCGTGTCTGGTACACAGTGCTGAGAACAGTGAGTGGTATCTCATACATGCTGAATAAATATTTATTGAATGAATGAATAAAAGAATCTCTCACCTTCAGGGTTCTTGTGTAGGTGCTTGGGGGGAGCCCTGAACTCCACATTTCGTCCCTCTGTCTTGGTGGGTGTGGAAGGCTCTGAACAGAGCTCCTGGGAACAGTCTGGTCGGGGTGAGTGATATCACAGTGGGATCCCGGCTCTTTTTAGCTTCTCCTTCATATTCCTTGAAGACTCCCTTCTCCTTCCCTCCTCCCCTCTGGAGGACACTCACCACAATCCTCGTAGACCGTGTCTGCAGAGCAGGGAAGGGGGCCTGGGGTAGGGAAGGCACCCAGCCAGCGCTGCATGTCTGATCTGGTGGGAACATAGGGAAGGGAAGGGGTCACCTTTGGGGAACATAGGGAAGGGGTCTTGGCGGCTGGACCCCTCCTCTGTCTGGCGCAGATATTCTGGGGACAAAGTTCATCCTCCTGGGGGTTAGGCAGGGGCTTCGGAGGAAAGACTTTGCAGGGAGGGTGGTGGACTCTGAGAGGTCAGGTAAGGGTCAGGAGTAGGTCCCCAAGGGTGTTTTCTTTTTCAGTGGCACCTGCTGGATCTTAGTTCCCTGACCAGAGATTGAACCTATACTTCCTGCAGTGGAAGCATGGAGTTTCAACCACTGGACCACCAGGGAAACATACACACACACACACTCACACACACACCCTGCCCAGGGTGTTTTCTGAAGGAGACACAACTCACAGGGATGAAGCTTGGAGTAGCCGGTGTGTGGGGCGGCCCTGATGGTTGCTGAGAAGAGAGAGGCGGAATGTAGGGGGTCCAGATGGGTCTGGGACCTGCTGGGCCTGGACCAGGGAGCGATGGGCATAATCCAGAACCTGTAGCCGCTGCCCACTGCCCAGGAAAGAGGAGGTTCAGAGGGAGAGCAGAGGTCCAGCTGGACTCCTCCTCCCCACCCCTGCCTGGGCTCCCTCCCTCCCTGGGACCCACCTCTTGGGCTGAGTGATGAGCAGCAGGTCACTGAAGAGCAGCAGGCAGAGGGGGGTGAAGCGGGGGCGCGAGGCAAAGAGCACGCCTCCCCTCCTGCACCCCAACTCTGTCAGTTCCCCCTGCAACTCCAGGCGCCTGGACCAGGAGACCAGGGGCAGGGCCTGTGAGGAAGCAGGGAGGAGATTCTGATCTCACAGCACCATGGGGAAAGGGAAGCTTGGAGCCTGGGCAGGGGCTAACCTTGACTTTGTGGAAGCGCAGTCTCTGTGTGAGCCGGATCAGCTCCTCTGTCTGTTTCATGCGTCCGACCTCGGCACTGCACCGCTCAATGATCTGGGTAAAGGAAGCCGAATCACCCATCCTTCCCACCCCATCCACCCATCCCTCCCTAGATGTGTATAAGAGACAGACCTGATNAGCTCCTCTGTCTGTTTCATGCGTCCGACCTCGGCACTGCACCGCTCAATGATCTGGGTAAAGGAAGCCGAATCACCCATCCTTCCCACCCCATCCACCCATCCCTCCCTCCCACCTCCTCACCTCCCCTAGCCCCAGCATCCCCCTCCCACCTTACTGACAGCACCCAGGGCCTTCTGGGCATTCTCCTGCCGGCTGGACCCCTCCTCTGTCTGGCGCAGGATATTCTGGGGACAAAGTTCAGTTCAGTTCAGTTCAGTTCAGTCGCTCAGTCATGTCCAACTCTTTGCGACCCCATGAACCACAGCACGCCGGGCCTCCCTGTCCATCACCAACTCCCGGAGTCCACCCAAACCCATGTCCATTGAGTCGATGATGCCATCCAACCATCTCATCCTCTGTTGGGAACAAAGAGGAAGGGTAATTGGACCCCTGCTCTGCCGCCCTGGGATTCAGAGGGGTTGCAATTCAGAGGACCCCACTTGGCTTGGCATTTTGGGGTTCACAGGGGTGGGACACTAGCCTCGCCACTCACTGTCTGCATAACCCTGAGCAACTCACATTACCTCTCCTCTCTTAGTTCCCCCATCTGTAAAAGGGGGATAATTTCTACCGACCAAATCAATAGCATTGTGAGAATTCAATAAGAAAATCTACATAAAGTACTTAGCATAGTCTTTGGGACATAGTAAATGCTGAAAAGAATGTTGCTATTATTTTAATAATTATTAATCACAACTATTATTATATTAAAGGGCTTCCTGACAGCTCAGTTCGTAAAGAATCTGACTGCAATATGGGAGACCTGGGTTCGATCCCTGGGTTGGGAAGATCCCCTGAAGAAGGGAAAAGCTTCTCACTCCAGTATTCGGGCCTGTGTCCCAGAGTTGGACATGACTGAGTGACAAAAAAATAATTAGTAGAAGCAACACAGCATGGAGTTAAGAGTACCTGGATTTGAAGTTTGTCTCCATCAATTATTGAATATTATCTGTATGACCTGTGGCAAGTTATTTAACCTCTTTGAGCCTCAGTTTCCTTATCTATAAAGTGGGATCAATAATAGTTCCTATCCTCACACAATCATTAGTAAGGTTAAATGGGTGTGTAGCACTTAGAACATCTAGAAAAGACACTCAAGAGTTGCTTAGCTATTATGATTAGAGCCATCCTCCTGATCATAATTATGCTGTTGTTGTCTATTCTGGGGATATATAAGGTGGTGCGTGTGAGCTCAGTCATGTCTGACTCTTTGCAACCCCATGGACTGTGGCCCACCAGGCTCCTCTGTCCATGGGATTATCCCAGCAAGAATACTGGAGTGGGTTGCCATTTCCTCCTCCGGGGGATCTTCCTGACCCAGGGATTAAACCCATGTCTCCTGCATTGGCAGGGGGACTGCTTACCACTGAGCCAGCAGGGCAGATCCTATATAAAGCTGAATAAGACATTAAGACACTGGAAACATAATTGAGGACTCTTCACCTTGAGATCCTCACATTGGGTGACTTGGTTCAGGGAGAATTTTCTTCTCTACAGTAGAAGAGTGTTTCTCACCACTTTTTTCAGTATCACCCCTCTAAGGAGCCTATTTAGACATTGCCCCCCCCACCATGAAATTTTAATACCACTGATACACTGTATATCTATTTAGGTATTCTGGCCTTCTGCAGTACCACAACCAGTGGAATATTTAAGAAGTTTTTACCCCTCAAAGGAGGAGTTTCTGCCTCCTTGGAGATGATATCATCTCCACTGGGAAGGCATACAGTCAAAGATATGGCCTGAGAAGACCTCAAAAACCACTCACCACATTCACCCTGAGACCTGGAGAGAGAAAAGGGGGCTTGCCCAGAGTGGCTCAGCCAGTTAGCAGCAGAGCTAAGACCAGGGTCAGGTCTCTAGCTAGAGGTTCTTCTGCACCAGACCGCTTCTTGAAACGTTTGGGTAACTCCAGGTAGGGCTTGGGGGTGAGGTGTCCTAGTTGGAGGGCCCTCGATTTTGAGTCCTAACTTAGGGGGTTGCTGTGTTCCTGGTGGGGCGGGAAATGGCGATGGCGGAGCAGGAGGCCCCTGAGGAGAGTTCCCCATCAGGGCTGGTGGGGCCGAAAAGGGCCCAGGCCAGGACTAGGTACCTGCAGCAGCATGCGGAGCCGCGTGATGCGCTGAAAGGGCAGGAGCAGGAAGGAGGGCAGCGGGAGGCGCTGGCACTTGGGAAGGCTCTGCAGCCGCCGCAGCTCCGCGGAGAAGCGAACGTTCGTGTCCCTACGGAGGCAGGCGCAGGCTGGCGTCTGGGTGGAGGCCCTAATCACCCGCGACCTGCCCGGGCCTGGACCCTGCCCCTGTTCCCCGGCTTCCTCCCGCACGGGTGACCCTTCCTCTACTACACTCACATCAGGCGGCTGTAGGTCTCCTCCTGATACTGCTGGTTCCTCACATAGTCCACGTACACGGAGAAAGGCCCCACGGCATGCGCGTGCACCACGTCGCACAGGTCACGGATGTGGGGGGAAGCGCGCACCCGGGACAGTAACTTCCCCAGAAAACTGCGGGAGTGGGGAACACGCACTGGAGGCGGGGCAGAGAGCCTGAGAAGAGCTGGGCCCGGGAGGGGAGGCCTCGGAAACAGAGCTTGAGAAGCCGTGCTTTCCCCCGACCCCAGGCTTGCCCAGCAGAAAGGTGGGGACCCCACTGACCGCTCACTGACTCCCTGGACTCGCTGCACGTTGGAGAAGAGGGTGTGGTGATCCCGGGGGGTGAGTGTGTCCCGGAGCGCCTGGCTCAGCACGAAGGTGTCTGTCAGCAGCCGCAGGGAGCGCAGGTACGAGGCCTCCGACGTCACCACCTCGAACAGGCTCTAAGGAGGATGCGCAGGGCGCGAATGGAAAGCCCAGCTCCCAGCCCGGGCCTGGGGCCCAAGCTCCTCCCCTCCGTGCCCCACACCCGAGCCCAGGGACGCCCACCTCCTGCATCCGCCGCTCCTGGGCACTCAGGGCGTCCAGGAGGCCGCTGGCTCGCACAGCCGGAAGCTCCTGCCACAGCGTGTTTCGAGGGCCCGGGGGACGGGCGAAGGTGGGAGCTTCCCCAGCGTTTGCTGAAGCGGGAGCCCCGTCCTCACCGACCCCCCACAGCTCCTCTGACAGCACGGCTGCGCGGTAGGTCTGGTAAAGCGGTTCTGGAGAGCGGACGAGGCACGTCAGGAAAGTCCCGTGCCCCACCTAGCCGGTCGGTGGCGCTGCTAGCTGGGTCTCAGCAAGCACCCCGGGGTCCAACAGTCCTCACCATCCTGCAGGGGCAGCTCCCAGTTCTGCTCCTTCAGCTCCTCCAGCTCCTCTTCCTCCCTGCGGAAAGAGAAAGGGATAGAGTTCCTCAACACCCAACTATTCACATGATACTGTGCAGGGTTACACAACCGACGCCCAGGTTGTATGTAGGGACCCTAGCCAAACCCCAGCTCGTTTTATGTGCCTGTGGTATGTGAGGCCCTAAGTGGGCCCCGTCCATTCCTGTTATCTCAACCTTTGGGCACTGTACACTTCTAGCCTCCATCTCCAGGGCTTTCATGGAAGGACCACTGTCTGGAATGTCCTGTATGTGCCTCAGTGCAACTCAACTCCAGCTGTTACACCTCCCCCAACTCTGTTCTGGTCATCAGCACCACCGCACACCCAATCACCCAAAGTGAAAACCCAGGAGACTAAACTCCAGTAAATGCTGATTAAATGGATGGTCTCAGATTAACTCTGATGATGGTGGTAAAAGAACTGATGGGCCCAGGTAACAAAGGAGAAATCTTTCTGCTTGCCACATGGATTTGTGGACAATAATTTCAATAGAGGCTCAAAGTGGGGCAACTTAAATTACTTAGTATGGGCCTGACTCTTCACCAGTATCAGACTCCAGCAACTTATTAAGTATTTGGTATGTTTACCCCAATTTCACAGGTGAGGAGGCTGAGACCCAGAAAGATTAAGTGAATGTTTGAGGTCACATAGCTGATAAGGGACAAAGCTGGGGTCAGAAACTGGGGCTGCTTGTCCCTAGAGGCCCAGCCCTTCTTCACTCCACGCTTGGGGTGGGATTTAGGTGGACCCAAAGTTTAGTCTGGGCTTCCCAGGTGGCACTAGTGGTAAAGAACTGTGTGCCAATGTAGGAGACTTAAGGAGACTTTTTCCATCCCTGGGGTGGGAAGATCCCCTAGAGAAGGGCGTGGCAACCCACTCCAGTATTCTTGCCTGGAGACTGCCATGGAGAGAGGAGCCTGGCAGGCTTCTGGGTCACAGTAGTCAGACATGACTGAAGTGACTTAGCACACACACACACACACACACACACAAAGTTTAGTTTGTTTTCAGGAAGGAGTATCTAGATGTTCAGTACCTGCCCTCCGTGGTGGCTGGAGAATCATTCTGAAGAGCACCATCAGGACTGTCCCCTAAGAGAGAACCCAGAGTGAAGAATCACCAGCCCAGGACTCGCGACCCCAGCCCAGCAAAGACTGTTACTATAGAAACTACAACTGTCAGCCCCGGAGCAGCAGCTGGTGGAGGAACAAAAAGCCCAGGGCTTGTCGGGGTTGTAGTGAGTTGGTGTTTAGAACGGTACACCTCCACCCAGTCTCTTCCCAGCCTTGAGGCCCATCCCTCCAGTCCTGTACCTCTTTGGATTCCATCTTCAGAGGGCGAATCGAGATCAGGCTGTGGGGGCTCCCCAGAGACGGTGATGTCCTGTCTGACCCAAGTTGGTTTAGGGGGTTTGAGGGGTGGCAGGAGTTTGCGCTCGGCAGTGGAGCGGTAGGATGTGAGGACGACTGGGGGGTGGCTGAGGCTTGAAGGGCTGGGGCGGGAGCGGGAGGCCCGCAGTGGGGAGGCCCGGCAGGGGACCCTGGGGCCATCCTCATAGCCCCCCACGGGAACCCATCGGAGCTCCAGGCCAGGCCGGCCCACGTGGCAGACACAGGGGCAGCAGGGAGGGCAGGCCAGCCCAGCACCTGTGGGAAACAGGGGCCTCCTTAGGACAGCCCCTCTCCCCAGGCCTCCTCCCTCCCTTTAACCTGTGCAGCAGCAGGAACTGGAGGTCAGTGCTAGGCATCTCTCACCTCCAGGCTCTCTTCAAAGCTCCAGAAGTATTAAAACCAGATTTTCGAAGTATGGAATCCATTTTTTAAAAAGTGGCCTCTTAAAGTACCCAATCTAAGGGACCTGCCTGGCAGATTAGTGTTAGGACTCTGCACTTCCAATGCAGGAGGCATGGGTTCGATCCCTGGTTACACCCCCGGGGCATAACCCCACCCCTCCAAAAAAAATCGTAAAGTCCTGAGAACAAAAAAGAGGAGCTGGATTGAGCCCAGCCCTGCTTACCTGGAGTGCTGTTCTCCTGGGACCCGCTCCCAGTGAGGTTGCCCTGGGGAGTCTCTCTCTCTCCATTCACATCCACTCCCCCTGGGGGACTTGGCTCCAGGGTGTCCACAGACTGGACTCTGCCTTCAGTCCCCCATTCGAACTTGCCAGCCAGTCTGCGCACAGTGCCTGGGGCCGAGGCAGAGCCATCCCGGTCGGGGACCTGGGTCGTGGGGAGCAGGGGCAGAGCCATGCGGGGTGACCCAGAGGGTTTGGGTGGGGGGACTGGAGACCGGGGAGCAGGCTCTGGGGAGATGGAGCGCCGGGACACTGGGCTGGGGGTGTTGGAAGACGAGTCTGGAAAAGTCTGGGAGTCAAGGCTGGCTTTAGAAGCTGAT
Organism: Oreotragus oreotragus; assembly: GCA_006410675.1. Classification (NCBI taxonomy): domain Eukaryota; kingdom Metazoa; phylum Chordata; class Mammalia; order Artiodactyla; family Bovidae; genus Oreotragus; species Oreotragus oreotragus. Next base: position 142,935 of record SJYX01020045.1, read on the forward strand.
GGGGGCAGAAGGGCAGGGGGCTTGAGGGATGGGGCCGGGGGCTCCCAGAACATGGGGGTGCACATTAGGAACTGTGTTCCGTGTCTGTAGTATGTGTTGTGAACATTTGTGTGTGTGGTTTAAGCATGGACATGGCATGTATGCGCTGCTGCTGCTGCTATTAATATATGAACCAGGTGTTGGATGCTGTGTTTCAGGAGCGTATCTGTTGGGACTTCCCTGACCATCCGGTGTCTAGCACTCCACACTCCCAGTACAGGGGGCCCCTGTTCGATACCTGATCAGGAAATTAGATCCTGCATGCCTCAGCTAAGAGTTTGTGTGCCGCAACTTAAGAGCTTGATCTGGCCCAAATAAATATTTGGGAAAAAAAAAGTGTATCTATCGTATGCGGTACAAAGTGGGAGTGCGGGGTACACAGTGTGTGGGGTGAGTGAGATGGGGGTGTTGGGTGTGTTCTGTGCTTTCTCTGTGGGGCGTATGTGCTATGTGTGCCTGGGCCGAATCACAGCTTCCCTGCTCCTACGGGCCCTCCGCCCCCCATTTCCCAGTTCCTCTCTCCGGACTCTCCCTTTCCGGATTATTTTTAGTCTCCTTTTCCTGCCATGAAGATTCCTGGAGCCTCTGACCCCAGGAGACCAGGAGGCCCCGGGCATGGTCTCTCCTGCCCCATCCTCATCCCTGTCTGCCTCCTTGCTCCCCACCTGGTCCCGGAGAGAGGCCCCAGTGGGTAGAAGCCTGGATCCTGCCAGGATGCCCAGAGTGTGATGAAGAAGGAGATCAGATCAAACTGAAGGTGAGGCCCAGTTGGGCAAGATGCTGGGGCATGGGCTCGGTTCCTCCTGTAAGCCTGAGAAGGCTGAAGGGTCAGAGCGGGAAGACCTGCGTCCCCAAATTCCCTTGTGGAGTCCGCAGGAGAGTCAGGTCCCTCTAAGCCCCAGATCGGTTTCTGAGAAATGATGTGGGGTGGGGGCTGGGGGCTGTAGACCTCGAGTCTCGCGGCTCAATGGCCTCTGTGTTCTGGCAGGAAGCTCCTTAGGTGACCCAGGCAGTAGCCTCGCCAGCTGGCCAGCTCCTCCCCAGCCTTGCCCACTCCGGGATCCCTGCCCCCCTCAGGTATCTGCCCTTACTTCCTTCCCTCACCCCCCACTCAGGCCTCTCTCAGGGACCCAGGTACTCGGCCCAAGCACTCACCCTCAAGTCCTCTCCACTCTCGGTCACCTCCCGGGGCTGAGTGAGTAGGAGCAGGAAACAGGAATCGGATCCTCCTCCCAACCGGACACCTCCCCCCCAACCACACCACACTCCACATGCGCACACTGGGGCTCTGGAAGATGTGAGGGACCCCGAATGCCAGGTTTCCAAGGATAACAGAGTCTGCGGAAAGGATGAACCTCAGGCATGGAGAGTGGACTGTTGTGTACGCACACGTTCTGTCCTGGGTCCACATTGCTGCATGGACAGGGGGTTCGTGGGGGCCCAGGCTGGACAGGGGTGGGGTCAGGATGGGGTGACCGTGGCCCTGGCTGGGCTTGAGGTAGAGCTTGGGCTCCAGACACCCCTGGGTTGCTGTGGTGTGGTGTGTGTGTCCCTTGACAGCGTGTCTGACCATCTCTCCCACACCTTATGAGACGGCCCATCCCTTCAGTATCCAGCCTGTCTCCTCGGTGTGAGCCAGCCCATCATTTCACACCACAGAACCCCATCCCTAGCCCGGTTGCCCCCTCCCTAACTCTGCAGTAGCGCTCCCTGAATTTACCTTTATCTCTTTGGAAGCAGTTTCTATTTTCAGCCTGTCCCGCCTGCTCCTTGGAGCAAGGAATGTGAGGCCGGGTCTCTGAGTGTGTCTGTTCCTGTGTTTCTGGGGCGGGAACTGTGGGCCCAGATTCAGATCTCTGCAAAGGAAGCCGGTTCCTCAGCCCCACCCAGCCATTGTGTTCAGAGAGTGTGTGTGTAAAGGAGGAAGAAGGTGGCACACGCAGATGTGGGGATTAGTGGGGAGGTCTTGGTACTCCCCAGGTGGGTATGCCCTTGGCTGAGCCCCCTGGCTGCTCCCCATTCTCAGTCCCTGTCTCTCAAGGTCCCAGCCCCATGACTCTCCAGGTCCCACTGGGAGGTTTTGATGTTGATTGGCTGGGAGTCAGTACCCCTGGGAGGGTGGGCGGGGGTGGGGGAGATCCCCTCTCACCTGTAATTTGCTTTGTGATTAAAGAGTTCCCAGGGCTCTGTGTGTGTCATAAGAACAGCAGAGGGGGTGGAATGAGCCACATCCCATCCTGGGAAGACGGGGAGTGGGAGGAAGAGGCAGGGTTGGGCAGTGAGGAACTCTGGCGGTCTTTGCCCACACCCAGGTGCCTGCTTTTGCCACACACACACACAAACCCAGGACCAGACATTCAGTCTCCCAACACACACACACACACACACACACACATACCAGGACCAGACATCCAGTCTCCCAGCCCTCACCTCTAGATGCCAGCCAGGTTCCAGGAAGAGGAAACCTCTATAAGAGTGCCTCAGAGACCCTATCGAGAAAGCACATGTGCAGCCAAACAAATCCTGCTTTTTGTTTTCACTAAAATAGGATTGTCTTTATTAGGTTTGCAACTTCAACATTTAAAGATAACTGAAAGGCAGGGGAGGTGTGGATTCTTTGGTAGTCCACTGGTTAGCACTCTGTGCTTTCAGCACTCTGGGGCCTGGGTTCAATCCCTGGTTGGGGAACTAAGAGACTGAAAGCTGTATGGCACAGCCGAAAAAATAATAACAACTGAGAAATCCCTGGCGGTCCAGTGCCTAACAGTGGTCCAATGGTTAAGGCTCTGTGCTTTCACTGTCGAAGATGCAGTTTCAGTCCCTGGTTGGGGAATTAAGTTCCCATAAGCCACGTGTGGGCAGGAATCCCTTAGAAGAAATGGTCATCATTTCATGGTCAACAAAGAGTCCGAAATGCAGTACTTGGATGCAATCTCAAAAACAACAAAATGATCTCTGTTCATTTCCATCATGGTCAACAAAAGAGTCTGAAATGCAGTACTTGGATGCAATCTCAAAAACGACAAAATGATCTCTGTTCATTTCCAAGGTGAACCATTCAATATCATGGTAATCCAAGCCTATGCCCCAACCAGTAAAGCTGAAGAAGCTGAAGTTGAACGGTTCTATGAAGACCTACAAGACCTTTTAGAACTAACACTCAAAAAAGATGTCCTTTTCATTATAGGGGACTGGAATGCAAAAGTAGGAAGTCAAGAAACACCTGGAGTAACA
>SJYX01020046.1:4139-16073 GCA_006410675.1 Oreotragus oreotragus
CCAACCAGTCCATTCTGAAGGAGATCAACCCTGGGATTTCTTTGGAAGGACTGATGCTAAAGCTGAAACTCCAGTACTTTGGCCATCTCATGCGAAGAGTTGACTCATTGGAAAAGACTCTGATGCTGGGAGGGATTTGGGGCGGGAGGAGAAGGGGACGACCGAGGATGAGATGGCTGGATGGCATCATGGACTCGATGGACGTGAGTCTGAGTGAACTCCAGGAGATGGTGATGGACAGGGAGGCCTGGCGTGCTGCGATTCATGGGGTCGCAAAGAGTCGGACACGACTGAGTGACTGAACTGAACTGATTACTTAAAAATAATTTTAAAATAAAAATAAACTTACTGCATGTTAACATACATATTTTTATGGCCAATACCTATGTTTTCCAAAACAAAACAGTTTAGTGAGAAGAGTAACTTTATTTTACATTTTTAGCAAATCTCCTTAATATCTAGCTTAAAATAACTCAGCTAGACGCTCCTATTTGCCTCTGCATTTAGCCTATTACATTATGATACCTCGTGTGGATCCTGGAGAACTCCACTGAGTACTCAGGAGACAACTCAATTGAAAAGAGAAAATAAAGACAATATTACTATAAAAATAATTTGACCCCTGGACTCTCTGAAAGACCCCAGGGACCTCTATGGGTCCCAGCTCACACTTTAAGTACCACAATTTTTAGATAAACTCTTAAGAGACCTGAGAAGTTTCATCTCCAGCTTTCTTCTACAGTGATAACTGAAGTCCATCCACACTGTCTCTTGGTATTGTTCTGGAAAAGAATGATGCAAATTTGTTATCTCCAGAATAATAAACCTTGAGGGGGAAAAATATTAAAATAATATCATGTGGCTAACACAAAAATGTTACAGAAAAATGTGTCAGAATTATATTTGGTTAACTCAGTATGCAGAGACAAAAATTAAAGTATTTTTATAGAACAAAGGAAGACAGTCCTTCAGTGTGCAAATGAAATATAATTGAAGTTCATTCTATTCTTGTGGCAGTAACCACACTGATTAAATCTATTCTATTATTTAAGTGAAGGTGGTTGGCAGACATGTGCCCTGATAGAGTAGAGAGTACCAGGAGAGCATTGGAATTCTTATATGAGAAAAATCTTATACAATATTTGAATTGCATTAAAATATCAGAAGCTGAATCACTTGGTTGTTATGAGACTACATCTTGAAAATGTTTCAGTTCAGAAATAAGATTTTTCTTTATTTCTTTAAAATCAAAGCCCAGAAACAAGACGTTTGTAAACCATATTTGGCGTTGTTAATCTGTGTATTGAAATTCACTTTGCATTACCATACTGTTTCTACAAGGGAAATGGTTGTTGTAATGCATTTATTTATTCCTAATAATTTTTAAACTTAGTGTAGTACCCTACACTAAGAACTGTGCCTTATTTCATAGATAGGTTAGCACAGCTGGAAATCTAAAGAATAATAATTTCATGATTGCACCAAATGGAGAAACACTACATTTCAAATCAAAAGTATTCATAGAATGGAAAAGAGCTCCAACACTTAAATGAAATGTGATCCACATTGCCAATTGAACCATACCCCAAATGTCATTTGACTGCAGGTTATGCAAAAGTCACAGGTACACTGAAGTTTCCAGATGTTGAATTAGATGAGAGAAGAAACCACAATATTGACGTCAGTGCGTTCCTTTAAAGTGGATTCTTGGTTCACTGTTTTACACATTTTAGAGGTGCTATTATCCTGGAAGTATTTTTTCCCCTAATATCCAGATGCTCTGAGGCCAGCAAAACGCTTCTAGATTCTTTAGAAAAGAGCTCTTTGTTTAAATAGAAGTCTTGCCAGTAGCTCTGAGGTTTTCTTGGTTTCCTTAGGTTCTCCGCAGTAATAGCCTGCTGGAGTCCACAGACTACTGGCTGCAGAATCAGAGAACACCCTGCCAGATTGGTTTTGTGGAAGACAAGTCTGAAAACTGCGCTTCTGTAAGTAAACACAGCTCCTGGGCTGAGAGCTGAAAAAGTGGGGAGTCGCAAACCTGTGCTCATGAGGAAGTAATCATTAAGTACAGCATTGGGAAAGTAACTTTTTCAAAATACGTAATTGGTTTATACAGAGGGTGACAGGCCAAAGCTCACGATTCTTCTGCTTTTCTCATCTCAACAGGCAAATTAATCTTACCAATTCTCTATCCATGTTGTTTTTATTTTTAAAACTGAGAAAAAGATTCAGAAATAGAATTGCCTGATGAGAAACAAAAACCTGGTCAAGAGCTCTCTTAGATTCTTTTCAATATATTTTATCACTTCTTCTAGTAGGTATTTTCCAACGTGAAAACTGTAAAAATATTCTACCACTTTTATATGTTATCGTCATTATTTGAAAACCTTCTCAACATAAGAAATTACAAGCATGAGTTTTAATATTCTGTACTGTATCTGAGCTTTACAAATAAAAACCCTCCTTTTCAAGGGAAGAGATGTTCTTATAGATAAATGTTTCTTGTGGCTTAGACTGTAAAGACATACTGTTGATTTGAGAAATCAACACTATGATCTCTCCTTCCTTTATGAAGTAGTCTGCTTCCTGTATGTTCTACAAAGCTATATGTTTCATTTTAACTGAAATTACTTAGCTCTTATGGGGTCATAATTACAGAAATTGGGGGAGAATATTTCCAAAGAAGAGAGAAATGTAATTCTCATGACTAAGTTGAGAGCATCAACTCAGAGCTATTCCTAGAGGTAAGTTGCATGCCAGCATTTCTGTTAAAAGAAAAAAAAAACGGGGGGGGGGCTGAAAATGGGATGGAGAAGCTTTTTATGTATAATGAGCAGAACCAGAACTGGCAGACAGAGAATGTAAAACATTTCACACTGCAGAGTCTCAGAGCCCAAGGAAAACAGAGTCCATTCAACACACTTAATTCAATCTCTTTGTTTAGGCAAAATGATTTGATTGTGCTGTTTGGGGGACTTTTTAATCCCTTGTCCAGAAAACCAGTTGATGGCTAAAAATCTTTGGTGAAAACAAAAAGGATTAGGTGGTGAGTTATTTAACAGGGGTACCTTCTTTGGAAATTCAGTTCTAAGAAGAGGTAGAAAATTCAGGCATTTGCTGATACTAATCTCTAATTATTCAGCTATGAATTGCAAAAGGGAGAGAAATGGAGAGGAAAAGCTATCAGCATCTACACTTCAGTCAAAGGCTTCATCCAGGCAGCTCCTATGTAAAGGAGTCTGTCATTTGCAGCAGGCACAAAAGTTGAGGCACAACAATTGCATAATAAAGGGCAAGGAGGTCATTTCTAAACTTTATATTTTGGGGATCTGCATTGAAGATCTACAACTAGAAATGATAAATTTATAGCCAAAGTTAAGATTACCATTGGATCTTAGATGTCCCTAAGCGTAAGAAAGTTCTACTCACAACCCCCGCCCCAATCTCAAGGAACTCACATTTGGACATAAAACTGTATGACTTTCTTTCTTAATTCTTTGTCCCTTTACAGTTTCAGATGACGTTGGTGAGTTTGAGCTAGCTAATTCATACTGTCTTTATATTCTTCCCCAAAGGGGAAAAATCTAAACATAAATAAAAGACATACTGGAAGGTTTATTTTTCTGTAAGAGTTTATAATAAATGAAACTGACTCAAATGTTAAAAATTGTCCATGACTCTAAACTTTAAAGAAATTTCAGAATCCCTATGAAAAATAAACTCTAATCTCCTAAAAAGTACCTTGCAGTTTACTTTTTCTTAGTTTACAGGTCCTTTCTCTCTTAGTTGACATAGAAACAGTCTAGACCTGGACATTGCTGAAGTGATGCTATTATCTAGAGGGAAACAGAGCTCATCTACAGCAGTGGTGGGCCTTCCCCTGGTGGCCCAGCGGTACAGAATCCACCTGCCAATGCAGGAGACGCAAGAAAAAGTACACAATTCCTCTTCCAAACAAATTCTCCTCAGTAAGATAAACATGAAAGTGTAATTTAAGGAAACCGTAATACTGTGTTTTTAAATAATATCTTCATTAAAGTCTAAGAAATTATTCTAAAGAGATCATCCTGAATCTACATCTATTAATAAATAATCACAACTGAATTCTGAGGACCCACTAGCAAAGTTGCCTCATATTTTATTACTTTGTACTCTGTTCTAATTCTGGGGGATCCTCCACTGTGTTAATTGTTGCTTCTTTAACTCATTTGTTCCAGATCAAACTTTGTATACAGCTGTTTCATATCCAGTTTTGATTGGTTTGTTATCCATCATGCTAAACTCTAAGTATCTGGATTTGCAGTTTCTCAGAACTAAGTGCCCCAGAGTACCAATATTTTCTGAAGACAAGATGTTCATTTAACATTTTTACTGAAGGACAGTCTCAGGCGTGGAAACCCTTCAGGGTGTTATGGGCATGGGTCAGTACAGCTCTTTGTTCTCAAGCATCAAATGAGCTTCACAAATCAGATTTGACCATTATCTCAGTGAAGAGCTGCTTTCACTTCACAGCTAAAATGATGTGTCTTAGTGAGCTGTCTGAAACTATCAGAAATACGCTAAGTGCTCTATCATGATCTATATGGGAAAAGAATCTTAATAAGAGTGGATATATGTATATGTATAACTGACTCACGTTGCCTTACAGCAAAAACTAACACAACATTTTAAGTCAACTATGTTCCAATTAAAAAGCAAAACTATAATAATAAAATTAAAAAAGAAATGCGATAGGCAAGCCAAACTTGAGAGAAATCTGACTCCGAAGCCCCCTGCAAGTCACTCTTAATATTTTTTCCAAAAGAGATTAAATATGAAAACTGTGGTTTTGCGTTTGTAAATAGAGGTGGCTTCCCAGATTCCTCAGTGGGTTCAGAATCTGGCTGTAATGCAGGAGACGCAGGAGATGTAGATTGAGTCTCTGGCCAGGATGATCCTCTGGAGGACGGAATGGCAGCCTGATCCAGTATTCTTGCCTGGAGAATCCCATGGACAGGGAGCCTGGTGGGCTACGGTCCACAGGATCACAAAGAGTCCGACATGACTGAACACCTGAGCACAGAGCACAATCAAACTACATTATGTTTTTTAATTTCTGATTTGCCGTTCTGAGGGGAAAAAGCATATATCAGCCTTGGAGATTTCTTTAATTATTTAAAAGAGGAATGTAGAGTAATAACACTGGAAGCCAATAGCTAGATCCAGAAGCTGAGGCATTATCTTAGTAGAAGTCCTTAACTCAAGAGGTCCTTAGCTTGAGTGGACGTTTTAGGAAGCCTGACATTTTTAAATTAAAAACTAATTTAGTTACTTTTTAACCCCCTATTTCTCTTTCACTTCAGTTCAGTTGCTCAGTTGCGTTTGACTCTTTTCGATCTGGAGGACTGCAGCACACCAGGCTTCCATATCCATCACCAACTCCCAGAGCTTGCTCAAACTCATGTCCATTGAGTCGGTGATGCCATCCAACCATCTCATCCTCTGTCATCCCCTTCTCCTCCTGCCTTCAATCTTTCCCAGCATCAGGGTCTTTTCCAATGAGTCAGTTCCTTACATCAGGTGGCCAGTGCATCAGTCCTTCCAATGACTATTCAGGACTGATTTCTTTTAGGATTGAATGGCTTGATCTCCTTGCAGTCCAAGGGACTCTCAAGAGTCTTCTCCAACACCACAGCTCAAAAGCATCAATTTTTCAACACTCAGCATTCTTTATAGTCCAACTCTCATATCCATACATGACTACTGGAAAAAATGTAGTTTTGACTACATGGACCTTTGTTGGCAAAGTAATGTCTCTCTGCTTTTTAATATGCTGTCTAGGTTGGTCATAGCTTTTCTTACAAGGAGCAACCATCTTTTAATTTCATTACTTTAGTCATGAAAGTCACCTGCAGTGACTTTAGAGGCCAAGAAAATAAACTCTGTCACTGTTTCCGTTGTTTCCCTATCAATTTACCATGAAGTGATGGAACCAGATGCCATGATCATTGTTTGAATGTTGAGATTTAAGTCGGCTTTTTCACTCTCATCTTTCACTTGCACAAGAGACTCTTCAGTTCCTCTTCGCTTTCTGCTATAAGGGTGGTGTCATTTGTAAATCTGAGATTATTGATATTTCTCCCAGAAATCTTGATTCCAGCCTGTGTATCATCCAGCCTGGCATTTCTCATGATAGACTCTGCATATAAGTTAAGTAAGCAGGGTGACAGTATATAGCCTTGGCATACTCCTTTCCCCGTTTGGAACCAGTTTGTTGTTCCATGTCCAGTTCTGCTTCTTGACCTGCATGCAGGTTTCTCAGGAGGCAGGTCAGGTGGTCTTGTATTCCCATCTCTTTAAGAATTTTCCGCAGTTTGTTGTAATCCATACAAAGGCTTTGGCATAGTCAATAAAGCAGAAGTAGATGTTTTTCTGGAACTCTCCTGCTTTTTCTATGATCCAGTGGATGGCAATTTGANTTCTGCTTCTTGACCTGCATGCAGGTTTCTCAGGAGGCAGGTCAGGTGGTCTTGTATTCCCATCTCTTTAAGAATTTTCCGCAGTTTGTTGTAATCCATACAAAGGCTTTGGCATAGTCAATAAAGCAGAAGTAGATGTTTTTCTGGAACTCTCCTGCTTTTTCTATGATCCAGTGGATGGCAATTTGATCTCTGGACCTCTACCTTTTCTAAATCCAGCTTGACCATCTGGAAGTTATCAGTTCACGTACTGTTGAAGGCTAGCTTGGAGATTTTTTAGCAGTCTTTGCTAGCTCATATACTTTGCTAGCGTGTAAAATGAGTGCAATTGTGTGGTAGTTTGAATATTCTTTGGCATTGCCTTTCTTTGGGATTGGAATGAAAATTGACCTTTTTTCTGTCCTGTGGCCACTGCTGAGCTTTCCAACTTTGCTGGCATATTGAGTGCAGCACTTTAACAGATAGCATCATCTTTTAAGACTTGAAATAGCTCAGGAGAATTCCATCAGCTACACTAGCTTTGTTCATAGTTACCCTTCCTCTGGCCCCCTTGACTTCAAACTCGAGAATGTCTGGCTCTAGGTGAGTGATCACACCATCATGGTTATATGGGTCATTAAGTTATTTTATGTATAGTTTTTCTGTGCATTCTTGCCACCTTTTCTTAATATCTTCTGCTTCTGTTAAGTCCATACCATTTCTGTCCTTTATTGTGCCCATCTTTGCATGAAATGTTACGTTCGTATCTCTAATTTTCTCGAAGAGTTTTCTAGTCTTTCCCATTCTGTTGTTTTCCTCTGTTTCTTTCTATTGATCATTGAGGAAGGCTTTCTTATCTCTCCTTGCTATTCTTTGGAACTCTGCATTCAGATGGATATATCTTTCCTTTTCTCTTTTGCCTTTAGCTTCTCTTCTGAGCTACTTGTAGGGCCTCCTCAGACAACCATTTTGTCTGTTTGCATTTCTTTTTCATGGGGATGGTCTTGATCCCTGTCTCCTGTACAGTATCACAAACCTCTGTCCATAGTTCTTCAGACACTCCTCTATCAGATCTAATCCCTTAAATCTATTTGTCACTTCCACTGTATAATCGGAAGGGATTTGATTTAGGTCATACCTGAATGGTCTAGTGGTTTTCCCTACTTTCTTCAATTTAAGTCTGAATTTGGCAATAAGGAGTTCATGATCTGAGCCACAGTCAGCTCCCGGTCTTGTTTTTGCTGACTGTATAGAGCTTCTCCATCTTTGGATACAAAGAATATAATCAATCTGATTTTGGTATTGACCATTTGGTGATGTCCAAGAAGAGTCATCTCTTGTGTTGTTGCAAGAGAGTGTTTGCTATGACCAGTGAATTCTCTTGGCAAAACTCTGTTAGCCTTTGCCCTGCTTCATTTTGTACTCCCGAGGCCAAACTTGCCTGTTACTCCAGGTATCTCTTGACTTCCTAGTTTTGCATTCCAGTCCCCTTTGATGAAAAGGACAACTTTTGGGGGTGTTAGTCCTAGAAGTTCACCGTCTGAGCCACCAGGGAATCAGGGCCTCATAGAACCATTCAACTTCAGCTTCTTTAGCATTAGTGGTTGGGACATAGACTTGGATTGTTGTTATATTGAATGGTTTGCCTTGGAAACGAACAGAGATCATTCTGTCATTTTTGAGATTGCATCCAAGTACTGCATTTTGAACTCTTCTATTGACTATGATGGCTACTCCATTTCTTCTAAGGGATTCTTGCCCACAGTAGCAGATATAATGGTCATCTGAGTTAAATTCACCCATTCCATTCCACTTTAGTTCGCTGATTGCTAAAATGCTGATGCTCATTCTTGCCATCTCCTGTTTGACCACTTCCAATACCTTGATTCATGGACCTAACATTCAGATTCCTATGCAATATTACTCCTTATAGCATCAGACCTTGCTTCTATCACCAGTCACATCCACAACTGGGCATTCTTTTCACTTTGGCTCTGCCTCTTCATTCTTTCTGGAGTTGTTTCTCTACTGATCTCCAGTAGCATATTGAGCACTTACCAAGCTGGAGAGTTCATCTTTCAGGGTCCTATCTTTTTGCCTTTTCATAATGTTCATGGGGTTCTCAAGGCAAGAATACTGAAGTGACTTGCCATTCCCTTCTCCAGTGGACCACGTTTTGTCAGAACTCTCCACCATGACCCATCTGTCTTGGGTGGCCCTACATGGCATGGCTCATAAGTTCCTTGAGTTAGACAAGGCTGTGGTTGATGTGATCAGTTTGCTTAGTTTTCTGTGATTGTGGTTTTCATTCTGTTTGCCCCTTGATGAATAAGGATAAGAGACTTATCATTTTGCTCTTTACTAGAACTTAATTTCTAATTTTTCCAGAACTATCTTTTGGTTTAATGCTTCATTAAAATTGCCTTGAAATTCACATTATTTCTATTCATAGTTACAGCTCTTTCCTTACTGATCATTTTAAGACTTTTGGCTATCACCCTGCAAATAAATTATACCCTCTAGCATGCATTTTAACTGATGAATCTTGGCATTTGAAAATGTTTTGCATTTGCCTTAAATTTGTGAATAAATTAATAAGATTTTCGAGCAGTCTTTAAAATTTCAGACATGATTGTGAAACTAGGAAGATATTTGACAGCTGTTCAGTGAGTCTCTGATGTGAATGAAACCCAGGGGCAACAATGACAGAATGGTATCTTGAATGACTGCTTTTTATTGTATATTATTTCTCCAAATATGTCTGTATCTAGTCTTTTTGGAAACTTCATAGAAAAGTTAAGAAAGAGACAAATAGCCCACTTGATAAGTTGGTCTGTGGAAAAATCTAGGTTTACATGATTAAGGAAATATAAAATGTGAAGAGATATTTACATGATCTGGTACAGATATATACCAAGTTTTCAAGGAACGATTAATGTGGTTTTTTTTCCCCCTAAAAGAATAAGCTTTGGAACTTTCTTTTTAATTCCTTAACGTTAGGCTTACAGAAAAGTTGCATGAAGAGTGCAAAGAATGCACAGATTCCTGAAATGCAAAAATGTTGCTGTAGTTATTTTACGCTCTCCTTTGTGCATGTATATGCATCTGTGTGTAAGTATACATGGGTGCTTTTTTTCCTAAAACTTTCGAGAATGACATGATGCCCCTTAATCCCTGCATACTTTGGTGTGAAATGTAAATATTTGAAATTCAAGTTGAACCCAGAGTTGCAGAATCCCTTGTTGAGGGGAGGAAATCAATACCTACTGCACAATGTTAAATATTTAGTCAGCAGTTTTCAAGGAGAAGCTACATTCTGCCTGCAAAAAGTGGAAAATCAAAGGATGATGATGGAAGTCAGACAGACTGAGCAAATCAAAAGCTCTAGAAAAAACAGACAAAGCAAAGCAGCATGAGGGCAGTAGAGCTGGACCACGCAACCTCACTCACCTGGGCAGTAGCTTCGGAGACATCTTGAAAACCCAAGCATCCTGGAGAAAACTTTTGTCTCTCAGTCAGATGAAAGTTTCACTGAACCTTCCCAAGCTTTTAGAAGCTAGTGAATTAGAAAGGCACTTTATTGAGAAGCATAACACAGAGGGATGGTAGGGAAAAGAGTTTCCCACCAATCAGCTAGGTGGCTCTACGTCTGTGAAGGTCATGTGCAAGAAGCCAAAACCTAGAAGAGTGGTCAAACTGAGAAGAAGCTTTTGATAAATAATTTCAGGGCTGAATCTAAACTGTGCGGCCAGTCAGTACTGTAGTAGTTTGAAGGTCAGATGGTGAAGAATCTGCCTGTGACGCGGGAGACCTGGATCCGATCCTTGTGTCAGATGATCCCCTGGAGAAGGAAATGGCAACGCACTCCAGTATTCTTGCCTGGAGAAACCCATGAACAGGGGGTTACAAGGAGTCGGACACAACTGAGCTACTAACACTTTCACACTTTGACTTTCAATTTGGGAGTAAGTATTAGGCTCAGTCCATACATTTATCAGTGTCTTAGATCCTGAAACTGTTCAGGAGGATGTTTTTATAAGTTTACTTTGATTGACAATTAAGTCCAATTGTGTCCTAAAGCTCAGTCATGTCTGACTGTGACTCCATAAACTGCAGCCCACCAGGCTCCTCCTAAGTTGTAGGTAAAATGATACATAATACAAATTAAGATCATTGACTTTGTTTACTGTCCTGGAAATTACAATCTATGTGCTCAGATTTTTAGTCATGTCTGACTCTTTGCAGCTTCATGGACTTAGCCCACCAGGCTCCTCTGTCCATGGGATTTCCTAGGAAAGAATACTGGAATTGGTGTTGTTGTTCAGTCGCTCTGTCATGTCTGACTCTTTACAGCCTCAAAGACTACAGCACCCCAGACTTCCCTGTCCTTCACCATCTCCCGAATCTTGCTGAAACTCATGTCCATTGAGTCACGAGTGATGCCATCCAACCATATCATCCTGTGTTGTCACCTTCTCCTCCTGCCTTCAATCTCTCCCAGCTTCAGGGTCTTACCTAATGTGTCAGCTCTTCACATCAGATGGCCAAAGTATTGGAGCTTCTGCTTCACCATCAATCCTTCCAATGAATATTCAGAATTAATTTCCTTTAGGATTGACTGGTTTGTTCTCCTTGGAGTCCAAGGGACTCTCAAGAGTCTTCTCCAAAACCACAGTTCAAAAGTATCAATTCTTCGGCATTCAGCCTCCTTTATGGTCCAACTCTCACATCCATACATGACTACTGGAAAAACCCTAGCTTTGACTATGTGGACTTTTATTAGAAAAGTAGATTGCCATTTTATCTAAGCATTAAATAAGTGGAATCAGACTTGTAATAATTCATAAGAGAAACCAAGGCTCCCAGTGTAATTATTTATTTTAAATATGCTTTGAAATTGTGCGTTCAGTTCAGTTCAGTCGCTCGGTCGTGTCCGACTCTCTCTGACCCCATGAATCGCAACACGCCAGGCCTCCCTGTTCATCACCATCTCTCGGAGTTCACTCAGACTCACGTCCATCAAGTCCATGATGCCATCCAGCCATCTCATCCTCGGTCATCCCCTTCTCCTCCTGCCCCCAATCCCTCCCAGCATCAGAGTCTTTTCTTTGGGCACCTCTTCACATGAGGTGCCCAAAGTACTGGAATTTCAGCTTTAGCATCATTCCTTCCAAAGAAATCCCAGGGTTGATCTCCTTCAGAATGGACTGGTTGTATATCCTTGCAGTCCAAGGGACTCTCAAGAGTCTTCTCCAACACCACAGTTCAAAAGCATCGATTCTTCGGCGCTCAGCTTTCTTCACAGTCAAACTTTCACATCCATACATGACCACAGAAAAAACCATAGCCTTGACTAGGCGGACCTGAGTCTGCAAAGTAATGTCTCTGCTTTTGAATATACTCTCTAGGTTGATCATAACTTTTCTTCCAAGGAGTAAGCATCTTCTAATTTCATGGCTGCAGTCACCATCTGCAGTGATTTTGGAGCCCAAAAAAA
>SJYX01020046.1:16843-64190 GCA_006410675.1 Oreotragus oreotragus
GTTCACATATTGCTGAAGCCTGGCTTGCAGAATTTTGAGCATTACTTTACTAGCCTATGAGATGAGTGCAGTTGTGCGGTAATTTGAGCACTCTTTGGCATTGCCTTTCTTTGGGATTGGAATGAAAACTGCCCTTTTCCAGTCCTGTGGCCACTGCTGAGTTTTCCCAATTTGCTGGCATATTGAGTGCAGCACTTTCACAGCATCATCTTTCAGGATTTCAAACAGCTCTACTGGAATTCCATCACCTCCACTAGCTTTGTTCGTAGTGATGCTTTCTAAGGCCCACTTGACTTCACATTCCAGGATGTCTTTTTTGCATTTCTTTTCCATGGGGATGGTCTTGTTCCCTGTCTCCTGTACAATGTCATGAACCTCCATCCATAGTTCATCAGGCACTCTGTCTATCAGATCTAGTCCCTTAAATCTATTTCTCACTTCTACTGTATAATAATAAGGGATTTGATTTAGGTCATACCTGAGTGGTCTAGTGGTTTTCCCTAGTTTCTTCAATTTAAGTCTGAATTTGGCAATAAGGAGTTCATGATCTGATCCACAGTCAGCTCTCAGTCTTATTTTTGCTGACTGTATAGAGCTTCTCCATCTTTGGCTGCAAAGAATATAATCAGTCTTATTTTGGTGTTGACCATCTGGTGATGTCCATGTGTAGAGTCTTCTCTTGTGTTGTTGGAAGAGTGTGTCTCCCATGACCAGTGCGTTCTCTTGGCAAAACTATTAGCCTTTGCTCTGCTTCATTCCGTATTCCAAGGCCAAATTTGCCTGTTACCCCAGGTGTTTCTTGACTTCCTCCTTTTCCATTCCAGTCCCCTATAATGAAAAGGACATCTTTTTTGGATATTAGTTCTAAAAGGTCTTGTAAGTCTTCATCGAACCATTCACCTTCAGCTTCTTCAGCGTTCCTGGTAGTTTGGCACTATAGGAGAACTCTGTACATTCTGTTTGTTTAGCATGTGTTGTGAATATGCTTACCAAAGCTATTTTATTTGGGGGCTGCTGCTGTATGCATGCATGCTAAATCATTTCAGTCATGTCCGACTCTTTGCAACCCTATAGTCTATAGCCTGCCAGGTTCCTCTGTCCAATGGGATTCTCCAGGCAAAATTACTGGAGTGGGTTGCCATGCTCTCCTTAGGGGCCGCAGAGTCAGACGTGACGAATGCATACATGGGCCTGCTGCTAGGCTCTGGCAAACGAATATTGTGATTGTATCTTCAATGTCAGAGAGTACCAGTGTCAAAGTGTTTCTTCCTTGACCCGTCATTTGGATGGATATGCACACATTGCTACATTTAAAACGGATAACCAATAACGACCTACTGTATAGCATACAGAACTCTGCTCAATGCTATGCAGCAGCCTGGACGAAAGGGGAGTTTAGGGGAGAGTGGATACATGTATATGTATGGTGAGTTCCTCTGTGGTCCACCTGAAACTATCATAACATTGTTAATTGACTATACCCCAACACAAAATAAAAAAATAAAACCCAGGAGAACAGGGTGAATCATATCCATATTCCCTTGGAATTCATATTCAATTCAATTAAAAACTAGAGTCATGGTCTTGAATTAGATACTGAACTGACTAAGGGGCCCCTGAGGAATTATGTGACACAGCGTGGTAACAGGGTAACTGGTAATACTATTTGTAACACTAGGACCTTAAAGTAAGTCTAGGAATTTGATGCTACAAAGGAAGTCAGGAGAGAAAGATACCAAAATATCAGTGGACTTTCAAGATTGCTAAGGTCTTCTTTGTTTTTTTGCCTCTTGTTTTCTGTGTTTGCTTTAGTCGTGCATTAAATATTTGCAAGAAATATGTGGAGCATTAAACAATACAGTAGTGACCGTAAGGCTGAAAAAGGCACAGTCAGAACTGAGAAATAAAAACAGCTTTTGATAATCAATTAGAGATGAAGCCTAAGAGAAAAATAAGATGAGTGTGATTCTAAGGACTGCAGCTTGGGAAACTATGTAGATTACGAAACCATCAACAGAAATTTTGGGAGAAGGACCATATTTTTGGATATTTACCCAATTTATGTTGACTATGTGTTGTTTTGAGATTTTTTCCAACGAGTTTATCTAACAGGCACTTGGAAAGAGGTCTGTAGTCCTGCGATGACAGTCATTGGTATATAGATGTGGCTAAAGCCATTAGTTATGGATGAATGACCCAGTGAGAACTGTGAGAAAGAAAGGATGGGCTTTCGCACAGACGTTTGAGAAAAGTCACATTTAAGTGCTAGGTTGGGAAGTTCAGGAAAAAGACAGAAGCAAAAGTCCAGGAAAAAGAGGAGAAATGATACGAGCGGTAAGGAGATAATTAGAAGAGAAAATGATGTTCATGAAGCCATGGAAAAAAAAAGTAACTACTCTTCAGAATCTGGGTGGGGGCATGAGTTTAGTTTGTTCTGCTCAAAATTGAGTAACATAAGCAGTGACAACATGTCAATGGATAAGAACAATTTCAGTAGAAAGGTAAGATAGCCAGATAGTGGTCCAGATAGAACAGACAGTATGCTTTTTACTAGTTTTTAAGTTTGGTGGTCAAGAGAAGGAGGAACATAGGGAGAGTGGTTTCACGGGGAGAGGGTCAAAGAAAGTGTTTTGCTTGTTTTAATATTTGCTTGTTAAAGAGGATTTGGAAGAACGTAAGAATTAATATTTATAAGGAAGGAGGGGAAGCATGTATGTAAATGTATGTGTACATGTTAGGAATGCCATAGTGACAAATACTTTCATTAAGCATGAAGACATTTGTTCGGCAATGGTGCCGAAGATTGGAAGACTCTCTTCTGGAAGAATTCATCCCTGGGTACCCAGCAAAACCACCTTAGATACTGCTGACCTGTGAAAGTGTCGGTCAATCAGTCATGTCTGCTGACTTAGGCTGTCTCTTTAACGGTCCTATTGAATCAAACCTGACACATAACTGTTGCTGTTCTTTAGTCGCCAAGCTGTGTCTGACTCTTTGCGACCCCATGGACTATAGCCTGACAGGCTCCTCTGTCCATGGGATTTCCCAGGCAAGAATACTGGAGTGGGTTGCCATTTCCTTCTCCAGGGGATCTTCCTGACCCAGGGATCAAACGTGCATCTCTTGCTTTGGGGGNTGACACATAACTGTTGCTGTTCTTTAGTCGCCAAGCTGTGTCTGACTCTTTGCGACCCCATGGACTATAGCCTGACAGGCTCCTCTGTCCATGGGATTTCCCAGGCAAGAATACTGGAGTGGGTTGCCATTTCCTTCTCCAGGGGATCTTCCTGACCCAGGGATCAAACGTGCATCTCTTGCTTTGGGGGCAGACTCTTTAGCCCTGAGCCACCTGGGAAGCTCGCAAGGCATAACTTAGCAATGGACAAACTTTCCTTCACTTTTTTCAGCTAATTCAGATGACTCTGGCAAGTACACTGAATGCCTCAAGATAATCCAATTAAATTTCACTAACACCATAGAAGCTATGAACCAGCTGACCTGCCAGGCACTGTTTGGATTATATAGTGAGGGCTGTCTCTGGTCTTAAAAAGAGTGCAATATAAAGGGTAGAAGGGCAGCAGTTCTGCTTGAAGCACTTTCTCATCTTTAATAAAAGTCTAGGGGTGAGCTTGTGTCATTATTATAAAAGAGAAATAATAGCCCAGAGGCTTAGAACTGAAAACAGACATCCTATGGTGGTCATTAGCTGGGCACACTTTGCTTCTTCCCCTTATTTATTTGTTTTTAACCTTTAGATTCTAAGTTATGAAAAAAAAATTAATGCTGTTACTTCTGACTAGTTTTCCTGGGATTTTGGAATAACTGATGAAGAAAGACAAGTTACCAAAACAAATAATTCTGCTAAAGAGATACCTAAACTATGTAATAAATATCCTTGAAGCTTAAAGGTATTTTAATGAGAAACAGTGTTTACTGCTCTTGGTTCTTGTTGATTGATTGGCTTTCTACTCAAAGGAAAATTGCTGTAATTGCAGGAATTGTTTGAAATATGAAATTCAAAGCTATTCTGAGCTATTTTAACAATGAGATTCTTCTGTCAAAATGAATTTTTTTTAAAAAACTGAGAACAGTTTGAACACCCAAGTTTAAAAGTACATTCAGATCTATTAATCTCTCTGTATTTTTAGTGACAAAAAATAACCAGGATACATAAAACACTTCATTGTGTACTTGAAATTCAGACTTACATGCTTAAAAAATAATCTCTTGCTTTCGGGGGGACCTTGGGAGATGGAGATCCTTGTATGAGCACTTATCAGAATACTCCAGCTCACAGTTATAAGCTCTCTTCTTCTACAAATTCTCCCTGGTGTGACTGATCTCTACTTTATGCCCTTAAATCCCTTCTCTCTCTCCTTAATCTTGCCAACAATTCCTATTTGTACATCCACCTACCAAGTTATGACATTTCCACCTGGATAATTAAGAGACACTCAGAATCATTTCCCTCCTCTTACTTCCAACTACTTCTCCCAGCCCTTTCATCTCCCCCATTAAGGTACGTTAAATCCACCTTAGAGCTTATGTCAAAAACATAGCAGTTATCCTTGACTTCTTTTTTTCATTCAATTCATTAAAGTGTTTTGTTTAATACACAATACGCACAGTTTCAGACTTAAATTGAAGAAAGTAAGGAAAACCACTAGACCATTCAGGTATGACCTAAATCAAATCCCTTATTATTATACAGTAGAAGTGAGAAATAGATTTAAGGGACTAGATCTGATAGAGTGCCTGATGAACTATGGATGGAGGTTCATGACATTGTACAGGAGACAGGGAACAAGACCATCCCCATGGAAAAGAAATGCAAAAAAGCAAAATGGCTGTCTGGAGAGGCCTTACAAATAGCTGTGAAAAGAAGAGAAGCAAAAAGCAAAGGAGAAAAGGAAAGATATAAGCATCTGAATGCAGAGTTCCAAAGAATAGCAAGGAGAGATAAGAAAGCCTTCCTCAGCAATCAGTGCAAAGAACTAGAGGAAAAGAAAATTAGAGATACCAAGGGAACATTTCATGCAAAGATGGGCTTGATAAAGGACAGAAATGGTATGGGCCTAACAGAAGCAGAAGATATTAAGAGGTGGCAAGAATACGCAGAAGAACAGTACAAAAAAGATCTTCATGACCAAGATAATCAGGATGGTATGATCACTCACCTGGAGCCAGACATCCTGGAATGTGAAGTCAAGTGTGTCTTAGAAAACATCACTACAAACAAAGTTAGTGGAGGTGATGGAATTCCAGTAGAGCTATTTCAAATCCTGAAAGATGATGCTGTGAAAGTGCTGCACTCAATATGCCAGCAAGTTTGGAAAACTCAGCAGTCACCACAGGACTGGGAAAGGTCAGTTTTCATGCCAATCCCAAAGAAAGGCAATCCCCAAAAATGCTCAAACTACTGCACAATTGCACTCATCTCACACGCTAGTAAAGTAATGCTCAAAATTCTCCAAGCCAGGCTTCAGCAATATGTGAACCGTGAACTTCCAGATGTTGAAGCTGGACATCCTTTAGATAAGGCAGAGGCACCAGAGATCAAATTGCGAACATCTACTTGATCATCAAAAAAGCAAGAGAGTTCCAGAAAAACATCTACTTCTGCTTTATTGACTATGCCAAAGCCTTTGACTGTGTGGATCACAATAAACTGTGAAAAATTCTGAAAGAGATGGGAATACCAGACCACCTGACCTGCCTCTTGAGAAACCTGTATGCAGGTCAGGAAGCAACAGTTAGAACTGGACATGGAACAACAGACTGGTTCCAAATAGGAAAAGGAGTACGTCAAGGCTGTATATTGTCACCCTGCTTATTTAACTTCTATGCAGAATACATCATGAGAAACTCTGGACTGGAAGAAGCACAAGCTGGAATAAAGATTGCCGAGAGAAAATAACCTCAGATATGCAGATGACACCTCCCTTATGGCAGAAAGTGAAGAGGAACTAAAAAGTCTCTTAATGAAAGTGAAAGAAGAGGATGAAAAAGTTGGCTTAAAACTCAACATTCAGAAAACAAAAGATCATGGCATCTGATCCCATCACTTCATGGGAAATAGATGGGGAAAAAGTGGAAACAGTGTCAGACTTTATTTTGGGGGCTCCAAAATCACTGCAGATGGTGGTTGCAGCCATGAAATTAAAAGATGCTTACTCCTTGGAAGGAAAGTTATGACCAACCTAGACAGCATATTGAAAAGCAGAGACATTACTTTGCCAACAAAGGTTCATCTAGTCAAGGCTATGGTTTTTCCTGTGGTCATGTATGGATGTGAGAGTTGGACTGTGAAGAAAGCTGAGCGCCGAAGAATCGATGCTTTTGAACTGTGGTGTTGGAGAAGACTCTTGAGAGTCCCTTGGACTGCAAGGAGATCCAACCAGTCCATTCTAAAGATCAGTCCTGGGTGTTCTTTGGAAGGACTGATGCTAAAGCTGAAACTCCAATACTTTGGCCACCTCCTGCAAAGAGTTGACTCATTGGAAAAGACTCTGATGTTGGGAGGGATTAGGGGTAGTAGGAGAAGGGGACGACATAGGATGAGATGGCTGGATGGCATCGCCGATTCGATGGACATGAGTTTGAGTGAACTGCGCGAATTGGTGATGGACAGGGAGGCCTGGTGTGCTGTGCAGTTCATGAGGTTGCAGAGTCGGACACAACTGAGTGACTGAACTGAACTGAGCTGAAGTGACTATTCGTGAAATTGTAGACCCCAAGGACTGGAATAAATCTGAGAAGATATGTTACCCATTACACTTCAAATGAGAAAACAAAATAGCAGTGAGGAGAAGGATTGCTCAAAGCCTCGGATTAAATTATCAGCAAGGCCAAGTCTAAAGCCCATATCCACCAGTTATTAGCAAAATTAATACAGCACTTTTTCAATATTCTGGTAGATCCCCTTCTACAGTAACTATAATAATTTTATTAAAATGTAATAAGATGTACAGTTTCTTTTGTAGGGTTATTTTATTTGAAGCATGAAAGATTTTTATTACTAATGCATGCTGAAGACCTTAAATTATTAAAAATTTCCAAGATATTTAGCTTTCTGACTGTTTTTAGTAAATTTAAGATTGTCGCATTTTGTATACATAATACTGTCAAATTATATCTGGGACACATATATCACTCATAGTTATAAATACCATTAAGGCTTGAGTGGCTCAGTGGTAAAGAATCCACCTGCATTGTGGAGACACGGGTTTGATCCCTGGGCAGGGACGATCCCTGGGAGAAGGAAATAGCAACTCACTCCAGTATTTTTGCCTGGGACAGAGTAGCCAAGTGGGCTGCAGTCTTGGGGGTCACAAAGAGTTGGCTGTGACTTAACAACTAAACAACAATTAAGTTTGATATATCTGTACCATCAGCCAAAGCAACATAGCTCTCGGTAACCTCGAGTGGCAGTGCCTACATTTAGTCTTCCAGCTGACATTTATCGAGTCTTATATTCAAACCACTCCACCAGAATCTCTGAGGTATATGGAAACAGGAGCAAAGATTCTCTGCGTTTTAAGTAGCTCAGAAAACTGGACATTTTAACTAATGCATGCTAAGTCTCTTCAGTCTTGTCCGACTCTGCCACCCTACAGACTGTAGCCTGCCAGGCTCCTCCGTCCTTGGTATTCTCCAGGCAAGAATACTGGAGTGGGTTGCCATTCCCCCATCCAGAAGATCTTCCCAACCCAGGGATCGAACCCACGTCTCTTATGTCTCCTGTATTGGCAGACAGGTTCTTTACCCCTAAAGCCACTTGGGAAGCCCATTTTAAATAATATGCCATGATCATTCTGGATACTGATTCCACTCCCACTCTCCTGGGCCTATATTGTTGTTGTTTTCTCCCGTTTGTTTTTTGGCTGGATTGGTTTAGTGAAGTTTATTTCCTTTTCATATTGTGAAGTCTTTGGTGTCACTCCTCAGAGATGCACAGCCTTGGGCCTGTGCACAATCACCTAGGACAGCCATGATCGTAGCAGGTCTCTCTCTCTGACTGTGTCTTTCTCTGATCTTTCTTTTGAGCTGCCTGTTTCATTTGGTAGTGCATTCCTGCATGTTAGACTCCTCTGCTTGACAGTTGGTTATTCTATTGCTTTTAAAAATGCCTTGGAATATAAATTGCTCAGCAGACTGATGCAATTAAACTTAGGCAGGTGTCGTTTCTGTAGTTTTGAATTTTGTTCTGACCACATGAGAGTTCTTTTTAGATACTTTTCTGATTCACTGTAATAAACTAGCTGACTATGGTGTAGCTTGTTGATCTTAATTAAGAGAAGCTATTATTTTTAAGGATGCACTCAGGCTTGAACTTCTCTAGACACTGTCTCAAATAATCTCAGTGCCTTTTGGAAAGAGCTTCTGAGTTCTCTTTTCTTATGAATTGCCTTTCCTCCTAGGCAACATCTCTTAAGAGGTCATGCAGGGTACTGAGTGTAACAGTAGCCTCTGATGTTCTTGGCTTGCATCTCTAAGTTGGAACTGCTACTTTCTACAAGACACTGGAGTGAGTCCAAGCTTACTCTGCTCATCTCACGACAGGCCAATAAATCGGAGACAAGGCGTTGAGGCAAGGAATACAACTTGGAAAGCTGGCTGACCAAGAAGATGACAGACTAATGTCTCAAAATGATCATCTTATCCGTGTCTGGATGCCAGGTTCTTTTATAGATCAGAGATGAGGGGAGGTGAGGAAACAAAGCAAAAAGGACATTGATCTTGCAAATATCTCCTAGAATGGCAATTCTCAGGCAGGGGATGTGTTAATTTCTTTCTGCCTTCTACAAGTTGACAGGATTCTGCAAAGGCACTTTAGTTTAACAGTTAAGCAGAGGGGCAGGATTCTCTGAAGCCATTATGTGTGATTATAATAACAAAAGCAACTAAAGGCTAGTTGAAGCAACAGTTCCAACATGGAGTCAGAATTGACTTCCCTGAACAGCCCTAGTATCCCCAGCCTGCTGTATCTAAGTAGCACCTGGATGGGGCCCTTGTGGAATAAAGAAGATCCCAGTTTCTTGGTTTCACTCACCAGGTATTTAGCCTCTTTTCTTCGGATCTGGAGGGGATGAGTAATGCTGGCAGTTTCTAACTCTCAGTGAGATAAGATAGAGTAACTCTTGTTTGGGTTTTGAGGGGACAAGAGACCCAAATGGAGCCTCAGTCAAACTGAACTGAAGGAAGCAGAGGCAGGGGAAAGGAGAAAGTGGCTTTTTCTCTATTTTGAGTTTTAGTAGATTTTCTTGAAAATATTTCCTTTTCTCGGTGTTCTCATGACAGTTTCTAGGGAGTTAAAGCATTTGCTTTTATACTATCCCCCCACAACTGCCCCCCACTGCTTTGCTTCCTTCACTGAGGAGCTGGTCCACAGAGCTCTTCATGCTGCCATCCCAGGCCTGGAAATTTCTACTATATTTATGTTACCTGCCTGACTCTTGGAGATGTTCAGGTTTGTGACCCAGGCAGGGTTTACAAATAAAGTCAGGCATTTCTCATCAGCAGTTAAAGATCTCTTTATATCCTTTAGCTTTTGGCCTTGTTGAGGGTAGAGCTGACATTCTTCATGAAATTTAAGGAATCTAGTTTCCCCAAAGAAGAGCATTTCATTTTCATATACAGTTGACAAGTGAATGTTTGGGGAGAGGATCAAGATTTTTCTCAGGAAAAAAAAACAGAAGTTTCTTATAATCCATGGAGTTCAACTTCAGAAGATGCTTCTACTGATTTTATTCTGAAAACATTTAACCGATGTCACAGTTGTCTAGAGAAGCTATCCATTAAAAACTTTTTAAACACTTATTTTTCAACTTTAAGGACTATAATTTCATCAAGAGCCTAAAAATTAAACTGTAAAGGATTCCTCTTGATACTGCAGGAAAAGATTTACAATATACTTTTTGGTTGGGAGCTACTTAGACATTAAATCAGGTCTGGCAAAGGATGATAAATGTGAAATAGCTAAAACTGAGTCATTCTCTCTAGTACTAATTGTGTAGCAAACCCAATTGTTTATTCATATAATTAGTTTTTTCTGATAAAATTATCAACCTCCAAGAGAATTTAGTCATGTATCCTTGAAATCAGCAGAATTTTGTGAATTTTCAAGTAGAAATTCATAGATAGTCATGTCTGTATCAAAAAAAATTCTCTGGTCACTGTAATTTTTGTCTAATAGCATTGATAAAAAGTAGGTTGTCCAGGCTAAAAAATTGATATTAAAATTAAAGGACATGTTTCATTTATCACAACAAATTCCCAAGTGACTTGGCCTGTGTGAATACAAAGCTTCCTTCCAGTTTTGAAGATTCTTTTCAGATGCTTATTCATTCTTCTTCAGGTAAATTCAGTTCAGTTGCTCAGTCATGTCCGACTCTTTGTGACCTCATGGACGGCAGCACGCCATGCCTCCCAGTCCATCACCAACTCCTAGAGTTTACGCAAACTTATGTGCATTGAATTGGTGATGCCATCCAACCATATCATCTTCTGCCGTCCCCCTCTCCTCCTGCCTTCAGTCTTTCCCAGCATTTTGTGACCTCATGGACGGCAGCACGCCATGCCTCCCAGTCCATCACCAACTCCTAGAGTTTACGCAAACTTATGTGCATTGAATTGGTGATGCCATCCAACCATATCATCTTCTGCCGTCCCCCTCTCCTCCTGCCTTCAGTCTTTCCCAGCATTAGGCTCTTTTCAAATGAGTCAGCTCTTCACATCAGGTGGCCAAAGTATTGGAGTTTCAGCTTCAACATCAGTCCTTCCAATGAACACCCAGGACTGCTTTCCTTTAGGATAGACTGGTTGGATCTCCTTGCAGTCCAAGGGACTTGGAGTCTTCTCTTCTCAAGAGTCTTCTCCAACACCACAGTTCAAAAGCATCAATTCTTCGGCTCTCACCTTCCTTGATAGTCCAACTCTCACATCCATACATGACTACTGGAACCATAGCTTTGCCTAAACAGACCTTTATTGGCAAAGTAATGTCTCTGCTTTTCAATATGCTGTCTAGGTTTCTTTGGTCATAACTTTTCTTCCAAGGAGTAAGTGTCTTCTAATTTCATGGCTGCAATCACCATCTGCAGTGATTTTGGAGCCCCAAAAAATAAAGTCTGACACTGTTTCCCCATCTATTTGCCATGAAGTGAGGGGACCAGATGCCATGATCTTCATTTTCTGAATGTTGAGTGTTAAGCCAACTTTTTCACTCTCCTCTTTCACTTTCATCAAGAGGCTTTTTAGTTCTTCTTCACTTTCTGCCATAAGGGTGCTGTCATCTGCATATCTGAGGTTGTTGATATTTCTCCCAGCAATCTTGATTCCAGCTTGTGCTTCATCCAACCCAGCGTTTCTCATGATGTATTCTGCATATAAGTTAAATAAGTAGGGTAACAATATACACCCTTAACGTACTCTTTTTCCTATTTGGAACCAGCCTGTTGTTCCATGTCCAGTTCTAACTGTTGCTTCCTGACCTGCATACAGATTTCTCAAGAGGCACGTCAGGTGGTCTGGTATTCCCATCTCTTTCATAATTTTCCACAGCTTATTGTGATCCACACAGTCAAAGCAGAATCATTATTCTTAACAGTGCAATATTGGAAGAAAGTGATATTGTGCTTAATTAGTGAAAACAGTATAATTTTGCTGCCTTTATTTTTTTACACTGAACTTCAGCATGGTGTTCTGTTAACTCAGCAGACTGCTGTTGTTCTGGTGTTAAGTGCATGAAAACGCATTCTGTGTGCTTTGCTTAGGAGGCAAAGAACTAGATGCATATATTTGGTTTACCTTGGTAACTGCAAATGGAAGTCATCAATCAATGTCACAGGCTTTGAGCTATTCTTATGACAACTCAATTTTATTGATTATTATTTTTCCTTCAGTAAGTTTGTCTGTAAAGATGCTCTTTTCCCCTTTATCCATCACAACCTTTTCTCACTGTTCATATAGGCAGATATTTTGTTGATCTGAAGAAAAGTTCCTTCAAAGATGGAAAGCAAAGAATTGGACTTGAGCCCTGCTTATGTGTCTGGAAACTGAAGGGAGACGTAATTTGTTCAGGCAAAGTCCTCTTGAGTTTTTAGTTTATGAAACACTTTTGAAAACTAATCAATCATGAACATTTTAGAAACTACCTGAAATGAAATCCCACAAGACATTTAAGATGATACAATAGGGTGCATGAAAATTTACATCACATCATTTGTTTAAAAAACAAAACCAAAAGAACTTAAATGGCTTATAATAATCAGTATTAATATTTATGTATGAATATATAAAAGTGAGATATTAACAGATGGAGGTTTTCATAGTGTGTTGATAATTATGGGAAAAATTCTTGAAGGCTTTCAACTTCTTTCAGATCAGCTGTGCAGGCATTTATTTGCCTTCTTATTCATAGCCATACTGCTATTAATGTCATCTCTTGTTTAAATTTCTTTAATTTTAATACTATCAGTGCAGGAAGCCATTAATAATATATGCTATCTGTACAAGATGAAATGGGGAAATAATAATATTATTTTTTATTATTTATTATTTCTACAGAAACCGTATGAAATACCCAGAATAGTTATTGTATGTAAAGAAATGTGCATTGGTGTTGAAAGGTTTAATATTTGTCCAGGATCAAAAAGTGATGGACTTAATGCTTGAAATCAGGTCTCCCAATTATATTTGCCAGGCAACAATTAATTGGGAAAGTAAGGTCTTATGATTTCACATTCTTGATTTTCTAGAGATGCAGTTGACAAAAATATACAAAAATATAGTCCTCAGGCCAAATCTGGCCCACTGCTTGTTTTTGTAAATAATTTCATTGGGACACAGTCATATCCATTCTGTTCCATACTGCCTATGACTGTTTCCCCATCACCACAGAAGAGGTGAATAAATGCAGTGAAAACTTTTGAAAGATAAGTACAGCTTCTCTGCATTATTGATTTAGTATGGGTCAAAACAAAACTATTTCTGTTCCATCTGTGGAATCTTTCAGATCTGTTATACATCAAATGTTTGAAGGACATTACTTTTCACCATCATGACTTTAATTTGTTGATCTCTGCTTCCCATTACTTAAAACCATGATATGTTTTGAGTAAACTCAAGATTCTCAGTGTATTGAATTGTGCAAAGTAGAGTGACTATAAGCTCTGTGGACTGAACTTTAACTGAAGTCTTAATTTTTCTTGATAGAGAACTGTACCTTAGGATTTTAAATTCCCCAGGATATTTGATTTTCACGTTTCTACCTAAATTTTGGGTTCTTTTGACTTCCCTATTCTAATAATATACTTAATTTACCCTACTGGGAAAAAAAAAACATGATATGTTTTGAAATTTTTATCACAGAATAGTTCCATGGCGGTTTCCCACAAACTCTGTTATTTTTGTTTCTCTTTAGTAAAGCCTTTTTGTGCTTCAGCTCTTAGTGGCTTCCAATTTCACTAGTCCAAGTGTCCTAAGAAATTACATGTTTCATAGCATTTTCTCCTGGCTTACTCTTGAGAATTAGACAGATATATTGCCTTTTCTTGTCCCTCTGAAGAGTAATCTGGCATCTTTTAGAAGAACAGTATTGCTTCCTGCATGAATCTAGCTTTTGTTTGTCTCAAAACTATAATTACTAACTGTATTTTTAGTTCTGTAAACCCTAATTTGCCATCCCATTTTATTGTTGCCTGTTAATCACAACCTACCAGAAGTCACAAAAGCCATGGTCTTTGAGAAGTATTTGATGTGTGCAGGGCAATTCAGAAAGAACAAATGCTTGTCAGCTCTTTAGAAAAGGAAAGCAAGTCCTTGGTAATTCAAAGAGAGTATGTGATCAGATTTCATGAAGTAAGTTAGTGGTAGTATGCACATACACCCTAAGTAAGTCATTATTAATTTAAAAAATAGACACATTTGTGTATACCAAAAGACAATGTACTAAAAGTTTACAACATCCATAGTATAAAAGAAAAAATGCAAGTATCATAAGAGTGTTTTCATCTTTGAGGTCCATCTTAGTGATGATATTCTGTAATTTGAATTTACTTCCATAATTATGTTCTTCCTACCTTAATAAGCATTGTACTGCTCCCTGCACCACTATAGTGGTGACTGAGATAGACACAGTCTCTGCCTTTTTGCATCCAAAATTTTCTTGGTTTTGGAATCTTACTTTTTAATGATAATATTGGCTATCTTATGTAAATGGAAATTGATTGGCAGGAATATATGTTGAAAGGACTAGGGAGAGAGAAAGAGAAGGAGGGAGGGAGGGAAGGAAGGAAGAAAATAAGGCAGGCAGGCTCAAATAAAATAAAGGCAAATGAAAAGTGAAGTCACTCTCTGCGTGTCTGACTCTGCGATCACATGGACAGTAGCCTACCAGGCTTCTCTGTCCATGGGATTTTCCAGGCAAGAGTACTGAAGTGGGTTTCCACTTCCTTCTCGAGATCTTCCCGACCCAGAGACTGAACCCGTTCTCCCACGTTGCAGGCAAATGTTTTACTTTCTGAAATAAAGGCAAAGTTACATACAATTGGGGGTACTTCTGAAGACTTCACTAATTCAAGATTAACATCTTATGAGCCTTAATGTAGAATACAGATAATGGTTCTGAGATTATATCAATTAACCCCCATTATAGAACATTTTTGCATTTAAATACATGTTTTAATCACAGTGTATATTTACAGAAATTTTTGCATTGCTAAGATCTCTTTTCAAATGGTCAGAAAATACTGCCTGTCTTAGCTTAAGTTGCTTAGCTTAAAGTTCCACATTATGGAAATTTCTACCTTAGGGCTGCTGCTGCTGCTAAGTCACTTCAGTCGTGTCCGACTCTGTGTGACCCCATAGACGGCAGCCCACCAGGCACCCCCGTCCCTGGGATTCTCCATAAATTTATCTTTGTCTAGCTGAACGGTGATTTTTTTTCTAGTTTTCTTAACACTCTCTTTGCTATTTCGTTGGGTTGTTTTCTCCTAAATTAACTCAGGTCATTGGGAATGGTTCCTGGGTCTTTCTTATGGCGCCATATCACTGCTAACTTCAGATCCAAAGGCATTAATTTTATTTTAAAAAAATTGTTTCAAATGATGGTAAGAGTAACTGCTTAAGTAGCATATATTCAAATCACTCCAAGAGTGGCTGAGGCATGTAAACCTTCAGGCCACATCGTCCTAAAGGCAGTAAGTTTGACTCTAAACAGATAAAGCATAGCGGTCACGTGGCAATGGTTTAAGACTTCAGAGTGCACCAGAAATTACGTAATTATTGATTTGTTGTTGCTGTTGTTTAGTTGCTAAGCTATATCTGACTCTTTTGCAACCCCATGGACTGTAGCCTGCCAGGCTCCTCTGTCCATGGAATCTCCCAGACAAGAATACTGGAGTGGGTTGCCATTTCCTTCTCCAGGGGATCTTCCCGACCCAGGGATTGAACCCACCTCTCCTGCATTGGCAAACTTATTCTTTACCACAGAGCCAGTAGGGAAGCCCCATAATTCTTGATAGGTTGATGTAATTTGGAGAGCACTGTGGCATATATCCTTTCTGCATGTTCAGCAGTACATTAATAATGCAGTTTTTCTAGACTACTCACCTAAATTTTGTAGATACTCTCCATCAGTAGTCATATGTTAACTAAAAATTATAGTCGCAACCTGAAAGTAGAGAGTGTTTTATTTGGTGGGAACATTAGGACTTCAAGCCCGGGAGGCAGCATCTCGGGTAACCCTGAAAAACTTGCCTGAGGAGGCAGGGAAAGGAGTCAGGATACACAGAAGTTTATAACAAAGGAGGGCAGGCAGTCTGAACATCACAGATTACTGTTAATTAAGGAAAACCAGGTATCTCAAGGAACTTACCGCTCTTCTAGGTATGGGGAGATGCAACAGTCTGGGATTATTGAAGTCATTCCTTTCATATGCACCTCTGGTATCTGGGGCGAGCATCCTATTTTTTCTTATTTCTCATATTCCCCCTCCCCCAACCCAGCTCCTCAGCAATCGCCATGGGAGGGTGGAGGAGGCAATATCTCCTGGATTACAGGCTTCATTTTCCCTTTGGGGGGCCCTCACTAACATTACGAGGTTTGAAAGCACTGTAGGCTGTTCAGTTCAGTCACTCAGTTGTGTCTGACTCTTTGCGACCCCATGAACCGCAGCACGCCAGGCCTCCCTGTTCATCACCATCTCCCGGAGTTCACTCAGACTCACGTCCGTCGAGTTGGTGATGCCATCCAGCCATCTCATCCTCGGTCGTCCCCTTCTCCTCCCGCCCCCAATCCCTCCCAGCATCAGAGTCTTTTCCAATGAGTCAACTCTTCCCATGAGGTGGCCAAAGTACTGGAGTTTCAGCTTTAGCATCATTCCTTCCAAAGAAATCCCAGGGTTGATCTCCTTAAGAACGGACTGGTTGGATCTCCTTGCAGTCCAAGGGACTCTCAAGAGTCTTCTCCAACACCACAGTTCAAAAGCATCAATTCTTTGGTGCTCAGCCTTCTTCACAGTCCAACTCTCACATCCATACATGACCACAGGAAAAACCATAGCCTTGACTAGGCAGACCTTAGTCGGCAAAGTAATATCTCTGCTTTTGAATATACTATCTAGGTTGGTCATAATTTTTCTTCAAAGGAGTAAGCGTCTTTTAATTTCACGGCTGCAGTCACCATCTGCAGTGATTTTGGAGCCCCCCAAAATAAAGTCTGACACTGTTTCCACTGTTTCCCCATCTATTTCCCATGAAGTGATGGGACCGGATGCCATGATCTTCGTTTTCTGAATGTTGAGCTTTAAGCCAACTTTTTCGCTCTCCTCCTTCACTTTCATCAAGAGGCTTTTTAGCTCCTCCTCACTTTCTGCCATAAGGGTGGTGTCATCTGCATATCTGAGGTTATTGATATTTCTCCCAGCAGTCTCAATTCCAGCTTGTGCTTTATTACATGTATGCAATTATCATTTTGAGATTGGTTTTGCCTAGTGGGTAGGCAGGCAGTTACTTTGGGGAACCTCAGAACTTACTGGTCCAGCCTAACCCATGTAGAGTATCTGGGACTATATGAACCAACTTTCATTCAGAGAGAAGGTTTATTCCAATCCAATAACTCATATATGTTTTCTCTACCAGACCATCATTCTCCCCACACATCATAAGGAGAATAAGACCATTGCAGTGCCATTAATGAGCTGTTAGATAATGGGTCAATTATTCTGACCCTCTGAGCTAATTGTATCATCTGTAAAATAAGCTGCTTTAACCAGATGTTCTCAAAGTTCTTTTCCACCTCTGAAAGTCTGTGTTTTTCCAGTCATCTCTTCTAGTTAGTACAGATGCACTAACAAATTACCCCAAACCTTAGTACCATAAAACAGTTTTCAATATGCTCATTTTCTAACTAAATATTAAAGAAATATGTTGAGTGGGAGACAGTCATTATGGAGATTCAAATTTGTAGTATAGGAGAGAAAGCAAAAGAAATATCTCTAACTGCTAATTTTAGGGAAAAAAAGAAACATGAAAAACCTCAGAAATCTAATATGAGAATGATAGAAGCTTCTGAAGGAGAAAAAGGAACATAAAAGGAAAACAATAATTAAATAAGAAATCTTTGCCTGAATTTTAAAAAGACCTTAACCCATAGGTTTAAATGATTTGCGAAGCTACTGGAGGGGGTTAACAAAATTAAATGGAAAAGTAAGTGCATAGGAAATGAATTCTTCCATTAAAAAGCAGACTGTTAAAAAAAAAAAAAAAAGAGCAAAGAAGACCACGCACTTCACCAAGGAAGCATGCTTTTATGATACTTAATGATAAAAGCAAAAGTTTTAAAAAGCAATATTCCTATAATACTGATATGGAAAGAGATGTTTTCACATATTGCTGATGGGCATTTAAATTGTTTTAGCTATTTAAACATGCAGATGACACCACCCTATGGCAGAGAGTGAAGAGGAACTAAAGAGCCTCTTGATGAAAGTGAAAGAGGAGAGCGAAAAAATTGGCTTAAAGCTCAACATTCAGAAAACTAAGATCATGGCATCTGGTCCCATCACTTCATGGGAAATAGATGGGGAAACAGTGGAAACTGTCAGACTTTATTTCTTTGGGCTCCCAAATCACTGCAGATGGTGACTGCAGCCATGAAATTAAAAGACTCTTATTCCTTGGAAGGAAAGTTATGACCAACCTAGACAGCATATTCAAAGCAGAGACATTACTTTGCCAACAAAGGTCCACCTAGTCAAGGCTATGGTTTTTCCAGTAGTCATGTATGGATGTGAGAGTTGGACTGTGAAGAAAGCTGAAGGTCGAAGAACTGATGCTTTCAAACTGTGGTGTTGGAGAAGACTCTTGAGAGTCCCTTGGACTGCAAGGCGATCCAACCAGTCCATTCTAAAGATCAGTCCTGGGTGTTCTTTGGAAGGACTGATGCTAAAGCTGAAACTCCAGTACTTTGGCCACCTCGAAGAGTTGACTCATTGGAAAAGACTCTGATGCTGGGAGGGATTGGGGGCAAGAGGAGAAGGGGACGACAGAGGGTGAAATGGCTGGATGGTATCACCGACTCGATGCACATGAGTGAGTGAACTCCGAGAGTTGGTGATGGACAGGGAGGCCTGGCATGCTGCAGTTCATGGGGTGGCAAAGAGTCGGATGCAACTGAGCGACTGAACTGAACTGAACTGAAGCTGTTTAAATAGTAAACAAAAAACATTTGTTAGAACTTAATTTATGTGCCCTTCAACCCCCAAATCTCATTTGTGCATGTGTGTGTTGAAATCATAAAAGTAACCAAAACCAAAAATCTGTAATATGGCATTTCTTTACAATGGCAGCAAGAGAAAAACAACAACAAACAAACACACCTGTAAGCAAATTCCCATTAACAATTTGGAAAAATTACCCTACCTCAGCTCATACGCCAGAATGCAGTCATACAGATGAATGAGCTGAGGATATGTCACTATTCTTGGAGGGATTTAAAGAAGGGCTTCCCTGCTGGCTCAGTGGTAAAGAATCCTCCTGCAATACAGGAGATGCAGGAGGCCCGAGTGGAATCCCTGCGTTGGGAAAATCCCCAGGAGGAGGAAATGGCAACCCACTCCACCATTTTTGCTGAGACAATCCTATGGACAGAGGAGCCTGGCAGGCTACAGTCATGTGGTCACAAAGAGTCAGACATGACTGAGCATACACACACATATATACGTATGTTGCTGCTAAGTCTCTACAGTCGTGTCCGACTCTGTGCCACCCCATAGACGGCAGCCCACCAGGCTCCCCCATCCCTGGGGACATACATGTGTGTGTGTATGTGTGTGTATATACACATATGGAGACACACATGAATATATGTTATATATCAACTTCTTATCATAAGATCACAGTGTAGAAGAACAGAGATTTAACGCCAAAATGAAAGTGAGAGTGGTAGAGTAAATTAAGTAAAAAGGCAATGGATGAAATGAAGATCGCACTTTGCCTCAGCATGTTACCTGCCCCACAAAATACGCACTCAAATATTGCAGATGGAAAACCCAACATGTACTCTTTGTTATTATTGTTCAGTGGATACGTCGTGTCTGACTCTTTGTGACCCCAACTCTCACATCTGTACATGACTACTGGAAAAGCCATAGCTTTGAGTATTCGGATTTCTGTCAGCAAAGTGATATCTCTGCTTTTTTAATACACTGTCTAGGTTTGTCATAACCTCTCATCCAAGAAACAAGAGTCTTTTAATTTCAAGGCTGCAGTCACCATCCACAGTGACTTTGGAGCCCAGGAAAAGAAAATCAGTTACTGTTTCCACTTTTTCGTCATCTATTTGACATGAAGCAATGGGACCAGATGCCATGATCTTATTTTTTTGAATGTTGAGGTTTTAGCCAGCTTTTTCACTCTCCTCTTTCACCCTCATCCAGAGGCTCTTTAGTTCCTCTTCACTTTCTGCTATTAGAGTAACATCATCTGCATACCTGAGGNTTTCGTCATCTATTTGACATGAAGCGATGGGACCAGATGCCATGATCTTATTTTTTTGAATGTTGAGGTTTTAGCCAGCTTTTTCACTCTCCTCTTTCACCCTCATCCAGAGGCTCTTTAGTTCCTCTTCACTTTCTGCTATTAGAGTAACATCATCTGCATACCTGAGGTTGTTGATATTTCTCCCAGCAATCTTGACTCTAGCTTGTGATTCACGCAGCCTGGCATTTTGCATGATGTACTCCACATAGAAGTTAAATAAGCAGAATGACAATATGTACCCTTGATGAAATCCTTTCCCAATTTTGAACCAGCCAGGTATTCTATGTCCAGTTCTAACTGTTGCTTAACATGTATTATGATCCCCATTTATTGAAAGCTATAGTTTATGTATGCAACACTAGAAGAAAAAATTTATATAGAAAGTTAGATATATGGGTGTCAATGAGAGAAAGCATGTTATAATATATATAGTAAAATTATATTGTTGCAAAATAAAATCTTTATAGTGGTATGTACACATATACATACTGATAAACAGATAAAGATATAAAGATACAAATGGAGATAGAGAGATCTGTATCTTTAAACACGTAGATATATCAATATAGATTCACTTGGAGAAGGATGTAGAAAGATACAAATTAAGCTATTAAATTTGTTCACTGCATTGGCAGGTATTGGAAGAAGGAAGAGGTGAGAGAAGGTTGAAATGATCCGTTTTACTTTTACATATCTCTTCTTATTTTTTGTTTTATTCATTGTATTGACCATATTACCTGTAAAAAATAAAAGCCTTTTAAAAATAAATAAAGCTAGATAAGTCATATCTACCAGACACTCCACAGGGCTAGGGGAAATTTCAGATTTTCTCAACTACTTCAATGTGATACATTAGCACCAATGATACAAATAAGGGAGGTGGGATCACAGGAGAGGCAAAAGTTATTTCTGGTCAGAGAAGGTGATGAAAAAAGCTACACATCAAAGTAGATGTCTGAGATGTGATTTTGTTTTTAAGTCATAGCATGAAAAATAGGAAAACATTAACTGAACAAAGAAGGCAGGAAAGAGAATTTTAGTCAAGTGCAGAAATATGACCAAAGTACATATATTCGTACACCAGGCTTAATATACATTAAAGATCCTAATGCATTTTTGAAAGAAAGAATTATTGGACTTCGTGATTTTAAAACCAAAACTCAGAGGCTTTCTAATTAACTGGCAATTGGTTTTCATCAAAGACAAAGCTCAGAGTAATATTAAATCCAAAGGACTAAAATATAAAGTGCCACAAATGAGAGAAAAATCTTTGAAACTTTAAGCAATAACAAACATCTTCTAAAGATAACTGAAGAACCTCTAAACTTACCATCTTAAGGTGCTCAAACTATTTTGCCAATATATTCTAACTTGGTTTAGTTAACACTCCTAAAATGTGTTTGATGCCAAAGAGAAAGACAGGTTTCTGTCTCTTTATAGGTTTAATAACTCACATTGAAGTTTCAGTGATTATTCATATATGTTTGTAAATAATTCAAGCACAGCCTCTGAATGTGCTCTGCATCAGTGTCTTTTTTTTTTAAGAAGCAAAACCCTTTTTTTCATTTTTTTTTTACATGAACTCCCAAACACGAACCCCCCTCCCACCTCCCACCCCATGTCATCCCTCCAGATCACGAGATCGTATCTGTCTCCCAGAGAGAAGAGCTCGTTTAAAGGCCTGGAGCCCTGATTGGAATGAGATTCACTCACAGCTCTCAACTAGAGGCCCTCGGTAACATGACAGATGACCGAATGATGGTCTGTCTCTCTGACGTGTACCCGTCTGTCTGAGGGCTAGCTCAGTCCCAGGAGGCCCTGTCAGCACTAAGTCAGGATGACTTAATTGGAGCATATGAAATGAGCTACCTCCTCTTTCCCAGATTCCCAACTCCTTTATGCAGTTTGTATACAATTTTACATTTTGTAAGCTTGATATTTAGCTTCTCTCAAGTTTATTTCATCCTGTGATTGCAAGAGTAGATTCATTTTCACTATGATTGGGAAAGTCCATCAATAGTCCCAGCAAGTGTCATTGAGTCATTGGGATTCAAATAATTGAGCCTCAAGAGTACACAAATAGAAAGGGCAAATGCTCTCTCCATTTCTTAGCTTTTTAACTCCTGTGCTGAAGGAGAGAAGCAGAAGAATCTTCTGCCCTGAGGCCAAGGTTGCTGAGTCTTTGAACTTAGATTCTGTGGTTTGCACTTTTAAAGTCACATCCACCGGAGCTGAATTTTCAGATTAGGTGATGGAGGTCAATCCTGGATATGTTCACAATAAGGAGAAAGAGCAATGCAACAGGACAGAAGGTTAATAAATGAAAAACACATTTTTACAGTCTCTGAAATATTATCCCCTCAATTTCTTGCCTTCGTTTATTTTTTTAATTTTTAATTAAAAAAACGGAAATAGCTTTTAATTTAAATCACATTCAGTCAGAAAATATAATTTAGTAAAGAGTTAAGAATTGTCTCTGTATCTCTAAAAAATAGTTTACTAAGTAACTACAGTAAAAATATTAGTGAAAATATTTAATTGAAGTGTAGTTGATTTACAATGTTGTATTGGTTTATGGTGTACAGCAAAGTTATTCAAATTATATATGTATATATGTGTGTATATATATTGTTTTTATATATTCTTTTTCATATTCTTTTCTGTTATGATTTATCACAGGATGCTGAATATAGTTCCCTGTACTACACAGTAGGACCTTATTGTTTATTCATTCTATATATAACAGTTTGCATCTGCTAATCCCAAACTCCCAATCCATTCCCCACTACCAACCACATGTCTGTCTGCTATTGTTCAGTTACTAAGTCATGTCTGACTCATTGTGGCCCCATGGACTGCAGCATGCCAGGCTCCCCTATCCTTCACTATCTCCCAGAGTTTGTTCAAACTCATGTCCATTGAGTTGGTGACGCCATCCAACCATCTCACATCACCCCCTTCTCCTTTTGCCCTCAGTCTTTCGCAGCATCAGGGTCTTTTCCAGTGAGTTGACTCTTCGCATCAGTTCAGTTCAGTTCAGTCGCTCAGTTGTGTCCAACTCTTTGTGACCCCATGAATCGCAGCACGCCAGGCCTTCCTGTCCATCACCAACCCCGGAGTTCACTCAGACTCGCGTCCATCAAGTCAGTGATGCCATCCATCCATCTCATCCTCGGTCGTCCCCTTCTTCTGCCCCCAATCCCTCCCAACATCAAAGTCTTTTCCAATGAGTCAGCTCTTCGCATCAGGTAGCCAAAGTACTGGAGCTTCAGCATCAATTCTTCCAATGAATATTCAGGGTTATTTCCTTTAGGATTGACTGCTTTGATCTCCTTGCAGTCCAAGGGACTCCCAACAGTCTTCTCCAACACTACAGTTCAAAAGCCTCAATTCTTCTGCCCTCAGCCTTCTTTATGATCCAACTCTCACATCCATACATGACTAGTGGAAAAACCACAGCTTTGATTATATGGACTTTTGTCAGCAAAGTGGTGTCTTTTGCTTTTTAATACACTGTCTAGGTTNGATATAAAGATACAAATGGAGATAGAGAGATCTGTATCTTTAAACACGTAGATATATCAATATAGATTCACTTGGAGAAGGATGTAGAAAGATACAAATTAAGCTATTAAATTTGTTCACTGCATTGGCAGGTATTGGAAGAAGGAAGAGGTGAGAGAAGGTTGAAATGATCCGTTTTACTTTTACATATCTCTTCTTATTTTTTGTTTTATTCATTGTATTGACCATATTACCTGTAAAAAATAAAAGCCTTTTAAAAATAAATAAAGCTAGATAAGTCATATCTACCAGACACTCCACAGGGCTAGGGGAAATTTCAGATTTTCTCAACTACTTCAATGTGATACATTAGCACCAATGATACAAATAAGGGAGGTGGGATCACAGGAGAGGCAAAAGTTATTTCTGGTCAGAGAAGGTGATGAAAAAAGCTACACATCAAAGTAGATGTCTGAGATGTGATTTTGTTTTTAAGTCATAGCATGAAAAATAGGAAAACATTAACTGAACAAAGAAGGCAGGAAAGAGAATTTTAGTCAAGTGCAGAAATATGACCAAAGTACATATATTCGTACACCAGGCTTAATATACATTAAAGATCCTAATGCATTTTTGAAAGAAAGAATTATTGGACTTCGTGATTTTAAAACCAAAACTCAGAGGCTTTCTAATTAACTGGCAATTGGTTTTCATCAAAGACAAAGCTCAGAGTAATATTAAATCCAAAGGACTAAAATATAAAGTGCCACAAATGAGAGAAAAATCTTTGAAACTTTAAGCAATAACAAACATCTTCTAAAGATAACTGAAGAACCTCTAAACTTACCATCTTAAGGTGCTCAAACTATTTTGCCAATATATTCTAACTTGGTTTAGTTAACACTCCTAAAATGTGTTTGGTGCCAAAGAGAAAGACAGGTTTCTGTCTCTTTATAGGTTTAATAACTCACATTGAAGTTTCAGTGATTATTCATATATGTTTGTAAATAATTCAAGCACAGCCTCTGAATGTGCTCTGCATCAGTGTCTTTTTTTTTTAAGAAGCAAAACCCTTTTTTTCATTTTTTTTTTACATGAACTCCCAAACACGAACCCCCCTCCCACCTCCCACCCCATGTCATCCCTCCAGATCACGAGATCGTATCTGTCTCCCAGAGAGAAGAGCTCGTTTAAAGGCCTGGAGCCCTGATTGGAATGAGATTCACTCACAGCTCTCAACTAGAGGCCCTCGGTAACATGACAGATGACCGAATGATGGTCTGTCTCTCTGACGTGTACCCGTCTGTCTGAGGGCTAGCTCAGTCCCAGGAGGCCCTGTCAGCACTAAGTCAGGATGACTTAATTGGAGCATATGAAATGAGCTACCTCCTCTTTCCCAGATTCCCAACTCCTTTATGCAGTTTGTATACAATTTTACATTTTGTAAGCTTGATATTTAGCTTCTCTCAAGTTTATTTCATCCTGTGATTGCAAGAGTAGATTCATTTTCACTATGATTGGGAAAGTCCATCAATAGTCCCAGCAAGTGTCATTGAGTCATTGGGATTCAAATAATTGAGCCTCAAGAGTACACAAATAGAAAGGGCAAATGCTCTCTCCATTTCTTAGCTTTTTAACTCCTGTGCTGAAGGAGAGAAGCAGAAGAATCTTCTGCCCTGAGGCCAAGGTTGCTGAGTCTTTGAACTTAGATTCTGTGGTTTGCACTTTTAAAGTCACATCCACCGGAGCTGAATTTTCAGATTAGGTGATGGAGGTCAATCCTGGATATGTTCACAATAAGGAGAAAGAGCAATGCAACAGGACAGAAGGTTAATAAATGAAAAACACATTTTTACAGTCTCTGAAATATTATCCCCTCAATTTCTTGCCTTCGTTTATTTTTTTAATTTTTAATTAAAAAAACGGAAATAGCTTTTAATTTAAATCACATTCAGTCAGAAAATATAATTTAGTAAAGAGTTAAGAATTGTCTCTGTATCTCTAAAAAATAGTTTACTAAGTAACTACAGTAAAAATATTAGTGAAAATATTTAATTGAAGTGTAGTTGATTTACAATGTTGTATTGGTTTATGGTGTACAGCAAAGTTATTCAAATTATATATGTATATATGTGTGTATATATATTGTTTTTATATATTCTTTTTCATATTCTTTTCTGTTATGATTTATCACAGGATGCTGAATATAGTTCCCTGTACTACACAGTAGGACCTTATTGTTTATTCATTCTATATATAACAGTTTGCATCTGCTAATCCCAAACTCCCAATCCATTCCCCACTACCAACCACATGTCTGTCTGCTATTGTTCAGTTACTAAGTCATGTCTGACTCATTGTGGCCCCATGGACTGCAGCATGCCAGGCTCCCCTATCCTTCACTATCTCCCAGAGTTTGTTCAAACTCATGTCCATTGAGTTGGTGACGCCATCCAACCATCTCACATCACCCCCTTCTCCTTTTGCCCTCAGTCTTTCGCAGCATCAGGGTCTTTTCCAGTGAGTTGACTCTTCGCATCAGTTCAGTTCAGTTCAGTCGCTCAGTTGTGTCCAACTCTTTGTGACCCCATGAATCGCAGCACGCCAGGCCTTCCTGTCCATCACCAACCCCGGAGTTCACTCAGACTCGCGTCCATCAAGTCAGTGATGCCATCCATCCATCTCATCCTCGGTCGTCCCCTTCTTCTGCCCCCAATCCCTCCCAACATCAAAGTCTTTTCCAATGAGTCAGCTCTTCGCATCAGGTAGCCAAAGTACTGGAGCTTCAGCATCAATTCTTCCAATGAATATTCAGGGTTATTTCCTTTAGGATTGACTGCTTTGATCTCCTTGCAGTCCAAGGGACTCCCAACAGTCTTCTCCAACACTACAGTTCAAAAGCCTCAATTCTTCTGCCCTCAGCCTTCTTTATGATCCAACTCTCACATCCATACATGACTAGTGGAAAAACCACAGCTTTGATTATATGGACTTTTGTCAGCAAAGTGGTGTCTTTTGCTTTTTAATACACTGTCTAGGTTTGTCATAGCTTTTCTTCCAAGGAGCAAGCTTTTTCTAATTTTGCGGCTGCAGTTTGTTTCAATGGGTGCTTAAAAACAAGAGGTGAAATTTTAAGAGATTACCTTCTCTGGTCAGTTTGTGTTCTAATGAGAATTGATCATGGAAAAATGGGTGCTCCTGTGGCTGCCAAGAACTCTACTAATTGAGAAACATGTTCTCTTTTGCATGGATGCGGAAATGAGTACGATTTCCCTCTGTCAGAGCAACGTGCAGCCTAGACACTAGAAACAATGTGCTCATCACACAGCCCTGGGATCTGCGTCGACTGCCCCACACAATGTGCACTCCGGGCGGCACCAGCTGGCCTGAAAGGTGTCTTCTCTGGAAGGTGAAGGGAACTTTGCATGGGCGGATGCCAACAGCTTGACTGTGCCTTAAATCAGAACAGAGGGTAATTGTACAACCTTCTGATTAAGATAAATTTCCAAGAGACACAAATAACCATTTTATAGAAAATTAATTACCTTGTGTCGGAGTGAAACCCACAGGAGTTAAGAGTGGAAGGTGCGAAAAGATGTGACCTCTGGCTAATGATGAGGTCAGGTGTGATAGGATCCCAAGCCTGGAGTTTCTGAACACAGGTTCATATTTCAACTGTAGGATAATGCCCGTTTCATTGGAAAATCAATCGGAGACCAAAGTTAAGAGAAAATATGAAACAAACAAACAAAACCATTTGGAGCTTCTCTGGCTTTTATTTAATTGCCTGATTATTAAGGGGAAAAAGTTAAGCATAATTCTTTCCTACTTTCTTGTGCTGCTATAGTTTTTTGTTTTGTTCTTTCCTGGTGGCAAACAATAAAGAATCTGCCTGCAATGTGGGAGACCTGGGTTTGATCCCTGGGTCAGGAAGATTCCTTTGAGGAGGGAATGGCTACCCACTCCAGTATTCTTTTTTATTTTTTTTAATTAAATTATTTATTTTAATTGGAGGCTAATTATTTACCACATTTTCCCTGGTGGCTCAGAGGTTAAAGCATCTGCCTGCAATGCAGGAGACCTGGGTTCAATCCCTGGGTTGTCTTTTGGACTCTGTGGGAGAAGGCAAGGGTGGGATGACTTGAGAGAATAGCATTGAAACATGTATATTAACAAATGTGAAATAGATCACCAGTTCAAGTTCGATGCATGAAATAGGGCAATCAAAACCACTCCAGTATTCTTGCCTGGAGAATTCCATGGACAGAGAAGCCTGGTGGCTTAGGGTCACAAAGAGTCAGACACAACTGAGCCAGTAACACTTTCACTTTAGCTCCTAAGGGCATTTTTAAGTTCCACTGTAAATTATTCCCTTCCAGCGGAAACAGTGGGTTTCAACTGGTGGCTCACTGATGCAGAACCCACCTGCCAATGCAGGAGACAGTGGTTCAATTCCTGGGTCAGGAAAATCCCCTGGAGGAGGGAATGGCAGTCCACTCCAGTATTCTTGCCTGGGAGATTTCCATGGACAGAGGACCCTGACAAGCTACAGTCCATAGGGTTGCAAAGAGTCGGTCATGCCTTAGGGACTAAACAGCGACAAAACCTAAACAGGAGCCTCCTGGGATAAAGG
Organism: Oreotragus oreotragus; assembly: GCA_006410675.1. Classification (NCBI taxonomy): domain Eukaryota; kingdom Metazoa; phylum Chordata; class Mammalia; order Artiodactyla; family Bovidae; genus Oreotragus; species Oreotragus oreotragus. The sequence goes on from SJYX01020046.1 coordinate 45,023, forward strand.
ATGCATTTTGAAGTTTCACCTCGCTGCTCTTTAGCCCATCCTACATGGATTACTCTGACTCAAAGTCTTTACAGAAACTATTCACACTTCTCCAGACCCTCTATTCCCTACTTTGGTGACTAATAGCTCTTTATTTTCACAGCTCATCTTAGTCAGCATCTCTCTGAAAGGCTTCTGGAACTCTAAAGACTGGAACTGTATCATCTTCTACATCCCGGTATCGTCACCCAGTACTATTCACGGTACTTAGGTGACTCACAATAAGAATGTTGAGTGCAGGCAAGGAAGTCACCTCTATAGTCCAGGGATGGTTTACTTGGGGACAGATTCCTCCTGAGTGTCCCCCAGAGGCAGCCTCGCCACAAATACAGAGGGGTTTCCTTCCTCAATTAAATATAATGCTTCTCTTCAGAAAACTATTATGATAACCCTACAACTACAGTGTAACTAGAAAGTAAATGGTACCCCTTGGCCTCTTGGAATTATACTAGAAGGCACACTTGCACAACCAGACCAGCTGTCTTAGCAAGAATCCCAAACAAAATCATTAAATAACTGGAAACTTGCTGCCAGGAATTAGAATCCTCCCTTTGACCCTATATCATCTTTTAGCAGTTACCTTCTGTACTCTCATGTGTAGCCAAACATATTACAATAGTTTAGACCCATCTCTTTGGCCCTCAGCACTCCATGGAAACTGTTCTTTGCCAAGTTTTTTTTTTTTTTTAATTATTTAATTACTTTCTTTTTTTTAAATTCCTTATCATTTGTTTCCTTTCTGTTGAAGTGTAATTGCTTAACAATGTTGAGTTAGTTTCTGCTGTACGAAGTGAATCAGCTGTATGTATGCATTTATACGCTCCCTCTTGGACCTCCCTCCCATCCCACCCATCTAGGTCCTTACAGAGCACCAAGCTGAGCTTCCTGTGCTTCTGAACATTTGGCAGCATTGGTAGCTCTTCTCCTGAATGAGTGTCTAGGACTGTGAAAGAGCTGAGATTTTGCCCTACTTTCAAGCTGACTGTTACTGTTAGGTGAATGCTTGGAAGAGACATGAGATTTCTGGGTCAGAGAAAAAGTACTTTATTATGCACAGCACAGCAGTACCCAGAGTCAGTATGTTTGCGTCCATTTCCCTTGCCTCCCAAGAACCACGGGGATGACTCAGGTGGGTCCCATTGCATTGCTCATCCCAGTGGGTTTGCATTGCAACGAAGGAATGCTGAGTGTGCAGCATCTGCTGCTTTTATAGTGAACCAGGAGCGACTGTACTCTGTTGGTGGGGAAGGAAGAAATTAACTTCATCCTTTTAAGACTGCTCTCTGCAGGCACAAGGCTGAGAAATGGCCCTAGGAAAAAGAATTCAGACCGTGCATTTTTGGTGTACCCAGCAAAGACAGAGATGCTCAGGGCTCCTGGTAGATAGCCTCTGCTCTGCCAGCAATGTCTTCCCTCAAGCCCTGCAGCCCCACATTCTCCTGGTTTCTGGCTACCTCTCTGAGTACCCGTGTCCTCTGTCTGTTCTCTTTCTCTTCCCTTGTGTGAGTGTTTTAATGAATTTTGTGCTGACTCCTCCTCTCTTCTTGTTCTACATACTCTTTCTCTTCATAATCTTGTGCTTTAATTCACATCTGTATCAGGGAACACGACCTCAAATACCTAATGGGGTGAAGCAAGTACTGAAATGAGTGACACACACCAGGAAGAAACACACCAGCATCTGCCAGAAACAGAATCATCTGCCTTTCATTTTTACTGAACAAAGACAAAAATGCCTAACATAGTATGGATGGATACTGAAAATAATTTTAAAGCCAACATTTAAACTATACACTCTAAAAAATAGAAACGTCCCATTATTACATTTTGTGTTGTAAGTTAGTAGAACTTGTTCTGAAACTAAAAAAAAACAATCTGAAACCTTTTCTTCTACACACCATGTCAATAGCAGGTTTCTTATTTCAGTTTACAATGTGTAATATTAAATTCAGTCATGGTTCCTCTAGCTGGGTGTGATATTTACTTTTATTGCCTTCCATAATGGAAAACAACTGTTCCCAGACATAAATATATAGACCTGTAAATTTTTGTATTTTAGGTAATTCTATCTGGGAGAGATGGAATTACTGTGTCCCAGTGTCATCGTTTTTAGAAGCTAGTACTTAATGATTTTTACGATCCTGTATTTCGGTAGTATCCAACAGCAGTTCTTACTTCACAGGTGGAAATATTAAGAGATAGAAACTGAGGGTGTTAATTAATTTTACTTGTAGTTTAACATCAGCCAGAGAAATCTTTTTAAACATCAAACTTCAAAACCATAGTGTGGAATATGTGGTTCCATTTCATTAGGGAGACTGACTTTAGCATATAAAAGTGGACCAGATAATTTTTTCCAAATGGTGTCTCCAAACACATCATCTCAGGATTACTGGAGCAGTGAAATCATGCATTTTGATAGCTATTCAGTGATTAGGTGAGTTGTACTGGCAACTTTAATGGCCAGATCCTTAATGCAGTCAAGGTTCCATGAATAAGTCAATGTTTTGAACAGTTAAAACTCTGCTCAGTATTTTGTCATATGAAGCTATTAAAAAACTATGTCTTACTACCTGTCCGGTTCATCCAGAAATCTCACTTTGGCTCAAGCTGTAGGAGTTTATTGAGTTAATGGAGTTAATGACAATGTAAATAGTATTGTTTGATATTAACTTTTTAACCAAAACTAACAAATACTAGTTCATAATGTACTACATGAACTAAAATTCTACATTCTTGAAAAATATTACCACCCTGTATATATGTTAGTTCCCTAAAGTCTAACTTTAATACCAACCACAGCAGCAATACCACACAACCAATTTTGACCAGTCTACAATAAGTTATTCGACTTCTCTAAGTAAAGTAGCTCATTTCCTGATATTATGCCATGAGGGACACTATATCCAAAAGTTCTCAGTAAAATCAAAACCATCAAAATACCAAGAACAAATATAAATAACTGGCTGGTACTACAAAAATAGATAGATGGATATGATTTATAGATAGATAGGAATCAATCTGTGCTTTGAGCTGAGGCCACAAATAACATTTTCCATGTAAAGTATACAGTAAAATCTTAATAGTAGCTTCAATATGCCAAGCAGCATTATTTCCAGCTAGACTTTTATTTGTAAAACTTGTTTCTATTCAGAACAGATGATTTCTGTTATATTCAATGCTGCTGCTAAGTTGCTTCAGTCGTGTCCGACTCTGTGCGACCCCATAGGTGGCAGTTTCCATGTAAAGTATACAGTAAAATCTTAATAGTAGCTTCAATATGCCAAGCAGCATTATTTCCAGCTAGACTTTTATTTGTAAAACTTGTTTCTATTCAGAACAGATGATTTCTGTTATATTCAATGCTGCTGCTAAGTTGCTTCAGTCGTGTCCGACTCTGTGCGACCCCATAGGTGGCAGTCCACCAGGCTCCCCCATCCCTGGGATTATCTAGGCAAGAATACTGGAGTGGGTTGCCATTTCCTTCTCCAATGCATGAAAGTGGAAAGTCAAAGTGAAGTCGCTCAGTCGTGTTCACGACCCCATGGACTGCAGCCTACCAGGCTCCTCCGTCCATGGGATTTTCCAGGCAAGAGTAGAGTACTGGAGTGGGGTGCCATTTGTTTAATAAACCTGTCATCTGTAAAAAGAAATTGCACAGACAAATTATTTCCCCTAATGCATAACTAATTCCACAGGAGCATCAGTTATTTTACTCACTTCCAAAACAAATGCTTTTAAATTTTCAGTCCTTTTCAACAGATAACCAGTTGTTTCATCATGCATCTTTTCTTTATACCTGTGTGGTTCTTTATGATGAATGATTTAATAATATTATTTTATGATTTTGTCTTGTTTCCTTTAAACACAGATACACTTTGCATATCAGACATGTGGATCTAGCACTCACTTTCACAAAGAAATAGACTCAGTACCATTATTCTTTAAACTCACAATCTTGGCATTTTTATTTCCCCACTTGGGTACAGAGATATATTTCTCTGTCCTTAAAAAAATGACCAATGCATAAACCAATGACATGGCATTTACCATGCAACTTCAGAGTCCAGAATGCAATAGGAACTGGTGGAGGACGTGACACTCTTAAAAGAATCTGGGGACAGTTGTCATATGGAAATAAAGGGTTTTGTCCAAGAGTTTCTCTAGAGGTTGGAAATTCAGAACTTTTATGAAAAATCACTCAGCTGTTTAATTTTACCTTGATTTTACTTAAAATACTACCTATGTACACTACACATTTTCTAGGCTGAATATCAACTGATTTTGGAGTGAAAATGCCAGTTCGCAACATGTGAAAGGAATTGAGTGATACTCATTCTATCAGGGCTAATAAGGCTGGAGTCTAGATTCGGTCACTATAAGATCCATTAATTTTTCAAGGAAAAGAATTTTTTGTCTTGTTTGTGGGCTTCCCTCATGGCCCAGCTGGTGAAGAATCTGCCTGCAATGCGGTAGACCTGGGTTCAATCCCTGGGTTGGGAAGATCCACTGGAGAAGGGAAAGGCTACCCACTCCAGTTTTCTGGCCTGGAGAATTCCATGGACTGTATAGTCCATGGGGTTGCAAAGAGTTGCAAAGGGTGCATGTAGATGCTACAGCTAATGCTCTTTTCCAAGAAAATCCATGTCCTGGATATTCAGAGTATAAATGCGTGTGTTAGTAGCTCATTCATATCCAATTCTCTGAGACTGCCATGGTCTATAGCTCACAAGATTCTTCTGTCCACAGAATTCTCCAGGCAAGAATAGTGGAGTGGGTTGCCATTCCCTTCTCCAGGGGATCTTCCCAACCCAGGGATCGAACCTAGATCTCCTGAATTACAGGAGTATAATTCCCTTGGTCCAAATATCACCCTGATGTTGGGATTGAGGGCAGGAAGAGAAAGGGGCAACAAAGGATGAGATGGTTGGTTGGTCTATAGACAAAAGTTTGAACAAACTCTGGGAGATAGTGAAAGACAGGAAAGCCTAGCATGCCGCAGTCCATAGGGTTGCAGAATCAGACACACACATCATATTTGAAGCACATACATGAAAATGGAGAACTTCAAGATTCGCCAAAAGTTGTCCAAGTTTAGTGCTAAATCCAGTGTGGTTAATGAAGCCTCCTGCTTCACCCTGGGCTCTGCCCTTAGAGATGAGGCCCCTGCCTTCCCCTCTCATGGGCTGCTCTTGGTGGTGTCTCTTCTTCGCTTGGTCCTTTCTCCATCAACCATCAAACTCAGAATACTTCCTGAGAGCTGTCACCCTCTCCCTGGGGAATACCTCTCCCAAGCTCTGCCATCCATCTTGGGTCCTATTTCAAGCTCTTTGGGATTAACCAAATCACAGTTGAGATTGACAAGAGATGCCTCATGCAGAAGAAATTCTCAGCAACCATCATGGCTTCAATCATAAATATATAAAAGACTTGGAAGTAAATATCACATTCCAATCACTAACCCATGTTTTTTTTTTTTAAATACCATCTTAGACACTAGAATGAAATGTTGAGAATATATGCAATTTTTAATTGAACTAGAACCCTTAGCAGTCTATCCAATTCATCTTTTAAAAACAATATAGTAAAAAATAAGGAATCTCCACACTGTTCTCCATAGTGGCTGTACTAGTTTGCATTCCCACCAACAGTGTAAAAGTGTTCCCTTTTCTCCACACCCTCTCCAGCATTTATTGCTTGCAGACTTTTGGATCGCAGCCATTCTGACTGGTGTGAAGTGCCTTATGACCCAGCAATCCCACTGCTGGGCATACACACCGAGGAAACCAGAATAGAAAGAGACACATGTACCCCAATGTTCATTGCAGCACTGTTTATAATAGCCAGGACATGGAAACAACCTAGATGTCCATCAGTGGATGAATGGATAAGAAAGCTGTGGTATATATACACAATGGAGTATTACTCAGCCATTAAGAAGAATACATTTGAATCAGTTCTAATAAGATGGATGAAACTGGAACCAATTATACAGAGTGAAGTAAGCCAGAAAGAAAAACACCAATACAGTATACTAACACATATATATGGAATTTAGAAAGATGGTAATGAGGACCCTGTATGCAAGACAGCAAAAGAGATGAGTATTACTCAGCCATTAAAAAGAATACATTTGAATCAGTTCTAATAAGATGGATGAAACTGGAACCAATTATACAGAGTGAAGTAAGCCAGAAAGAAAAACACCAATACAGTATACTAACACATATATATGGAATTTAGAAAGATGGTAATGAGGACCCTGTATGCAAGACAGTAAAAGAGATACAGATGTGTAGAGCGGACTTATGGACTCTGAGGGAGAAGGAGAGGGAGAGGGAGAGGGTGGGATGATTTGGGAGAATAGCATTGAAATTTGTATACTATCATGTAAGAAATGAATTGCCAGTCTATGTTCAATGCAGGATGCAGGACGCTTGGGGCTGGTGTATGGGGATGATCTGGAGGGATGATGTGGGGTGGGAGGTGGGAGGGGGGTTCATGTTTGGGAGTTCGTGTAAAAAAAACAAAAAAAAACTAAATGTGAAAAAAAAAATTACTGAAATGTTTTCAAAAGAAAAGGATTCTGAGATGATTGGTCTCTAAGTCATTGGTGTGTGGGGCTGAACTGGGTGGCCACTGGAGTCAGAACCCTGTTCTAGACACGAGTGAGGAAAGGGCCTGGGAACTGATGCTGGCCCTTGGTTGTCACCCAGCAGGCTCTGTAGTCAGTGGCCTGGAATGCCCAGAGTTGATAAAAAATGCCATCTCAGCTATCAGTGGCCTCTTCACATTCTGATTCCAGGCTTTCTGCCTGAGAGAGGGATGGTAACAGGAGGTGAATCTGGGGCCACCTCTAGGGGTGAATAAACGTTTGATGCTAGGTTTGGACAAGGGTGCAGGAGATGTGCTCAGTGGTTTTCTTCAAATTAAGAAAAAACAGTGAAAGAATATAAGAAAGTACTATCCTAGCAATGTGTCTGCTTCCAAATATTTATGTCTATTAGATTTTAAATAGGGAGAAAATAATTGTCTTTCTGAAAAGCTTATTGACAACTTATAGCAAGTTTTAGATGGAAGCAGCTGTGAATGTGCTGCATACTAAGTTGCTTCAGTCATGTCTGACACTTTGCAACCCCATGGACTGGAACCCACCAGGCTTCCCTGTCCATGGGATTCTCCAGGCAAGAATGCTAGCGTGAGTTGCCATGCCCTTCTCCAGGGGTTCATCCTGACCCAGAAATCGAACTGACATCTCTTACACCACCTGCATTGTCAGGAGGATTCTTTACCACTGGTGCTACCTGAGCTAAGCTTAAAAACTAAGCAAGGTTTCTTTAATGTTTTAGCCTTTACCCCAATACCTATGTTTAAGGAGACAATGTGGGCTTCAGAGTGAGTCAGATTCTTTCCTTGATGAGACAATTGAAGCTCAGAGAAAGAGAGTCTGTCCTCATATGCTGGTATCACCCACTGGCTTTGTGAAGAGGGGCAAATTATACAGGCTTTCTGAGCCTCAGTTACTCTGTCTGTGCAATGGGGTGATGATACCTATACTAGAGTGATCTCTGTGACGTTGGCCATCCCAACCGGGACATGCTTGCAAGAGCAGAAGGATTCCATTAATGGTTACAGCTGGACAGCAGATGTCAGTTGGGACCATTCCAGACAAAACAGGGAGTGGTCATCATGAGGGCATCCATGGAGGAGTGAGAGGGTGTGACTGCAGGGCTGTCACGCAGGGGGCACTGAGTCTACCCCTCCATCCTCCACTTAGATTTGGCTCCCCTTCCCGCTCCCCTACCAGCACTTAGCTGAGCTCAGGATGGAGGGACAGACACAGAGAAACCTCAGGGAGAAGACAGACTCTTCTCAGCCCCGCAGCCAGCACCTCCCGCCTGCAATGTCAGTCAGATTCTGTCACTCCTGTGTTTGAAAGAAGAAGTCAAAATGTTAGTCGCTCAGTCATGTGTGACTCTTTGTGACAATGTGTACTGTAGCCCATCAGGCTCCTCTGTCCACGGGATTCTCCAAGCAAGAATACTTGAGTGGGTAGCCATGCCCTTCTCCACAGGATCTTCCTGAGCCAATGATTGAACCTGGGTCTCCACATTGCGGGGCAGATTCTTTATCATCTGAGACACCAGGGAGGCCTGATGAGTAATACTTGCCTTTGAATATGTTCAGGTAAAATGGTCTCTTCCATTCCATATAGTGTTATCTAGAGACCTATAGCGGAGAAGGCAATGGCAACCCACTCCAGCACTCTTGCCTGGAGAACCCCATGGATGGAGGAGCCTGCTGGGCTGCAGTCCATGGGGTCGCGAAGAGTCAGACACGACTGAGCGACTTCACTTTGACTTTTCACTGTCATGCACTGGAGAAGAAAATGGCAAGCCACTCCAGTGTTCTTGCCTGGAGAATCCCAGGGACGGGGGAGCCTGGTGGGCTTCTGTCTATGGGGTGGCACAGAGTCGACACGACTGATGTGACGCAGCAGCAGCAGCAGCAGCAGCAGAGACCTATAGGGCTTCCCTGATGGCTCAGTTGGTAAAGAATGGCCTGCGAAGCAGGAGACTCTGGCTTGATTCCAGGGTCAGGAAGATCCCCTGGAGAAGGGAGAGGATACCCACTCAAGTATTCTTAGGCTTCCCTGGTGGCTCAGCTGGTAAAGAATCTGCCTTCAGCATGGGAGACCCGGGTTCGATCTCTGGATTGAAAAGATTCTCTGGAGAAGGGAAAGCCTACTCACTCCTGTATTCTTGCCTGTATAGTCCATGGGGTCGCAAAGAGTCGGATAGACTGAGAGACTTTCGCTTTCTTTCAACCTTGTTATTTTTCAAGTAGTTGAACTAATTGTAAGTTTTCTTTTAACTCACAGTTTGAACTTTTCACTAGGATCCCTCAGGAGACTATCCTTGTGTGGGGGGTGTCCCTCTTTTAAAGATAATTCACCAGGAATATCCCTGGTGGTCCCGTGGTTAAGGCTTTGGGTTCCCATGCAGGGAGTGTGGGTTCATTCTGTGGTCGGAGAACTAAGATCCCACATGCCTCATAGCCAAAAAACTGGAACATAAACAAAAGAAGCAATATTGTAACAAACTCAAAAATTATTTTAAAAATGGTCCACATTAAAAAAAAAATCTTAGAAAGATGATTTGCCAGCCTCAACATGTTTGTAAGAGAAGGTGTGTCTTTTACCTAGAACTTACAGTTCTGCCTTTAAACCAACAATACTGCACCCTGGCTTTCATGCCCAAAGACAGACACCAAAAAAAGGAATCTCTGTGGTCTTCACAGGCTGTGTTAGCCCAGGGTATTTTAAGGTGTGTTTAAGCAATGTGGTAACTTTAAATGTTCCCTTTGTGTTGTTAGATAAGGAAGAGTTTTCTACCACTTTAAGGATCATAAAAAAAATCTGGAGTTTTTAGACTCTACTGTGATGCATTTAGCATGTTTAAAAAGAAATCTATGCACTTTTGTTGCAGAAGCAAATTCTTGATGAATTATGTTATCTAGTAGCTTCCCAGGTGGCTCAGTGGTAAAGAATCTGCCTGCCAACACAAGAACGCAAGAGACGCATTCAGTCCTTGGGCTGGGAAGAGACCCTGGAGAAAAAAATGGCAACTCACTGCAGTATTCTTGTCTGGAATGTCCAGAGGAGCCTGACGGGCTGGGCTGGGGTCCATGGGGTCGTAAAGAGTCAGCCACGACTTAGAGACTAAACAACAAAAACAAACCAGTAGAGTAGTTACTGTTATAGATTTCAGCAACTGTTTCTCCTGTGTTTTTAACCTCCAGTTTAAACTAGGTGACTACTCTTGATATAATTTGAGAATAAACTAGTGCTCATCTGTGATAATCACTTTGAAATTTCTAGTATATGTATTAAATATTTCTCTTTCTTTGATGGTAGATGAGAAGTTAAGTTTTATCTTCTCTTTTTGGTGTATATGTATTAAATTTAATTTATAACAGCTTCTGGAAATACAGTGTTGAGAAGTATTTGAAGTGTGTGCAGGTAGCAATCAAGGTACAGGATGTGCTCAAGGGCATGTGCAATGATTGAAGGACGGCTAAAGCCTTTGACTGTGTGGATCATAATAAACTGTGGAAAATTCTGAAAGAGATGGGAATACCAGACCACCTGACCTGCCTCTTGAGAAATCTGTATGCAGGTCAGGAAGCAACAGTTAGAACTGGACATGGAACAACAGACTGGTTCCAAATAGGAAAAGGAGTACGTCAAGGCTGTATATTGTCACCCTGCTTATTTAACTTATATGCAGAGTACATCATGAGAAACGCTGGACTGGAAGAAACACAAGCTGGAATCAAGATTGCCGGGAGAAATATCAATAACCTCAGATATGCAGATGACACCACCCTTATGGCAGAAAGTGAAGAGGAACTAAAAAGCCTCTTGATGAAAGTGAAAGAGGAGAGTGAAAAAGTTGGCTTAAAGCTCAACATTCAGAAAACGAAGATCATGGCATCTGGTCCCATCACTTCATGGGAAATAGATGGGGAAACAGTGGAAACAGTGTCAGACTTTATTTGGGGGGGCTCCAAAATCACTGCAGATGGTGACTGCAGCCATGAAATTAAAAGACGCTTACTCCTTGGAAGAAAAGTTATGACCAACCTAGATAGCATATTCAAAAGCAGAGACATTACTTTGCCAACAAAGGTCCATCTAGTCAAGGCTATGGTTTTTCCTGTGGTCATGTATGGATGTGAGAGTTGGACTGTGAAGAAAGCTGAGTGCCGAAGAATTGATGCTTTTGAATTGTGGTGTTGGAGAAGACTCCTGAGAGTCCCTTGGACTGCAACCAGTCCATTCTAAATGATATCAGTCCTGGGTGTTCTTTGGAAGGAATGATGCTGAAGCTGAAACTCCAATACTTTGGCCACCTCATGCGAAGAGTTGACTCATTGGAAAAGACTCTGATGCTGGGAGGGATTGGGGGCAGGAGGAGAAGGGGACGACAAAGGATGAGATGGCTGGATGGCATCACTGACTTGATGGACGCGAGTCTGAGTGAACTCCGGAAGTTGCTGATGGACAGGGAGGCCTGGTGTGCTGCCATTCATGGGGTCGCAAAGAGTTGGACATGACTGAGCGACTGAACTGAACTGAACTGAATGCGATGAGAAAATTATTATGCTTGTATTAAATAACAAAAAAATCTTTAAATCATGTGTGTAATACTCAAGGTTACCACCCTGAAGGGATACAGTCTTCATGAAAATGCTTAGGTTTTCAAATGTCTGTTAAAAATACTATTTTATGCTTAAACTCCATGTATATCTGCTCTAGACAAGGCATGTCTTGGGTATCATGGGGCAAAACTCAACTCTTATTCCCAAGGAACTTATACTGTAGTTTATGAAGTTAATAATTGTTTGTGTGAAAATCATCTTTTGTACTTTAATGTGTATGTGTATGTGCCAACATGTGTGGGGCATGCTGGGGGGCATAAGGGGCACTCTGGGAACTGGGAGGAGCATGGTCAATCCAGCACCTAGATGGGGAGATGCAGCCTGCAAGAAAAAAGAAAAAGAAGAATGGGTAAGATTTGATGTGGGTGTGTGTGTTTAAGGGTGAATTTTTCTTTTGAGAACAAGCCCTGTGTTTTTATGGATCTTGAGGGAGCTTCACGCCACAGTTTTGGTGGCTTCCCTATTCATGCCTCAATGTGAAGAAGGAGGCCAAGTGACCCATTGACCTGGTCGCTTTCTTCCTAAGGGTTTTTGCTAAACCATATTGATGAAAAGAGGGAATTCCTAATAAGTTGTGAGAGAAATGTAGAAAACTTATCATCTTCCTTGGAGAAAGCCTGATTGATGTTCAGAAGGTGTGTTTGAAAAGAAAGGAAGTCGGCCACCCAAAACATACACATTTGAAATGCTGTGCAGCGAAGATCTGCTTGAGATGAACTTGTGACTAAGGCAAAGGCCATGTTGGGGAGAAAATGCTCTGAGTAGTAGACTCATTTCATGTTTTTGAAAAATAATCATCCTCCAAGAAGAGTGCATGTTCTGGAAACAAACATACATGCTTCAAAGGAGGTTGGGCTTCAGAGGAGCTATGGGAGAGTGGATGACACTGAAAGCAACTGGCTAGAAGCTAGTGCCTCATCCTTCTTTTAGACTGGAGAGTAGTGAACACTTTAAGACACAAGGGAGAGGGTGATGGGCAAGATGCAGAGAACCCTTGCTCTTTGCCAAGTGACTCAGTGAGCCGGGATGATGTTCTGTGTGGGAACAAAGTGATGGTAATATCCACTGACACCATTTATACACCCCAGTTATGTCTGATGCTACTTTGGTTTGTTGAGTTTTTTTTTTTTTTTAATTTGGTAAATAGTTCCATTCTAAATACTTACAAGGAGATGGTGTAGGGCAGGCAATCAGAATGACCTGAATTCCCTTCTGGCTCAACCTGGTAATCTTAATAGGTCACTTAATCTTTCTGAGCCTCAAAATCTCTTCATTTGAAAAAGTAGAGATTACATTTGTCTCCTAAAGTCATTGTGATGGTTAGGGAAAAAATGTATCTAAAAATGCCTACTGATGTGGTTAGCACATAGAAGCACACGAGATGTTGATAATAGTAATGCCATCAAGGTCATGTAGGGCTGTCGACGATGGTCTGTTTTTCTAGGACTGCGGACTTTGAAGTAATGAAATGTGCTCTCCTGCAAAGATTCTTGGGTTCTGTAAGTTAGAGGACCCTCAGTATCAGAGCCCCACCATACACTGTCTCATCTGTGGCAGAGGTATGCCTGTAAATCTGAATAGCAGAGTCATGGGAGTTGCTCACAGGCACTCTCCTGTTTCCGTCTACACTTAAGTTCTGGTTCCACTGGCTAGAGGGCAAGTACCCATGTATGAGAGGAAATTAAAAAAAAATGTGCTCCAACTTGTTTAACTTTGGTGAGCCATCTCCCACATTAATGAAGAAGTTAGCTTGGCACATGTGGTGCTCGGCGGGTGACTGCCTCCCACACACACAGTTCAGAGCTGAAGTTGAGTCATCCTCTTACATTTATTTACACACACAAATTTAGATCCTCTGCAGGCTTTGCAAATTATTTCTTTTCACTTCAAAAATAATTTAAATTTCAGATACATTAAAAAAAGAGAATGCTACCACTGTCAGAAGAACATATTCTTTCCTTAGTTCATGTTCTTTGGAAATGTTGAAGGCATCTGGGAAGACAATGGATTGAAATATTTCTTGAAAAATACTGAAACCACAATAAAAATTGAATAGGCTGGGTAGAAATAACATACAAATCTAGTGGTATTTGCTGACATATACAGGTTTGTGAAATTATATTATTTTTATATTTACAAGAAATGTATCCATCAAATATGCACCAGGCAGTGGTTTGGAATAGGACTGAGCAGTTGGGAAGTGGGTATAATACCAGCAATTACTTTTCAATCTAAACTGGCTAGGGTAGGGGTCTTTCTAAACAGTTGGTTGCACCATCCTTTTTTATTTATTTTTAGATTACACGTATATTTTGAATTGGAGAAGGAATGAAATTATATTATTTTTATATTTACAAGAAATGTATCCATCAAATATGCACCAGGCAGTGGTTTGGAATAGGACTGAGCAGTTGGGAAGTGGGTATAATACCAGCAATTACTTTTCAATCTAAACTGGCTAGGGTAGGGGTCTTTCTAAACAGTTGGTTGCACCATCCTTTTTTATTTATTTTTAGATTACACGTATATTTTGAATTGGAGAAGGAAATGGCAACCCATTCCAATATTCTTGCCTGGAGAATTCCATGGACAGAGGAGCCTGGCAGGCTATAGTCCAATGGGGTCCCAGAGAGTCGGACTGAGGGACTATCACTATATGTTGAATAAGGAAATGTGGTTTAATATTTAAAAATTATAAAAGTTAGTAAAAATATTTCCCTCCCAATGCCTTTCCCCAGTCTCCTATGTTCTCTTTCTTGTATTTTTTCAGCCATGTCTTATGTGTATAAGAAAATGTATGTGTTTATGTGTATAATTTTGTTAGACATTGCCAAAGCATTCTCCAAAGAGTGTACCAATATACAGTACCACCCTGGCCAAATTTTTATTGCCCCCTTGGCTGACAGCAGATATTACCCAAGTTTTCCCTCTAGAAGTTTCATGACTTTTCCCATATTTTTGCCCCATCAGGATATTTTTACATAGTAGAAAAAGAGAGATTTTTGAAATCAGTGCTACTTAAAAATTCTAAACATTTAAAATTCTGGGTTCTCAAGGTAAATTACTTGGATTTGAATCCAAACTCCAGTGCTTTCTAGCTGTGTGGGCTTAGGATAGTTATTGCACCTCTTTGAACTTAATATATAGTCCACGGGGTCCCAAATAGTCGGACACGACTGAGTGACTGAATAACAACAAAGTGGGGAAAATAGTTTGCCTTGCTGCCATGGTGTTAGGAATAAATAAGATAATACATGTAAAGTCTGGAACTTTGTTGTTATGTTGCTAAATCATGTCTGACTCTTTGTGACCACATGAATTGCAGCATGCCAGTCTTCCCTGTCCTTCACTATCTTCCAGAGTTTGCTCAAACTCATGTCCATTGAGTGGGTGATGCCATCCAACCATCTCATCCTCTGATGCCCCCTTTCCCCTGCCCTCAATCTTTTCCAGCATCAGAGTCTTTTCCAGTGAGTTGGTTCTTCATATCAGGTGGTCAGAGGATTGGAGCTTCAGCATCAGTCCTTTCAACGAATATTCAGGGTTGATTTCCTTCAGTGTTGACTGGCTTGATCTCCTTGCAGTCCAAGGGACTCTTAAGAGTCTTCGCTAGCATCATAGTTTGAAGGCATCGATTCTTTGGTGCTCAGCCTTCTTTATGGTTCAGTTCTCACATCCATACATGACTACACGACTACTGGAAAGACTGTAGCTTTGACTGTACAGACCTTTGAAAGTGATGTCTTTCCTTTTTAATATGCGAAGCTTGTCATAGCTTTTCTTCCAAGGAGCATCTTTTTAATTTTGTGGCTGTAGTCACTGTCAGCAGTGATTTTGGAGCCCCAGAAAATAAAATCTGTCCCTGTTTGCACTTTCCCCCCTATCTATTTGCCATGAAGTGATGACACTGGCTGCCATGATCTTTGTTTTTTAAAAGTTGAGTTTTAAGCCAGCTTTTTCACTCTCCTCTTTCACCCTCATCAACAGGCTATTTAGTTCCTTTTTGCTTTCTGCTATTAGAGTGGTATCATTTGCATATCTGAGGTTGTTGATGTTTATCATGGCAATCTTGATTCCAGCTTGTGATTCATCCACCCCAGCGTTTTGCATTATGTACTCTGCATATAAGTTAAATAAGCAAGGTGACAATATATAGCCTTTACGTATTCCTCTCCTGGTATTTAACCAGTTTGTTGTCCCAAATCTGGTTCTAACTGTTGCTTCTTGTCCTACATACAGGTTTCTCAGAAGACAGGTCAGGTGGTCTGGTATTCCCATCTCTTTTAGAATTTTCCACAGTTTGTTGTGATCCACACAGCCAAAGCATTTAATGTAGTTGGTGAAGCAGAATTATGTTATTTTTTGAATTCCCTTGCTTTTTTTTTGTAATCCAAAAGATGTTGGCAACTTGATCTCTGGTTCCTTGACCCTTCTAAATCCAGCTTGTACATCTGGGAATTCTCAGTTCACATACTGCTGAAGCCTAGCTTGAAGGATTTTGAGCATTACCTTGGTAGCATGTGAAATGAGTGCAATTGTACAATAGTTTGAACATTCTTTGGTATTGCCTTTGGGATTAGAATGAAAATTGACCTTTCCAGTCCTGTGGCCACTGCTGAGTTTTCCAAATTTGCTGGCATATTGAGTGCAACACTTTCACAACATCTTCTTTTAGGATTTACAATAGCTCAGCTGGAATTCCATCACCTCCGCTAGCTTTGTTTGTAGTAATGCTTCATAAACCCATTTGACTTCACACTCCAGGATGTCTGACTCTAGTTAAGTGACCATACCATCATGGTTATCTGGGTCATTAAGACCTTTTTTGTATAGTTCTTCTCTTTCTGACTCACTTCACTCTGTATAATAGGTTCTAGGTTCATCCACCTCATCAGAATTGACTCAAATGCATTTCTTTTTATGGCTGAGTAATATTCCATTGTGTCTATGTAACATAACTTCTTTATCCATTCATCTGTCGATGGGCATCCAGGTTGCTTCCATGTTCTAGCTATTGTAAATAGTGCTGCAGTAAACAGTGGGATACATGTGTCTCTTTCAATTTTGGTTTCTCAGAGATATGCCTAGGAGTGGGATTACTGGGTCATATGGCGGTTTTATTCCTAGTTTTTTAAGGAATCTCCAAACCATCTTCCATAGTGGCTGTATCAATTCACATTCCCACCAAACGTGCAAGAGTGTTCCCTTTTCTCCACACCCTCTCCAGCATCTATTGTTTGTAGAATTCTTGATGAGCCATTCTGACTGGTGTGAGGTGATATCTCATTGTAGTTTTGATTTGCATTTCTCTAATAATGAGCAATATTGAGCATCTTTTCATGTGTTTGTTAGCCATCTGTATGTCTTCTTTGGAGAAATGTCTGTTTACGTCTTTTTCCTACTTTTTGATTGGGTTGTTTATTTTTCTGGTATTGTGTTGTATGAGCTGCTTGCATATTTTAGAAATTAATCCTTTGTCAGTTGTTTCATTTGCTATTATTTTCTCCCATTCTGAAGGTTGTATTTTCACCTTGCTTATAGCTTCCCTTGCTGTGCAAAAGCTTTTAAGTTTTATCAGCTCCCACTCGTTTACTTTTGCTTTTTAGTTCCATTACTTTAGGAGGTGGGTCATAGAGCATCTCACTTTTATTTATGTCATCGAGTGTTATGCCTATGTTTTCCTGTAAGAATATTATAGTTTCTGGTCTTACATGTAAGTCTTTAATCCATTTTGAGTTTATCAAAGTGACTTAGCAGCAGCAGCAGCATGGTTTTAGAAATTGTTCTAATTTCACTCTTTTCCAGGTAGCGGTTCAATTTTCCCAGCACCATTTACTGAAGAGGCTATCTTTGCCCCATTGTATATTCTTGCCTCCTTTTTCAAAAATAAGGTACCCATAGGTGCATGGGTTTATTTCTGGGCTTTCTATCTTGTTTCATTGGTCTGTATTTCTGTTTTTGTGCCAGTACCATACTGTCGTGATGCCTGTAGCTTTGTAGTGTGATCTAAAGTCAGGAAGATTGATGCTTCCTGCTCCATTCTTCTTTCTCAAGACTGCTTTGGCTATTTGGAGTTTTTGTGTTTCCATATGAATTGTGAAATTTTTTGTTCTAGTTCTGTGAAAAATGCCATTGGTAATTTGTTAGGGATCACAGCGCCAAAGAATTGATGCTTTCAAATTGTGGTGTTGGAGAAGACTCTTGAGAGTCCCTTGGACTGCAAGGAGATCCAACTAGTCCATTCTGAAGGAGATAAGCCCTGGGATTTCTTTGGAAGGAATGATGCTAAAGCTGAAACTCCAGTACTTTGGCCACCTCATGTGAAGAGTTGACTCATTGGAAAAGACTCTGACGCTAGGAAGGATTGGGGGCAGGAGGAGAAGGGGACGACAGAGGATGAGATGGCAGGATGGAATCACTGACTCGATGGACGTGTCTGAGTGAACTCCTGGAGTTGGTGATGGACAAGGAGGCCTGGTGTGCTGCGATTCATGGGGTCGCAAAGAGTTGGACACGACTGAGTGACTGAACTGAACCGAACATTGAATCTGTAGATTGCGTTTGGTAGTATAGTCATTTTCACAATATTGATTCTTCCTATCCAGGAACATGGAATATCTCTCCATCTGTTTATGTCATCTTTGATTTCTTTCATCGGTGTCTTGTAATTTTCTGTGTACAGTTCTTTTGTCTCCTTAGGTAAGTTTATTCCTAGACATTCAATCTTTTTGTTGCAATGGTGAGTGGGATTGATCCCTTAATTTCTCTTTCTGATTTTTCATTGTTAGAAATGCAAGTGATTTCTGTGTATTGATTTTGTATCCTGCAACTTTGCTAAATTCACTGATTAGCTCTAGTAATTTTCTGATACTCTTTTTAGGGTTTTCTATGTACAGTATCATGTCATCTGAACAGTGAGAGCTTTACTTCTTTTCCAATCTAGATTTCTTTTATTTCGCTTTCTTCTTTGATTGCTGTAGCTAGGACTTCCAGAACTATGTTGAATAATAGTGGCAAAAGTGGACATCCTTTCTTGTCCCTAATCTTAGGGTGAATATTTTCAATTTTTCACCATTGACAATAATGTTTGCTGTAGGCTTATCATATATGCCCTTTACTATGTTGAGGTAGGTTACTTCTGTGCCCACTTCAGAAGAGTTTTAATCATAAATGGGTGNCCTTGTCTTGTTCCTGATCTTAGGGGGAATGCTTTCAGTTTTTCACCATTGAGAATAATGTTTGTTGTAAGCTTATCATATATGGCCTTTTCTATGTTGAGGTAGGTTCCTTTTATGCCCATTTTGGGAAGAGTTTTAATCATAAATGGGTGTTGAATTTTGTTAAAGGCTTTTTCTGCATCTATTGAGATGATCATATGGTTTTTATTTTTCAGTGTTAATATGGTGTATCACCATATTGATTGATTTGTGTATATTGAAGAATCCTTGCATCCCTAGAATCAACCCAGCTTGATCATGTTGTATGAGCTTTTTGATGTTTTGCTGAATTCTGTTTGCTAAAATTTTGTTGAGGATTTTTGCATCCATATTTATCAGTGATATTGGCCTGTAGTTTTCTTTTTTGGTGTTGTCTTTGTCTGGTTTTGGTATTAGGGTAATGGTGGCATCATAGAATGAGTTTGGAAGTGTTCCTTCCTTTATAGTTTTTTGAAAGAGTTTTGGAAGGATAGGCGTTTGCTCTTCTCTAAATGTTTGATAGGATTTTCCTGTGAAGCCATCTGGTCCTGGGCTTTTGTTTTTTAGGAGATTTTTGATCACAACTTCAATTTCAGTGCTTGTAATTGGATTGTTCATGATTTCTATTTCTTCCTGATTCAGTCTTGGAAGATTGAACTTTTCTAAGAATCTGTCCATTTCTTCCAGGTTATCCATTTTATTGCCATATA